>JADMLD010000259.1:0-253078 GCA_017589585.1 Phylloscopus whistleri | reverse complement strand
GGGGGTTGGGTAAGGCCGTGGGAGCCAGATGTCAATGGACATGGCCAGAGCTGCCCAGGGGCCTGGGGAGCTCTGGGCTGGCTCTGGTCACTCTCCACACTCTTTGCAGGCCCTGGGCACCATCCATGAAGGTGCTGCTGGAGCAGCTCAGGTCCCTGGGGCTCTCTCCCTCCCAGAGGAAACCCTGCCCACACCCTGGGGAAAACCCTGCCCAAGGCTTCCCGGGGAGAAGGGAGCGCTGTCCCGGGAAAGGGGAGCCAGGCCGCCGGCTCACCTGCTCCCCGCGCTGGCCACGGAGCAGCCTGGGCAGCCCTGGCAGGCAGGGCCACTGCCAGCAGGAGCAGGAGCCAGAGGCGCAGAGCAAGGGCCATGGTGCCTTGCCCTCTGCCAGTGCCCAGCTCTTGCTGCCACCACTGTCCTGACGCCGCTGTCCCAGTGTCAGCACCGCTGCTGCCGCCGCCGCTGCTGCCACAGCAGTTGTGCTCCAGGAGCGACTGAGTGCTCCTTGTGGTGCTGTGCAACCACGGGGCTCTGGCACCTCTGTGACCTCAGAGCTGCTCTGACCTCAGCCTGCTCTGTCCTCAGAGCCTCCTGTGACCTCAGAGCCTGCTGTGACCTCAACCTGCTCTGACCTCAGAGCCTGGTGTGATCTCAGAGCCTGGTGTGACCTCAGAGCTGCTCTGACCTCATGGCCTCAGCTGTACCCCCAGAGTGTGCCCCCATCTGTACTAATGGACTGCCTTGAGTGGAAATGTTTGGCTCCATCAAAGGCCCATGGCTCAGCAAAACCTTTGTTTTGCCTGCTGGTCAGGCTGTTCCACTGGAGATGCTCCCTTGGCTTTCCTCTTTTCCTGGATATACTTTGGGGAGATCCATGGCCAGATATTCTACTGTAATAAACAGAATCGCTGAATCACAGAATGTGGTGAGTTGGGAGGGACCCACAAGGGTCATGAAGTCCAACTCCTGGCTCTGCACAGGAGCAGCCTGAGGAGTCACACCATGTGCTTGGGAGTATTGTCCAAGTGCAGCTTGAGCTCTCTCAGGCTTGGTGCTGCCCTGAGGTGCCTGTTTCAATGCCCAACCAGCCTCTGCAAAAATCCCTTTTTCTCATATTCAACCTAAATCTCCCCTGACACAACTTCAGGCCATTCCCTCTCACTGGGGGCAACAGAAAGAGACCAGTTCCTGCCTCTCCTCTTCCTGTCAAGAGGAAGTCAGAGACCTCGATGATGCCTCCATAAGACTCCTCCAGGCAGTAGAGACAGAGTCCTCTGCTGCTCTGCACACAGCTTCCCCTGAGCCCCTTGCCCATTTCACTGCCCTCCCCTGGACACTTTCTCATACCAGTGACCAAAACTTCAGACAGTGTTGGAGGTGGGGCCGCCCCAGTGCAGAGCAGAGTGGGACAATCCTGTCCCTGGCCCCACTGGCCATGCTGGGCCTGGTGACCCCCAGAGAGGGATGTCCCTCCTGGCTGCCAGGGCAGTGCTGACTCCTACCCAGCTTTCCATCCACCAGGATTCCCAGGTCCCTTTGCACGGTGCTGCTCTCCAGCATCTCATTCCCCAGCCTGTCCCTACATCCAGGGTTGCCCCATCCCAGGTGCAGAATCCAGCACTTTCCCCTGTTGAACTTCACTGGGCTGGTGATTGTCCAGCCCTCCAAACTGTCCAGGTCATGCCCTCAGCCCAGGGTCACTCAGCATGGGCTCCCCCAGCCCCTCGGGGCCCCGCCGCTGGTCACAGCAGCCCCTGCCTGGCTCCTGCCTGCCCACACCGTGGGCATCCACGGCTGCTGCTGGACATGGAGCTCAGCCAGTGCTGCTGCCCTGAGGGCTTTGCTGGGGACAGCACACGGACACTGGGGTGACAGCTCCATCTCTTTATTGGAACAGAAGAGCTGATCCTGGAAGCTCTCAGTCGAGGTTCATTTGAGCACTTCCAAATCATTTCCTGGGGGTTTCACCTTCGGCCCTGGATGCAGGGCTGGGGCTGTGGCGTCAAAGCGCCACAGAGCTTGGAGCTGCAAATACAAGCTGATCAGAATCAGAGCTGCTGCTGAAGCTCTTCCGGCTGTAGAGGTCTTGGGACCAGCCACCAGCTTTCAGCTTTTCTTCAAGGAGGTGTCTGTGGAGAGAGGAGGTGTCAGAGGCCCCAGCTGCTGGTGGCACACAGGGACCCTCCTGCACAGCAGGGCCCAGAGCTGGCACAGCCCCCAGCACGGCTGCAGCTGCTGGCACACCTTGGCCCAGCTGCACAGCTGCCCCTCCAGGCCCCGGCCAGCAGGGCATGGCTCTGGGCAGGCTCCCTGGCCAGGAGCGGGCCCCGGGGCGCCTCTGCCTTGCCAGCGCAGGCTGCTCTTGCTCTTTCTGCTCCCCACCTTGCTTTGCCTCTGCCCGCTGCCCCTGGGGCTGCTCTTGGCCAGGCAGCCTCAGTGGGAGGCAGCACTGGCTGCAGCCCCAGCGGGCTCCCCAGGACAAGGCCCAGCAATTAAGAGGCCAATTAAAGCACTGGGCAGCAGCAGAACCCTCAGCAGAGTTATCTGGACATCCACTGACTGTCCACAGCTCCACAGCAGCCTCACTGGGAATGTTCCCTGCCTGCAGGAGACTTCCCAAAGAAGCTGCTTGAGGGAAAGGTGAACAAAAACACTCACCGTTTTCTCTTCCAGCTATACCAGATTCCAACACAGAACAACACGACAACAAGCTCCACACCAGCCACGATGCCCATTAACTCAAACAAACAGCGTGTTCCCCAACAGACACCATTTGCAATGCCCTTCTGGGAGTCAGGAATGCTGTCGTCTAGAGTTGTGATGCCGATTGCATCTGTGGGAGCAATGGGAGCGTGAGCCCGTGCTGTGCCCCAGTGCTGAGCTGGCAGCACGGTGGATACTCCAGCACGTTCTGTGTTTCCCCCAGAGCTGGGGCCTGCAGGCACCTTGGTGCCCCTTGGCACAGGCTGTGCCAGCCAGCAAAGCCCACAAGGCCGGGAGCAGAGCCCGGGGGCAGCGCAGCTCTTTGGGCAGTGGCTCCTTGGAGGGGCACGGGCCAGAGCCATCCCTGAGCAGCCACTGCCACCCCCGCCCCTCCCTGCCCCGTGACAGCTCCCCCAGCCCAAGGGGACGGAGTCAGGCCCTGTCAGGAGCCAGGGCAGCCCCTGCCCAGCCGGGAGCCAGGGCTGGCTCTGGCCCTGGGCTCGTGGCTCCCGCTCGGGGCTGCTCCTGTGCCTGGGGCCTCTGGGCACTCAGGGCCAGCTCCGGGAGCAGCTGCAGCGGGAGGGACCTTGGGCCACCAGTCCCCTTTCCCAGGGGCTGACCTTTGGGGTCTGAGCTGGCAGCTCTCCCAGAAAGAAAAGCCTTGACCTACACTCAGCATCTCTCACAGGATCACTCCTGGATTCCAGAGGCTCAGTCTTGGATGTGGGTTGGGAAGCCAGATCACCCTTGGGAACAGGTTCACCTGCAGGGAAAGGCAGGACAGAAGAGCTCCCGTGGCACTGCAGGAGATCCTCAGGCTCCCTGGGCCGGCCAAGGAGCCGCACAAGGCACAGCCCCGGGGCACAGCCCTGGGCCCGGCCCCTTCCCTCTCTGCTCTTCTCCGTGGCTGCACAGAGCACACGCAGGGACACCCTGGCATTGCACAGGGAAGGGCATTGACAGCTAAATGCTCCTTCCTCCCACTGGCACCATCCTGGGGATCACTCAGGGCTCCAGAAGGGAGCAGGGCAAGGTGTCCTGAACCCTTCAACCATGTTATGACCTTAACGAAAATGGCACATGGGTGATGTCTTTTCACACTGATACTGATTATTCTGTGAGGAAAGGCACACTGAGAACTTGCCTCCAGCATCCTCCAAGGATTTAAAATGGTTATGAGCCAGGGCTTCCAGATAATCCATGTCCCGATCCCAGCCTAGAAGGAAGCAGAGATCAGAAGCATTTCCATGGTGTGCTGGGATCCCCTTCTGCCTCAGGGAACTGGGCACTGCAAGGGGGTTGGGTAAGGCTGTGGGAGCCAGATGTCAATGGACATGGTCAGAGCTGCCCAGGGGCCTGGGGAGCTCTGGGCTGGCTCTGGTCACTCTCCACACTCTTTGCAGCCCCTGGGCACCATCCCTGTGAGGGGGGCACCAATCAAGCAGCAGAGATGGCAGCTCAAGGCTCAGCAGGGCCCAGGCCCAGAGGCACAGCAATTACCTCCTGTGACTGTGCCTGGCATGGCCTCCCTTCCTGCAGCAGAGGCTGGCACGGAGCCACTGCTTCCATTGTAAAACGCTGCCTTCAGCAAATCATCTTGTGCCTTCTCTGGAGAAAGGAAAAGCACAGCTGGATCACATGGAGCTGTTCTCCATTGGGGAGGTTGCATCTTCAGGAGGCAATGCCTGCCGAAGACATAGATAGACTTAAGGAAATCAGATGGGCTTTGAGGCCTCTCCTTAGGGCCCTCCCTCTTCCAAAGAGCCATCCCTCCTGATCTGCCCAGAGACTGAGAAACTGCAGGGATCTCAGGGTGTGCACGGCCCGTGGTGCAGTTTGGGCTCCCTGTCAGCTGATGCCCAGAGCCTTCCTGCAGAGCCTGGGGAGAAGCTGCAGCCAGGCCAGGCTGGCAAACAGCCCTGCAGGGTGTGAAAGCAGCAGCGGGGCAGCCAGGCTGCCATGGATCCCTTCCCGCTGTGCCGGGCACGGCGTGTCCAGGTGTGCAGAGAAAGGCCCCGGCTGCTGAGCCTCAGGAGGAGCCTCAGGGACAGGCACCCACCATGGCGTCTCTCCAGTTCACTCAGCATCTGGTCCAGAAGTTCAGAAGGCTTCAGAGATCTATTTTCTCCTCTAGGTTTGTTCTTCCCTGTCAGAGGACCTTAATAGAAAGTACATCAATGGGTCCCACAAAAACATTTGCTATAATAATTATAATATTTACAATTATATGTAACTGTATATAATGATATTCAGCCTGTGGGGTCAGCAGGGTCACACGACTCACCCCTGCGACGGGAGCTGGGCTTCTGTGGAGCATCCAGGCCAGGAGCTGGAAATGTCTTCCCTGCAGGCACACCTGTAACTCAACAGCCACAGAAGCTTCTGTCACCTGTTTCCTGCCAGGTTGTCAATCACTATTCTATGGAAGAATATAGATATCTTACCTGTGGGAGGTCCCACTGGATCCAAACTATCTTCCAGCCAAGGTGCTGGAAAAACATCCCCATCATCCCAGTCTAGAAGGAAGCAGAGATGAGAACCATTTCCATGGTGTGCTGGGATCCCCTTCTGCCTTAGGGAACTGGGCACTGCAAGGGGGTTGGGTAAGGCTGTGGGAGCCAGATGTCAATGGACATGGCCAGAGCTGCCCAGGGGCCTGGGGAGCTCTGGGCTGGCTCTGGTCACTCTCCACACTCTTTGCAGGCCCTGGGCACCATCCCTGAAGGTGCTGCTGGAGCAGCTCAGGTCCCTGGGGGCTCTCTCCCTCCCAGAGGAAACCCTGCCCACACCCTGGGGAAAACCCTGCCCAAGGCTTCCCGGGAGAAGGGAGCGCTGTCCCGGAAAGGGGAGCCAGGCCGCCGGCTCACCTGCTCCCCGCGCTGGCCACGGAGCAGCCTGGGCAGCCCTGGCAGGCAGGGCCACTGCCAGCAGGAGCAGGAGCCAGAGGCGCAGAGCAAGGGCCATGGTGCCTTGCCCTCTGCCAGTGCCCAGCTCTTGCTGCCACCACTGTCCTGACGCCGCTGTCCCAGTGTCAGCACCGCTGCTGCCGCCGCCGCTGCTGCCACAGCAGTTGTGCTCCAGGAGCGACTGAGTGCTCCTTGTGGTGCTGTGCAACCACGGGGCTCTGGCACCTCTGTGACCTCAGAGCTGCTGTGACCTCAGAGCTGCTGTGACCTCAGAGCTGCTCTGACCTCAGCCTGCTGTGACCTGAGAGCTGCTCTGACCTCAGTGCCTCCTGTGACCTCAGAGCTGCTGTGACCTCAGAGCCTTTCTGTGACCTCAGCCTGCTGTGACCTCAGAGCCTTTCTGTGACCTCAGAGCTGCTGTGAGCTCAGAGCTGCTATGACCTCAGCCTGCTGTGAGCTCAGAGCTGCTGTGAGCTCAGAGCTGCTGTGACCTCAGCCTGCTGTGACCTCAGCCTGCTGTGAGCTCAGAGCTGCTATGACCTCAGCCTGCTGTGAGCTCAGCCTGCTGTTACCTCAGCCTGCTGTGAGCTCAGAGCTGCTATGACCTCAGCCTGCTGTGAGCTCAGAGCTGCTGTGAGCTCAGAGCTGCTGTGAGCTCAGCCTGCTGTTACCTCAGCCTGCTGTGAGCTCAGAGCTGCTGTGAGCTCAAGGCTGGGGCAGGGTTTTGTGGGAATGGATCTGAAGGGGTGCCCTCCCTGTAAGGAGTGCATGTCCTGCCAGGCACCTGCATCCAGTCTGGTTTTCTTCACAATAGCTGAGTTATGTGCCATAGGACAAGCGAGGCATTTCATGGTTCTACCTGCAGTAGCAATGTCAAGTCCAAAATTGAACTCACGCCGGCAGTTCCCACTCTGCAGGCAGCAGCAGCCCTGTGTGTGCTGTGTGCATGGCAGCCAGGCCTTGCCATCCCCAAAGCAGAGTCTGACCAGTGTGTGGGCACAGCTCCTCCAGCCCTTCATCACTACACCTGTCCAGTTACCTGCTCTCCTTCCAGCCATTGTTCATTCACTCTCATTTCCTGGCTGCTGTACAGCACACGTGTCACACACAGCACAAAGAAATGACACCCACACACTGAGGTGTCCAAGGCAGAAAAGGGGCAGTTCATTTACAAACTTCAACATTTATACAATTCCAGCAGTGACCATAAATTGGAGGAAGAAAATCTTCCTCTCCAACTACACTAAGCGACCAAACAGTCCACCAACAGTCTCCTCCTTATGAAAAAAATGTAAACAGTTATACTGTTACAACAACAAAAAATGGTTTATGTAAAATTGGTTTAACTCCATTACAAAAAGTAAACACAAAAAACTAAAATAAAACTTTAGAAAAACTTCTTAAACCAACAACAAAAAAAAATACACAAACAAAAAACACACAAAAACCCCCAAAGAAACCAAACCAAACAAACAAACAAAACAAACAAAAAACCCCCAAACCCCACACATCTGTATTTAAAATAGATGAGGAATGACTTCTGTGGTTTCTATACCCCTGGCTAAAAGCAGCACCCAAATCATGCTGTCTTAATAACTACTCAAGCCTTACTCACAGCCAAGTGTTCTTCCACATTACACTGAATTATTAGAGAAATAAAGTGTTCCTGCCTCACTCAAACTGTTTTACTTATTATTTCCTTTGCAAATCATTTATTTGAGGGCTGGAGGAACCTGTTGGCCTGCTATGAAATAGTCTAATTGAAGGTACACTGTGGAGATTTAAATTTGAGCTTGAAAAATCTGTACTCAGGAAAAAAGACAGTCATCCCCAATCTTTAAAAAACATGGAGAAAACATAACTTGCTATGAATTTTTCTCTCTTTTCATTTTAGTAATCTGCACACTTTCTATCCTATGAGTGCTAATTCCCTAATAAGACGAAAATGTATTTATTGGAAATCCTCGCTGTTGATCAATCTCACAGAGTCCTTACATATCAAAGTGATAATAACAATAATAATAATAAAGAAATAGCATTAAGGTACAGAAGTTTATTTCAGAATTCCAACTGTATAAACTTTTGAAAAATTATGAAGATCTGAGAAGTTTTCATTATTTTAAAAATTTCTCAAAAGAAAAAATTCTGACAAGAATACATTGTGCATTCACACAGTTTTATTTACTTCAATATTTTATACTGAATATCATTATATAGAGTTATATATAATTATAAATATTATAATCGAGTATTACAGCCAATATTTTTATTTGTTAGAATCAAGATCCCTCCCAAAAAATCAAGGTGCCAAAAATCTTGTGAGAATTAAGAGACGTGGAAAACAAACGCTATGTTTGAGGCTGGATTTTAAACACAGCATTCTCTCCCTGAGCCTGTGTAAGTCCTGATGAGTGTGGTATTGGAGACACACTAAGGAGTAAGGAGCGCTTGGCCTCTGAAAGGCTCTGAGGCTGCCTACAGACCCTGTGCATCCCCCAAACGCTACAAAACCCAACCAGGAGCATGACCCGAAAGGTTCTTTGGAGCGCAGTGCTGTGCAGTGCCAGATGACAGGAGATGGCCTTGAGCAGGCAGGGGAGCTGCAGATGCCAGCGATGCTCTCCCTGCCCGGCACCGCAGGGGCTGCACAGGGCACGGCTGCAGTCACCGTCCCTGGGTGGGCAAAGGGCGCCCGGGTGTGCGCTGGGCGCGTCTGGGCTCACGGTGTCCGTGCTGGGTGCGAGCCACTGCCGGGTGACATTAAAGGGCTCCTTCACCCTCGGTGACTCTACCACGATTCGGTGCGATGGGCCACGGGGAGGCCTCGGCCCCTCAGCCCGGGGATGGTGTGAATGCTGCACAGCACGGCCGGGCAGGGCCGGGCCGCGGAGCACACCGGCCAGGCAGGGCAGGGCCGCGGGGCAGAGAGGGGCCGGCAGGGCAGGGCGGGCCGGCCGCGGGCACACACCGGGCCGGGCAGGGCAGGGCCGCGGGGCAGAGAGGGGCCGGGCAGGGCAGGCCGGGCCGGCCGCGGGCACACACCGGCCGGGCAGGGCAGGGCCGCGGGGCAGAGACGGGCCGGGCAGGGCAGGGCCGGGCCGGGCCGCGGGGCACACACCGGCCGGGCAGGGCAGGGCCGCGGGGCAGAGACGGGCCGGCAGGGCAGGGCCGGGCCGGGCGCGCGGGCGCACACCGGGCAGGGCAGGGCAGGGCAGGGCCGGGCAGGGCCGCGGGGGGCACACCGGGCAGGGCAGGGCCGGGCAGGGCAGGGCCGGGCCGGGCCGCGGGGCGCACACCGGGCCGGGCAGGGCAGGGCCGGGCCGCGGGGCGCACACCGGGCAGGGCAGGGCAGGGCCGGGCAGGCAGGGCCGGGCCGGGCCGGGCCGCGGGGCGCACACCCGGCAGGGCAGGGCAGGGCCGGGCCGCGGTGGAGGCGGGGAAGGGCGGGCGCGGCCCGGGGCAGGCGCGGCGCGGCGGCCGCCGGGGGCGCCATTACGGGACCGCCGCGGAACGCGCCCGAAATAAATGGCGGAGGGGGCGGAGCCGCGTTCATAGCTGACCAATGAGGAGCGAGAGTCCCGCTCGGGGACGGGCTCTGGCGTCCCCACAGCCAATGGGCGCGGGCGGCAGCGGGTGATGGACGGGCGGGCGGCGGCTGCGGCGGGCGGGGCGCGGCGCCCTTCCCGTGGTGCCGCGGGAGCGGCGGCCGCAGCGGCCGCGACTCCATCCGGGTCCCGCAAGTACCGGGGCGGCGGGGCCGGGCGGCGGCCGCGGGGCCGGGGGGGCGCGGGAGCGGCCAAGGGGTCGGGGCGCGCCGGGGGGAGGGCGGGGGCGGCGGGACCGAGCCGAAGGGCCCGTACGGGCGGGCGCGGGAGTCCGGGCCCGGCCTCCCCGCCGCCTCTGCCGCGGGCCCGGTTCATTGTCCTCATTCCCCTCACCGATGCCTTTTCCCCCCGTTCTCCCCCGCTCTCCTCCAGGCTCCCTGGAAGGTCCGGAAGTGCCGCCCCCGGGAGCCGCCAGCGCCAGGTACGTCACTGCCGGGGCCGGGGGGACCTTGGCCGGGGGAGCCCCCCCGGTACCGGGGCCGGGGGGCTCAGCCCTGCCCCGGCACCGAGAGGGCGGCAGCGGGGGCCGAGCTCGGGCCGAGGGGCGCAAGGTGAAGAAAAGCCCGTCGGAAGGAGGTGGAAGTGCCTTGGCGGCCCAGGCCGTGGCGGGGGCCCGGGGCCCGCTCGGGGCTGTGGTTCAGGCGAGCCCCGTTACCTGGCCCGGGGCCGGGCCCCGCCGCTCCCTCCCCGGCCGCTCCGCCTGGAGCCGGCCCGGAGCGCCGCTGTGACCCTGCCCGCCCCGGGGGACACGGGCACCGCAGCCCGGGCGGCTCACGGCCTGCGGGGCCGGCCCGGTGGGACGGGAACCCGCGGCGGCCGTGCAGGGCTCCGGGCGGGGCAGGAGGGCAGCGCAGCCCCCGGCGGGGTCCCTGGCGGGGCCGGCCCTGGCCCGCCGCAGCTGCTGCCGGTGACTTTATTGCAGCACGGCTCAGTCAGCGTCAGATGAAGGTGTTACCCCATCACGTTGGATCTCTATGTTTTACCGTACAGCTTTCCGTGAGGGTGGCAGAACACTGAAAGAGGCTGCCCGGGGAGGGCGTGGAGACATCTCCAGACTCCTCTGGAGACATTCCAAACCCACCTGGACGTGTTCCCGTGTCACCTGCTCTGGTGACCCTGCCTTGGCAGGGGCTTGCACTGGAGGATTTCCAGAGGTGCCTTCCACCCTTAACGGTTCTGTGATTTATTTCAGGAGTGAAAACTCAACCTGATGCTCAAGGTCGGGATAATCCTTGTTTAGTGATGTGCCTGTCCCACCTTGTTGGTGCTCCTCTCTACCTGTACTGCTCTGCACTGCTCTGCAGTGCTTAACTGGCAGGGAAAAATTGCTCCCCTCAAAATGTACACAGGAACAATGCTCAGGAGCAGCAGTGGGGCAAATTGAATCTATCGCAGAATTTTTGACAAAATCCATCTGCCCCCTCAAAAACAATAACTGAAATAATACCTAAGAAACAAGGTATCTTCAAAGATCCCCAGCTGCCAGGGGCCTCACCAAACAGTTATTTTTGGTTATTTTGGTGTTTTGGTGTGGCTTCTGTTGTCAAATTTGACCAGTTCTGTTCACAGCAGCACTCAGGTGTTAAATAGTCTGAACTCCCAAGAATTTCTTGCAGTGGTGGTTCAAACTTGCTGCATTCAGCGTGCAGCAATGGGTTAATGAGGTTTGTTTTTTGGTTTTTTTTCCCTATGGTAGTTAGCTTCATGAAGAGGGACTTAGTAAATAGCTGTATTGTGACATTTTTAATGGCTGTGATTATTTTTCACTGAGTTTTTCCCAAGTTGTACTCTGTGTATCTTATGTGCAACCTCAGTTCACAGAGGTCATGCTAGGAAATGATTTTGCATACTAATACTGGAGATTTAGTACTTCCTCAGTTGGGAGGAAGTTTAGATAAAGCATGAGTTCACTTGCTTTCACTTTCACTTGCATTCCTACTGCAGTGAGCTGTATCCTTACTTCACTTTCCTTTTGATAAATGTCTCCTGTGCTTTCCTCTGGTTTTAGTGGTGGAAAACATCAGTTCATTTGCAACCAGTGAAAGGCTCCCAGTGCTTAGAGAAGGCAATAGATGCTCGATTATATTGCCAATTAATAACATAACACAGCAATCTTGAAATATTTTTGTGCACTAACTTTCTAGCTGAACTTGTGTCATGGTTGTCATGTGTAAACTTTTTGCAGAGAAAGCCTGCTTGCTCCTAGCATGTCCTAAGAGACACAGATCTAGTGAATAAATACACAGTTGTGTATTTCATATGTATATACACATATATATACACACATTAGTGTTTGAAGCAGGGCCAGATAACCAAACTGATGCTTTCCTTTGAGAAGGGCACTGAGGCTTTTGTAATGTTTGAAGTTGAAATGCACATTTATTTATTTATTCATTTATTTATAGATACCTGCCTTTCTTCAGTGTACTGGGAGGGGAGGAGAACATCTGCCCATTGTGGTGCAGCCAGGTTTCCAGCAGCACTGCTGTGCTGTGCCACATGCACCACTTGGATGCAGAGAGTTTGGTGCCATTGCTGTAAAATCAAGTGTGTGTAGGGAGACAGGCCAGGATTTGTGCTCCTTTGTGCTCTGTTCATAGCAGAAATCATTAATGGTGCTCACAGACTTTGCTTGTCCACAAGAGATGGGCTCCACTCTGTGCTTGAGTGGGCAGTGGTGACTTGGATATTTATATTCCATCTATAACTACATGGTGAGAAAAAATAAATTGAAACCAAACACGCTAATTGAAAATGTAGCACAACAGTAATATCTTGTGATAATTACTTAAAGCCAGAATGCTCTGTGTTAATTAAATGCAAGTGGGATAGGGATTTTGGAAAACCCCTGCATTTCCACTTGAGGCAGTAGATAAAGGCATTATTGGTAGCAGTCAGTGCTGTTAATGTTGTGTAAGAATTGCAAACAGTACCACTGTGGACAGGTATCCCTGTCTGGTGTGTGGGCTGGGTGCTGCCCAGGAGCACATCAGTGCATTTGTAGCTGCTGGAACTGCTTGTTCTCCTTTTCTCCTCAGTACCATTTCCCAGCTCAGGGCAGCTCTCTGCTGTGATTTACTGTGTTCAGCGTGTTGCTGCTCAGGGCTGGCAGGTCCAGAAAGAGGGATTGCACCTTTCAGTTTGGGGTCTGAGCAGGGGAAAACGGTGCCTGGCCTTGAGCTGGGAGCTGTTACCTTCAGATCAGCATGTTATTAAGGCAGAGGAAGGTACAATCCAGGACTGAATGAAGAGGAAACGTTTTTAGTTTATGCTGAAACTTCTGTGTCAGTCACCATCTGATTTTCCTGAGCCTGTTCTGGGCAGAGGGCCTGGGATGTGCCTGTGGCATGTGACAGCAGGCAGTGCAGGGCTGGGTGAGTGGAGGGAGGGGAAGCAGTACCAGCAGTAATTAAGTTTATATTAATTGTGCTGCTCCCTTTCTTCCTGCTGTGCACTCCAGTCACACAAACCCCACGGAGTGAGCACATCTGAGGCAGGAGCCTGCATCAGTCCCTTGGGCTGCTGGGCACGGCTGCAGAGGGGCTGCAGAGGGGACACTCACTCAGCAGGAGCTGCTGGGGGTCAGCAGTGTGGCTGCAGTGCAGGCAGTGCTGCTGCAATCTGGGTGAAGCTGTGAGGGATTGGTTGGTGCTGGAGCTGCTCTGTCAGTGCCTGAGCTCCATCGTGTGGTGGAGCTGTGCAGGCTGAGCTGCAGCCTCGGCGTGGGGGGCCAGCTCACAGCTGGGGTCAGCGTGTCCCCTTCCACTGCTCTGGGCCTTGGGAACACGTGCTGGCAGGAGATGCAGCCACTGGGAAGCTGGCTGGTTTTTACAGGGAAAGCAGGTGACCCAGGCTTGGTTAAAGCCTGTCTCACAGCG
This sequence comes from Phylloscopus whistleri, assembly GCA_017589585.1. Taxonomy (NCBI): domain Eukaryota; kingdom Metazoa; phylum Chordata; class Aves; order Passeriformes; family Phylloscopidae; genus Phylloscopus; species Phylloscopus whistleri. The sequence continues at coordinate 239,986 of JADMLD010000259.1, read as the reverse complement.
TGTTGTGCTGAAAGAGTGAACGTGCCCAAGCCTGAGCTCCTGTGCTGCACTGGCTGTGACATCAGCAGCTCTGCATGCACTGGGGATGAGAGCAGCAGCTCAGCAGAGGCTGTGCCAGCAGGATGATTTGCCAGGCTTGCCTGCTGCTGTCAGTGCCAGAACCCCTGCTGCCTGGTGTGAGAGCAGCAGCACACAGCAGGCCCCAAGGGCACCTGGCAGATCTCACCTGGCCAAGAACAGGTGATGCAGCTTGGAAAGACTGTTAGAAATAATCCACGAGTTAAAAATGCCCAAGAATGCAGGATTAATGTAAAGCAGAATGCTAAAAATAAAAGTTGTTTGATATGTGACAGGTTGGTTAGGTTTGCAGCTAAGCTTTGTCTAAAGGTGGAGAAACGAAACAGATCAATATCTAGGTTTGTTGTAATCCTTGTGTCTTTCAGGCTCAGTTTTAAAAAGAAATGCAGAAGCATTGCCTTACATCCTGTGAAATGTAAACAGGTGTGTGACACCTGTCCAGGTTTTCAGAGTGCCTTGAACATTTTCAGTACATCACAGAGCCATCAGCTTCAGCCACTGACCATGGGACAACATTAGCTTCCTGCCCAACTGGAGATGCAGGGTTGGTGCTGTGCAGCTCAGCTCCCTGGCCAGGGGGAATGGGAATTCACAGGGATTCTGCTCAATCCCTTCTGCTGAGGCCTGGGATGCAGGAACAGGGAGCTGGGAGCAGGGGCAGCTTCCCTGCCGAGTGTCAGCTCTGCTGGAGCTGATTTAGAAGGATGTGGTGGTGGCTGGAGCTCTGTGAAGGTTTGACTCTGGCCCAGAGCTGCTGTTGTCATCTGTTCCTGCTTTGGGCATCGGGACCAGGCTGAAGTTTATTTTCTGGTAATGTGTAAGTTAGCAAAAGCAAACCCTGGGATTTACAGCAGTTCCAAGTGAGGTTGTAGGGTTGATTCCCCCAGGTTTCTGAAACCTGGCTGTTTGTATAAAGGCTTGTGCAGTGAGGCAGGGAGGGGCTGGACAGTGATTTGATTTGGTGTCTGTGCAAGGACTCACGTCATCCCTTTGTGTGAGCGCAGGGATCACGCGCCTGGCAGGGGCACGGCGGGCACGGGCTGCTCCTGTCTGAGCAGCCTTTGTCTGCAGGGTGGGCAGCCACTGCTGCTGCATGCACTGCATGCTTCACAAACTGCTTCTCTCGAAACGTTTTCAGCTGGTGTGTAAAGTACCTGGACAAACAGTCACTCTCCTTTCCAGCCCTGTTCTGAGCTGTCCTTGCTGCCAAGGGGATTCTGAGTCACACCTCTGCCTGGCAAGTGCTTTCATTTCAGTGTTCAGAGATGATGTTGGGCTGTGTTAATGTGGAAATTGGCTTTAGAGTTACATCAGCAGCAGTTAGAGAAACTCAGAGTTCTTGCTGATGGAGAAGATGTCTTTCAGTGGCCTTTTGGTAAGGCAGTTTAGGGTAGAGGCCTTAATCTTTTTGAGTTTTGTTTCTAATAAAAGAATTCCTGTGCACGAGGCTTAATGTAATTTAAGACTAGCAGAAAAAGCTCCCAGCAGTACTTTGGACAGTGCATGATTATTTTTCTTTTTTTAGCTATTGTTACAATAGGTGAAAAGGTCACTCTATGTAATAATATTTACTTAATCAGAAATACAAATACTAGGGCCTCATCCTGATCCATGTAAATCAGTCACATAGCTCTGGTCCTAGATTGCATTATTTTAAGTTCTAAAGAGGAAGAAATGTCTGCCTACAGTGTTGCTGATAGCCTTTTCTTCTGATTTCAGGTGAGAAGTGACACCTGTGGAACACCACTGGTAATTCAACAGGAGTGTCATGACTGTAGTTGCTGTGACTGCTACAACTTGCTTACCCAAGCAATTGGTAAAATTTTGAAATTAAGAAACCTTATTTTAAAAGCAATTCCTCTGTGACTGGGGGAGCAAGGGGAAGGCTTTTCCTGTGGTGACTTACAAATGCTGTCTGCAGCTAGCCTGACCTGTCCTGACTGAAGCAGCAATCCTGCCCCAGCCCTGAAGATGCCTGCACTGTGGGATGAGGTAGTAGGTTGTATAGTTTTAGGGTCATACCCACCACTGGGAGATAACTATACAATCTACTGTCTTTCCTAAAGCAGCAGATAATCAACAATGGAAGCTTCTCAGTTTCAAGCTCACTGTCAGATTCTGCTGAACTTGTGTACTTGCAGAGCTTAGGAGAGGACAAAACACTCGTGTAATAGCTGTGGGAATTGTGTTTAGATTCTTCTAGTCCTGGGAAAAGCCAGGCTTCATTCTGCATTAGTTTTTCTGCTCTAATGAATGAAAAATCAAGAGTAGATAGTTCCTGTATGTGTGTGGGGGGCAATCAGATACAGATTCCTGGTGTTGCAGTTGCTGGGTGTTGTATCAAACATCCTTCAGAGTGAAACTGAGGCTGGCTGCTGAGCTCTTGCTGAAGTCTGTGCTTCTCTGTCAGAGTGAGGTAGTAGATTGTATAGTTGTAGGGTAGTTATTTTACCCTGTTCAGGAGATAACTATACAATCTATTGCCTTCCCTGAGGAGTAAAACAAACTGCACTCCCTGCAGCCAGTCCTGGGCTAAAGGTGCTCCTTGGGTGAAGCCAGCTGAGTTCAGGGTTGTAAAGCAGCCGTGGCAGGTGCAGGTGTCAGGGGGAAGGGCTGCAGCCCCCACAGGGAATCTCTGGCTGAACATGCCTTTTCTCCCAGGGTGGATGCCTCAGTGCTGGCTGGGCATGGAAGATGCCTGTGCTTTAGGCAGAGGGAGGAACCCTCCACAGAGGGCAGTTATTCCAAGCCAGGGAGGAGAACAGCAAATACAGGGAGCTCAAACCTGTCCTTTGGGACTTCAAATCTTCTGACACCCCAATTTCCATAATGCATTAAGACTCCATGACTCCCAAGTGCTTGGTAGAAGTTGGAGGGAAAGCTTAAAATCATCCTTTATTAATAAATCTGCATAAGTTTTTCTGCAGCTTTTCCAGATCTAATGCAAAATGTAAGTGATGGCCAATTTTGGCCAAACCTGACCTCTCACCTTCCTGGGGGGGTGTTGAAGCTGTGGAGTGTGAGCAGCCAGGAGCCAGCACTTCTCTCTGAGGTGCTGTTGTTCCTGTAAAAAGAGTTTTGGAGTTGATTGCATTCTGCTTCCCCTGCTGTGCCTGGTGCACCCAGCCTGTAGCTGGTTCTGTGCTAGCATGCCCAGCAAGCAGCTTGCTGCAGTGACAAACCCCGTGGCAATAAATGCTCCTGGGGATGGGCAGTTCAGCTGAGGCAGAGGGGCACTGGTGGGTGCCAGTGCCACCCTGCAGTGTGTGCCCAGCCAGGGCAGAAGAGCAGAGCAGCTGGGCAGCTCCAGCCCTGCAGAGAGAGAAGAGCTGCACAGAGGAAGCGTGGGGCTCCTAGGAAGAGGTAGTAGGTTGCATAGTTTTAGGGCAGGGATTTTGCTCACAAGGAGGTAACTATACAACCTGCTGCCTTTCTTAGGGCTTTGTTATAACACCAGGACCATGTGGGCTGCAGCCTGCAAACCTCTGCAGCTTGGGCACGTGGAGAGAAAGGACAAGGTGTTTCCAGGTGTGCTGAGGTGTAATGAGAGCTGTCTTGGCAGATTTGGTCCCAGATGGAGGTGTAGGAATGCTGGCTGGAGTGCAGCATGTGACACTGGGGCTGCCCGTGCCACTCTGGGGACCCTGGGCTGTGGGGAGAGGCTGTGCTGGGAGGGTACAGCTCCTTCCAGATGGGTGGAGGCCCTGAGGTTAGGGTGGAGGTGCTGTGAGCTTCTGAACATCAGGTGCTGGTGCTGCTGCTCACAGGGAGCTGAAATACACTTCCTTTGGCTCTGTGCATTTCAGGTGGGAGAAGTGCAGTGTTCCTTGCCCAGAAGGGGCAGATTGCAGCTGCCCTGGGAGCTGTAGGGCAGGGGCAGTGTGGGTGACAGCAGCTCTCTGCTGCAGGGGGGAGCTGCAGCTTCACTATGCTGGCCTGGTTTCTCATGGAATTATTAAAATGAGTCTGTGCTTTCTGGTGTAATTGCTCTGCACCACAGCAAGAGTTCAGGTAGGGCTCTGGCTGGACACTGCCCTGGGGGATACAGAGATTGCAGTTACAGTGAGCACCTTGCAGCATTCACGTGCTGTGCTCACACCAGCCACTACTTAACCTGCAAATCAGACACAGGCCCAGCTTATCAACGTGTTAAGCATTGCTTATATTGCTTTTATTTTGTGTGAATTTGACTGTACTTTTTTGGTTTAGTTAATAAAATCCAGCATTTTGTGCAACTGATGGTGAATTGCCTTTCCTTTCTCCTAAATGAAGATGTGAGTTTTAAAGGAAAACACTGCCCACACTGAGATAAACTCAAGGCCATGTTTGGTCTTCACTGTAATTCCAACACTGTAATTAGAGTGTTAATTATTCTAGTGTGAACTTTTGTTTAAGGGCTTTGGTGCAAGACTTCCCTGCAGGTGGGGAATACCCATTTACTGCTGAGTGTGCAGGAGCTCTGCTGCTTCCAGGCCTGCTTTCTCACCTTGGGTTTAAATTGCTGCACAGACATCCAGGCTTTAGTCCTCACATAACTGCAGCTGGTGAGGCTCAGGCATGGAAACAGCAGTCAGTTTGATTTTGGCAGATGCCTTCAAAGCTTTAATATACCTAACATTTTAGAAACATAAGTGGTATGCTTGCAAAAGGTTTGAATAATCTGTGCTGCCCCCTGCAGCTGCTGGTTCAGCAGTCTGGTCTCACCAGGTGGTTGCTCACCTGGATCTGTCTGTGGATCCCACCCAGCAGATGGGACCTGCTCAGGGGGCCCAGGGCTGGTTTGCCTTTTCCAGGTGTGTATTCCAAGGGGTGCAGGCAGGAGGTGACAGCCTGGCAGGAGCCCTTGTGAAACAGGCAGTGGTTAGAGCATCTCAGCAGCACTGCAGGAAGGGCTGAGCAGCAGTAGGGACTTGTTTACCACCCAGAGTGCAGTGCCTGTGTCCTGGTGGTCTTGGAACCATTCCAGTGTTGCTCCAGAAATAGAATCCACAGCCCCAGCCCAGATGCACATCCCAGAATGATCTGTGTGCTGTGCCCTTCCATGCACAAAGGTGTGCTCTGAAACCTCCCTGGGCTGTGAAACCTGAGAGAGAAACCACAGCTAAGGAACATCCCTGTGCCTGCAGAGGGGCTCTGGCTGCTCAGCCATGGCCAGGAGAGGGGAACTTGATGCATTAAAAATCCTCTCCCTTGTGTGGAGAACTCGGGGTGTGGCAGCCAAGGGTTTCCCTCTGCTGTGTCCAGTTCTGGGATCTGCAGCACAGGAGGGATGTGGAGTGATCCAGAGGAGTCCCTGGAGCTGCTCCCAGGGCTGGAGCCCCTCTGGAGCCAGGCTGGGAGAGCTGGGGGTGCTCACCTGGAGAGGAGAAGCTCCAGGGAGAGCTCAGAGCCCCTGCCAGGGCCTGAAGGGGCTCCAGGAGAGCTGGGGAGGGACTGGGGACAAGGGACAGAGGGACAGGAGCCAGGGAATGGCTCCCAGTGCCCAGGGCAGGGCTGGGTGGGATATCAGCTACTGGCAGTGCTGGGTTAATGGTTGGGTTCTGTCTGAAGGGCCTTTTCCAGCCTGAAGCACCTGAAGTGTCACCTTGTCTGTGACACTTTCTGCCAAAAGCCCTTCTGGCTCTGTCCCCAGGAGAGCAGCGAGCTGGACTCCAATGGGTGCAGACAGGGAACAGAATCATTTAGGAAAAATGAATCACCACAGACAGGGTTTTGCTTCCCAAGACAAAGGATCAAACAGCTGATACACGTGCAAGGGGGGAACAAAAACCCTTGGGAGAGAGGAAGGTGAGTCTCAGATACACTGGGCAGGAGTCAGTGAGACAGGTCCAGCTGGGAGAGCCTCCCAAAGAACACATCCCTCCGTTCCAGAGCCACCAGGGCATGCTGTGGCCCTCAGCCCTCAAGCTGGAGTGTGGATTTAATGTCTTAGTGCTGCAAAGTGAAGTATTTAGTGTCTTAGTGCTGCAAAGATGAGTCCTGGCAGCAGCTACTGGAGGCATCAGATGTCAGTGTGTGTTGTTGCAACACGAGAAATCAGATTTGTTCTTATTTGTTCTGTTGGTTGTAGTGGAATTGGATTTTTAGGCTGGTTTGTTTCAGACACTTAAAACCACTCCAGTGAAGAGGCATTGGAAAATCAGACACTGTTCTCTTCCAGCCTGTTGTATTAAAGCCATCTTCAAAATAAAGCTATTACAAGCCACATAATGCTACAAAGGACAGTATTTTTGGTGACTGAAAAGGTCCCTTCTGAAATAGGAGAATGTTTCTGAAAAAAGACTCCTTTGACATTAAAACTCCCTGTACAGATGATGTCAAGCTGCTCAGTTAAACACAGCACAGCAAACAGGGGAAAGGATGAAGTCCCAGTTCTGTGAGGGAGTTTGTGTACCTCCCCTTGTGTATTATACACCCTTTAGTACCTTCTGTGTAATGAGGGGACAGCAGCAAGCAGTGCTCAGTCAGTCCCAAATGCTGCCACACATGAACCCCCATTCCCAGCTGGAAGGGGCTCCTGCAGGAGCTCCCTGAGATGAGGAGGGATGGGGAGGAGAAGGAGAGGTGTAAACTGAACTCCCCAACTCCTGCAGCAGTGAATGTGCCCCCAGCTCACAGTGCCTGGGGAGCTGTGGGGCCCTTACAAACACTGCAGGGTCTGGTGCCAGAAGGGCAGGCAGAGCCTTTCCTGGGTGCTCATTCTGCACAGAGCAGTGCCTGTGCCTGCCAGGTGATCACAGCTCAGGGGTACTGCAGCCCCCACCTGGGCACAGTCAGTGACAGTGGCTGTGCAGGTGAGCCCCCCAGGTGTTTGCTGGAGGTGGTTCATGGTCAGGGAAGATGGCCAAGGCACTTCAGAAGTGAAGTAATTCCTGCCCACCGTGGATGACCTCATGGGCCACAGCCATGAGATAAGGGCTTGCGTCACCAGCTTTTATGTAAATTCCTCTTTAGGGCTGGTAAGGGAGTGCCACAGCTGGCCACTTCATCGAGGAAAACAAACAGATGGAGCTCTATTTTTAGTCTCCTGAGGATATAACTCACAAATGCCATTTTTCCAGAGGTGATTCGTTGGGTTTCCACATTTCTGCTTATGGTCAGCAAAGCTTTTAACGGGGATTTGCAGATGAAATTGGTGTGGCAGTTCCACACAAAGCTTTGGAGCTGCTGCTTTGGTACCCAACACAAAATACACAGGCAGCTGCTCCTAACGTGCACCTTTGGTAACTTCATCAGAACTCAGCCAATTCCAACCAAGCATTTTGAAAACTGTCACCTACAAATGAGGCAAGCAACCAAACCAAACTCTCTGCTCTCTACTGCCCAAACCATGGGGAATATAACCCTCCCTCACATGTTTGCATTCTTTACTGGCCACATTTAGTGGCTCTGTTATTGTTTGGGTAGCTTGAGTGGGTATTTTCTTTGTGCAGCAATAAAATCCCAAGGAAATCTTTACAAGGTGTACCTGTACAACACTGGTGTTTCAGCACTGGTTACCCAAATAAAGGTGATGTTGATACTTCAGGCATTGGGAGCAGCTTTCCCTGCCCAGGTAGCTGCTCTCAGAAGTGTTGCTCCAGAACTCATCTGCCAGGAAAATAAAATAAAATAAAATAAAATAAAATAAAATAAAATAAAATAAAATAAAATAAAATAAAATAAAATAAAATAAAATAAAATAAAATAAAATAAAGATAGGATTTTAGACATGGTGAAACCAATCCCAAGCATTTCACACTCCAGGGAGCAGCAGCAGATTGAATCTCTCTGTCACTCCAGCCCCAGCTCTCTGAGCTGTTGGTGTTACACGTCCAAAGGAACTGGGAATGTCAGTGTGGGCTGCTGGGAGAGTTCCCAACACCGATCAGCGTGGCCAGGGTTTGTGTGAACCTCTTCAGAGCAGCAGCACTGGAATATTCCGTGCTGTGTTTGCCTCGTGAGGCAGCTCCCAGCTCTGCGCCCGGCAGGGAGGGGCTGTGGGGCAGGGGCAGGATCAGCTCGGAGCTCAGAGCAGCTCCGTCAGCCGGGAACAGCTCCGGGAGCTGCTCCTGGCCCGGGGCCGCCTCCGGCCGGCAGCTCCGCACCCCGGGCAGCCCGGGGCTGTCCCTGCCACCACCGCGGCAGCGGGGCCTGGGGAGCGGCCGGGGCGGGAGCGGCTGGGGCAGAGCTGATGGGGCAGGAACTGATGGAGCTGCTGGGGCAGGAACTGATGGAGCTGCTGGGGCAGGAGCTGCTGGGGCAGGAACTGATGGGGCAGAGCTGATGGGGCAGGAACTGATGGAGCTGCTGGGGCAGGAGCTGCTGGGGCAGGAACTGATGGGGCAGAGAGCTGCAGGGGCAGGAGCTGCTGGGGCAGAGCTGCTGGGGCAGGAGCTGATGGGGCAGAGAGCTGCAGGGGCAGGAGCTGCTGGGGCAGAGCTGATGGGGCAGGAACTGATGGAGCTGCTGGGGCAGGAGCTGCCGGGGCAGGAGCTGCTGGGGTAGAGCTGCTGGGACAGAGCTGCTGGGGCAGGAACTGATGGGGCAGAGCTGCTGGGGCAGGAACTGATGGAGCTGCTGGGGCAGGAGCTGCTGGGGCAGGAGCTGCTGGGACAGGAGCTGCCGGGGCAGGAGCTGCTGGAGCTGCTGGAGCTGCAGGGGCAGGAGCTACTGGGGCAGAGCTGCAGGGGCAGGAGCTGCAGGAGCTGCTGGGGCAGGAACTGCTGGGCTCTGCTCTCACCCCATTGTGTACCTGGGCACCTCTCCCCGGTGTGTCCCCGGCCTATGTCCCCGGGCTGTGTCCCCTGGGCTCTGTTCTCCCCCCGTGTGTCCCCGGACTGTGTCCCCCCAGGCTCTGTTTTCAGCCCGTTGTGTCCCTAGGCAGCTCTCCCCCTGTGTCCCCGGGCTGTGTCCCCGGGCTGTGTCCCCCGGTGCCCGGACCCTGCCGTACCCGGGCTCCGTCCCGGCAGGGGCTGTGCCCTGCTGCCCTCCCAGGGACCCTCGGGCACTGCCAGCTCCCCGGGGGCAGGGGTGGCTTGTCCCGGCCCCGCTGCTGTCACCTCGCTGTCACCGGCAGGGACACCGGGCAGCTGGCAGCCCACCCACCCCCAGCACAAACCCCGGGCTGCAGCTGGGGAAAAGCTCCCAGACAAACCCAACCCGAGCTCGTGGTGCCGTGCCGGGGTTCCGGGCTGCTCCCGAGGCAGCACAGGATGCTCGGACAGCCCCGGGCAGGCACAGCCCGGAGGAGCAGGGCCCGGCTCTCCCGGGAGCCGATCCTGCCCCCGGGAATATTCCCCTCCCCGCGGCCTCCGGGCCATGAAGGGATCGTGCCAAAGCCTGCCCGGGTTGTGTTTTTCACGCTCAGTAAAATCTGAGTGCCACAACCTTCCAGGATTCTCCCTGCCCTGTCCTCCCTGACTTGTGCTTCCTTGAGAAACCACAGCCCTCTCTGAGTTCCTCAGAAATGCACCCTAAGCAGCACCCGAGGATAATAAATGAGGCCCAATTCCACGCCAGGATGTGCCGCTGATAGTGTTTTCCAGCGAAGACGGGAGCGCTGACATTTTCCAGCCCGGCAGGAGCGGCGCTGCCCCGCTCCCCGCCCCGGTGACCTTTACCTGCCCCAAGCCCTGCCCGGTGCCGGTGTCCCCAGGTGAGGCCGGGGCAGGGCCCGGGGCCAGCCCGCCCTGCCTGACCTTTCCATTCCCTCCTTTGCGTGCCCGGGAGGAAATCACATGTGTGGCACGGGCCTGACCCGGGAATATCGCAGCCGCTTGGATATTCTGTGCGAATAAGGAAGGGCAGGGGCTGCCAGATGAATCACCCGAACAATAATTATCCTGAGGAAAAACCTTGGAGGGTGGATTCGCCGCGATAACTGCCCTGTCAAGGTAACAACAATGCCAGCCGTCAGCTCTTCTCGGCGCTGAGGGACACGGAATGCGGGAGCACAGAGCTCAAAAATAAAAATGATGGGAGTTCGTGAGAAGAGAGTGCCCGAGGAGGCATCCTTCACTTCCCAACTGCTCCCACTTCAGCCGTGACTGTCAAACAATCTGCCACAAGGATTGCTCCCAAATTTATTTTTAGCACGCCAGCAGCTTTCAGTGAAAATAAATAAAGAGCCAGACAGTTGCTATAAAGCCAGGAAATAAACTTTAGAACCTCTTTAGCTTTTGGCTGAGCAGGGCGAGTGAATGACACAGTTCCTGAGCGTGCACGATTGTCTCAGATAAGATGGGCTCTGATCGCTTTCTCCTCTTTCCCATCAGCCCGGTGACAGCACCGCGGGCGGTGCTCCGTGCCCGGCACACCTGGAGCCCTGCAGGGCCGGGGATGTGGGGCTGCTGCAGCCTCTGCCTGCCCCTCTGCCTGCCCCTCTGCCTGCCCCTCTGCCTGCCCCTCTGCCTGCCCCTCTGCCCTGCCTCTGCCTGCCCCTCTGCCTGCCCCTCTGCCTGCCCCTCTGCCCTGCCCCTCTGCCCTGCCTCTGCCTGCCCCTCTGCCCTGCCTCTGCCTGCCCCTCTGCCTGCCCCTCTGCCTGCCCCCTCTGCCCTGCCTCTGCCTGCCCCTCTGCCTGCCCCTCTGCCTGCCCCTCTGCCCTGCCCCTCTGCCTGCCCCTCTGCCCTACCCCTCTGCCTGCCCCTCTGCCCTGCCCCTCTGCCCTGCCCCTCTGCCTGCCCCTCTGCCCTGCCCCTCTGCCTGCCCCTCTGCCCTGCCTCTGCCTGCCCCTCTGCCTGCCCCTCTGCCTGCCCCTCTGCCTGCCCCTCTGCCCTGCCTCTCTGCCTGCCCCTCTGCCCTGCCCCCCTGCCTGCCCCTCTGCCTGCCCCTCTGCCCTGCCTCTCTGCCTGCCCCTCTGCCTGCCCCTCTGCCCTGCCTCTGCCTGCCCCTCTGCCCTGCCTCTGCCCTGCCCCTCTGCCCTGCCTCTGCCTGCCCCTCTGCCTGCCCCTCTGCCTACCCCTCTGCCTGCCCCTCTGCCCTGCCTCTGCCCTGCCCCTCTGCCCTGCCTCTGCCTGCCCCTCTGCCTGCCCCTCTGCCTGCCCCTCTGCCTGCCCCTCTGCCCTGCCTCTGCCGGGGCTGTGCTGTGTGCAGCTCCCGGGGCAGCCCTGTGCCCACGGGGGGGTGTGAGCAGCGTCCTCTCCTCCCCAGCCCAGGGAGTGCTCCTGGAGAGGCAGGAGAGCTCTGCCTGCCCGGCTGGCTGCTGCTCCTGGAGATGGGCAGAGCCACGGAGGGGAGTAGGACCCGGGCCCCAGCAGAGCTGGGCAGGAACAGCAGCACTGCCAGCCCCTGCAGAGCCCACTGTGGGCAGGGCACTGCCCAGGCTGCCCCTGAGCACAGCCATGGGCACTCACTGCTGCCATCAAACCCCTGTGCTGGGCAGCAGTGCCCATCAAACCTCTGTGTGCTGGGCAGCAGGGAGTGCCCATCAAACCTCTGTGTGCTGGGCAGCAGTGCCCATCAAACCTCTGTGTGCTGGGCAGCAGTGCCCATCAAACCTCTGTGTGCTGGGCAGCAGGGAGTGCCCATCAAACCTCTGTGTGCTGGGCAGCAGTGCCCATCAAACCTCTGTGTGCTGGGCAGCAGTGCCCATCAAACCTCTGTGTGCTGGGCAGCAGGGAGTGCCCATCAAACCTCTGTGTGCTGGGCAGCAGTGCCCATCAAACCTCTGTGCTGGGCAGCAGTGCCCATCAAACCTCTGTGTGCTGGGCAGCAGGGAGTGCCCATCAAACCTCTCTGTGCTGGGCAGCAGTGCCCATCAAACCTCTGTGTGCTGGGCAGCAGGGAGTGCCCATCAAACCTCTGTGTGCTGGGCAGCAGGGAGTGCCCATCAATCCTCTGTGCTGGGCAGCAGGGAGTGCCCATCAATCCTCTGTGCTGGGCAGCAGGGAGTGCCCATCAATCCTCTGTGCTGGGCAGCCGAGGCGCTGCCAGCAGCCAGGAAAGTGAAACCGCAGCGGGGTTGGGGAAGGCACTTCCCGGGTGCTGCTCCTTCCCCCGGGCTCGCAGTTACCACCACGTCCTGGTGCCCTTTGCCGGCCGTGCAGGACCTTCAATAACAACAAGGAACGGGATAAAAGCATTTCCCTGCCCCGGTGGGACGCGGGTGCCCTTCCGTCTCCCAGCTCCCGAGTTGCTCGAAGGAGTGAGTGGCTGGTTGCCATTCACCCCTGCCGAGCCTGTGAACAGCTGTGTGTGCCTCTGCCGGTTCCACTGCACCCCGAACCGGGCTGCCAGCACCCTCTGGGTGCTCCCCAGCAGCCCCCCGGGATCCCTGGGTCTGGGCCCAGCAGCCCCTGGGGGCAGGATGAGCTCAGGCCATTCAAACACCCCACAGCTTTAGCTGCTTGCTTAGCTGCACGCTGCTGGCTGCAGCGACATCCCTCCCTCCTGGTTTGAATTGAAGGTTTACCGAAATTATTTTCATGTTTTTCTGTCCCCAAAACACATCAAAACCCCACCTTCAGGCCGGGCTCAGCCGCGCTTCCCCCGGTGTCAGACCGAGAGTGAACCCTTATCAATCCGGCCAGATCGGTTTCCTTTGTGGCGGGGCCCTTTGCAGCGTGCTGTGATGTGCGCTACAAAAGCCAAAGATACAAATGATCAACTGGAAGCTGGAATTCATTTTCCCTCGTGCCTAAATTAGGAGGGTGAGTAATTGCCGCAGTAATCGCGGGCAGAGCCTGTTTATCAATGCCAGTGAATAATTGGCTATCCAACAATGGTGCACTTGGCCTTTGAAGGTTCCCAACAGCCCGGCAGGAAGCGCACGGCGGCTCTGGGCTGGCTGCTGATGGATGAGAGGAGTGGCAGCGTTACAGAGCAGCCCGGGAAAGCTTTCTGACGTGTGTGTCCCCCCAGCATCCCCGCGCCTCCCGAGTTATCCTTGCTGCAAGGATAAGCTCACGGCAGCCTCCCATTACAGCATCTGAAGTCACAGGGCCGAAATAGCAGCAGCCGAACTCTGTCATCAATCACTGCTGCTCGGGCGGCCAAGAGCTGCACCTGGAGCCAGGGCAGGAGCTGCCTCTGGCTCTGTGGCTCTGAGCTCACCCTCTGCCCGGGCAGCTCGGCGCCCTCACCTCCCTGGGCCCTCCCGTGCCCGTGCCCGGCCTGTCCTGTCCCCCCCGTGCTGCCCATCCCTGCCCCGGTGTCCCTGCCCTGCCCGCTGCCCCAGCCGCTGCTCCTCCCTCCCCTGCCGGCTGCTGGGGGCTCCGTGTGCCCCCTCAGCACCTCACCTGTGCCCCCTCAGCCCCTCACCTGTGCCCCTCAGCCCCTCACCTGTGCCCCCTCAGCACCTCAGCACCTCACCTGTGCCCCTCAGCCCCTCACCTGTGCCCCCTCAGCCCCTCACCTGTGCTCCCTCAGCACCTCACCTGTGCTCTCCTGCCCCTCAGCACCTCACCTGTGCCCCCTCAGCACCTTCCTTCCTTCCTTCCTTCCTTCCTTCCTTCCTTCCCTCCTTCCCTCCCTCCCTCCCTCCCCCGAGCTGCCGCCGGGAGCAGGGCGGTGCCGATGCCTGGGGATCCCTGCTGCTGCTGCCGATCCCCTGCTCCTGCCCGGCCTCTCCCCATCCTCCTCCTCCTCTCCCACACTCGATCCCAGGCTCTTCCTCCTCGTCCCACATCCCCACGCTCGCTCCCGGAGCTCTCGGGGTCTGGAGTGTCACCCCAGGCAGCTGCTCACGCTGCATCTCCCGGCTCCTGCCTGGCTCCCCCGGGCACTGCAATGGCTCTTCTGCAAAGTTCTGCTCCCCCACTGCTCCTCTTCACCTCTCTGCTGTGCAGACTGCGTGTGCAGCCTGTCCTGCTCACTGCTCACCCAGATCATTCAATTCGTTTTCCTCTCCCCCTGTTTGCAGACCTCTCCTCCCTGTCCTTTCCTCAATTTGAAAATCGCTCATTTGCTTTCAAGCTCCATTTCAGCCCAGTCTGTTCTCCCAGAGTCTGCCCTACTGACTGAATTTCCCTGCTTTTGATCCCCCTGGAGCTTTTAACACAGCAGAAAATTCATTCTCTCTGCCTCTGCACCGTTCCCTTCCCAGCTCTGCAGCTGAGGTGCAGCTGAGTCTGGAGGAACGTGTCTGCAGCTCTGCCTGATGCAATTCCTCCCTGTGGCTCTGTCCTGGCTCCCTGCTCTCCATGAGCTCATGGCTTTCCCTCGTGTCTCCAGCAGGACACTGCTCTGCTCTCCCTTCAGCAGCACCCCCTGACATCTCACTGCCCCTCATCCTCCCTCCCTCCCTTTAATTCTAATTCTGTTTAACCTTGAATCCTGCAGTTTCCCCTTCACCTCAGCATCTCCCTTCTCTGAGATGTCCCAAATGCATCACCAGGCCCTGGGGTTCCCTCCTGCCCTCCCACCCCCTGCCCCAGCCCAGGCTCGCTGCTGTCCCAACCTCTGCAACATTCAGAGGTGGGAAATGTGGTACCAGCTGTGCTGGGAGGGTCTGCACAGGCAGCCCTTCCAGGAGCAGCACTCAGATCAGCCAGGGGTTTTCCATGAAACATTTTTGACAGATCAAAATATTTTGTATTTATTTATATTTTTATTAATATCTAGAAATATTACAAAAATATAAACTATAAAATTCATACTATACAGAATTATTTGTATTTATTTTCAATGCTGTTGACATCATTTAAAACTAAATGCTGAATGCAAGACTGTTTTGCCTTCCATCTGGACATAAAATACATCTCTGCACAGGCAGACAGGGAAATGCTCCCAGCCTTGCAAGGAGATAGGAAATCATTGCTAAGGGCCCTGATACCTGCAGTCCAGTCCCTTTCCCAGGGTTCCCAGAGCTGCCCCAAAGCTCTCCTGTTAGCAAACTCTGTTTGAACAAACCTGGCTGGAAACCAAAACCCAGTTCAGTACTTTTCCCTGTTGTTCTTTTTTAACCTGCAGTGCTATTTTGAGTTTTATGGCTCCAGTTCAGGCAGTGGCCAGAGCGGAAGGGAAAGACATGACAATATTTATAAAGTTTACGTGCCTCGCTCGTGACTCCCTCACACCATGAAATCACCGTGGCCTCGTGCTTTTCTGTTGACATTTGACATCAGCCCTGTAACAGTGCATCTGGGACCTCTGAGCAGATGTAAAGGGGAAGCTGGGCTTTGGAAAAGGCCGGGCTTGGAGCTCTGTCATGTTAATTATAGTTCTGCAGAGATATCAATCTGGCCACGGGCTGGGAATGCCCGCTGCTGATTGTCAGCTCTGCAAATAGGCTCAGCCCAAGGCCAGCCTCCGTCCCCACACACACACAGAGCCGTGGCTGTCCCTGCCCTCCTCCCACCACGCCACTCTCTCCACCCTTTCTCTCCTTCCTGCCGTGGGCACGAGGTTGCTTCCCCTGCTCTCCACATGATTTCCTCAGGCTCTTTGTCACCCCCTCCACACGGGCCCTGCAGCTCCTCCCTGCCAGGCCAGCACGGACACCACCCTTGTTGTGCAGCTGCTCCACCCAGACACACGTGCTGGGCACAGCTCGGGCCAGCCTGGGGCAGCTCGGGCTGCTGAGTGCCCAGTGCCAGTGTCCAGTGCCAGTGCCCAGTGCCAGTGTCCAGTGCTCCTGCAGTGCCCAGTGCCCAGTGCCAGTGTCCAGTGTCCAGTGCCCAGTGCTCCTGCAGTGTCCAGTGCCAGTGCCCAGTGCCAGTGCCCAGTGCCAGTGCCCAGTGCCAGTGCCCAGTGCCCCTGCAGTGTCCAGTGCCCAGTGCCAGTGTCCAGTGCCAGTGTCCAGTGCCCCTGCAGTGTCCAGTGCCCAGTGCCAGTGTCCAGTGCCAGTGTCCAGTGCTCCTGCAGTGTCCAGTGCCCAGTGCCAGTGTCCAGTGCCAGTGTCCAGTGTCAGTGTCCAGTGTCAGTGTCCAGTGCTCCTGCAGTGTCCAGTGCCCAGTGCCAGTGTCCAGTGCCAGTGTCCAGTGTCAGTGTCCAGTGTCAGTGTCAGTGCTCCTTCAGTGCCAGTGCCAGTGCCAGTGTCCAATGTCCAATGTCCAGTGCCCAGTGCCAGTGCCCAGTGCTCCTGCAGCGTCCAGTGCCCAGTGCCAGTGTCCAGTGTCAGTGCCCAGTGTCAGTGCCCCTGCAGTGCCAGTGCCCAGTGCCAGTGCCAGTGCTCAGTGTCCAGTGTCAGTGCTCCTGCAGTGCCCAGTGCCCAGTGCTCTTGCAGTGTCCAGTGTCCAGTGTCCAATGTCCAGTGTCCAGTGCCAGTGTCCAGTGTCAGTGCCCAGTGTCAGTGTCAGTGCTCCTGCAGTGCCAGTGCCCAGTGTCCAATGTCCAGTGCCCAGTGCCAGTGCCAATGCCCAGTGCTCCTGCACTGCCCAGTGTCCAGTGTCCAGCTCTGCAGTGTCCAGTGCCCAGTGCAGTGTCAGTGCTCCTGCAGTGCCAGTGCCCAGTGTCCAATGTCCAGTGCCCAGTGCCAGTGCCAATGCCCAGTGCTCCTGCACTGCCCAGTGTCCAGTGTCCAGCTCTGCAGTGTCCAGTGCCCAGTGCTCCTGCAGTGCCAGTGCCCAGTGTCCAGTGTCAGTGCCCAGTGCCCGGTGCCCAGTGCCCAGTGTCCAGTGCCAGTGCCCAGTGCCAGTGCCCAGTGCCCAGCACAGCTCTGCCCAGTGTCCAGTTCTGCCCAGTGCCCAGTGCCCAGCCCTGCAGTGCCCAGTGTCCAGCACAGCTCTGCCCAGTGCCCAGCCCTGCAGTGCCCAGTGCCCAGCCCTGCAGTGCCCAGTGTCCAGTTCTGCCCAGTGCCCAGTGCCCAGCCCTGCAGTGCCCAGTGCCCAGCACAGCTCTGCCTCCTCCTCCTCCCACGCTGCCCCGGCTGGAGCAGCTGCCAGAGCTCACCCCTGTCCCCAGCGGGTTTTGTCACCAAGAGGCTCCTGCAGGGCCAGGCCCAGCTGGCACAAGGCTGCCCACCCACAGCAGCCCTGCAGCCCAGCTCCCCCCCTCCACCTCCCTGGGGACACCCTGGGGGCTCTGGACCCTTCCTCTGACAGCCTCCGCAGCCCCCTGGTGCTTACCCTGCCTGGGGACTGCCTCGTGTGTTCTGGATCAGCTCCACGGTGTTTGAGACCTTCCTTTGGCAATGAATAATCTGCCCTGACAGTTCATCTTTCCACCCCTTGTGTCCGTTAATAAATGTGGAAAGGAAATGTCATGTCTTTAAAAAAAACCCAACCAAACCCAGTGTTTGTCCAAGTGCACGTTGTGCTAACGAAGGAAAGTTATTTCTTTGCAAATACCACATATTCCCCAGCGTGGTTTCAACAGGTAGCACGACGTGGGGTGGAATCAGGAAAGTCTCCCAAAGCAGCTGTGCAGGAAATGAATAATTAAAAAAAAGTCTGGATGGGCATCATCCCTGGGAACAAATAGCTGTGGTTGTGCCTGGCAGGGAACAAAACCCTAAATGCTCCAGTCAGAGCACCTCCTCCCTCATCCCAAACCTTCTACTGGCTTCAGATCATCCACCCCCCTCCTCCTCAGGCCCCACAGCCCCCTGAGCCCAGCAGTTGCTAATTAGGTGCAGCTGCAGGTAATTATGTCCCAGGCACCTCCTGCTGCCTGGGTGCATCACCTGTGGGTGATGGGACACCCCTGGGGCTGCCCTGGTGGCACTGGGGGTCCCAGCTGTCCTCTCAGGGGGTGCCACCCTGTCCTGGGCTCTCTGACCACTGGCCTGAGCTGGCCTGGGTCTGTGTCCCCAGAGCAGTGCTGGGAGGGGATGGGTGACACGGGAGGGGCCAGGGGCTGTGGGCAGGCAGGGCAGGGCAGGCAGGGCAGGGCAGGGCAGGCAGGGCAGGCAGGCAGGGCAGGGCAGGGCAGGGCAGGGCAGGCAGGGCAGGCAGCTCTCACCCTGCCTGGCTCTGCCCCTCGTGGAATTCAGGGGGGGAACAGCTCTGCAGCCTTTTTACTGCTCCTTCTGCAGCTTCTGCAGCCTTTTTATTGCTCCTTCTGCAGCTTCTGCAACTCTGCAGCCTTTTTACTGCTCCTTCTGCAACTTTTGCAGCCTTTTTGCTGCTCCTTCTGCAGCTCTGCAGCCTTTTTACTGCTCCTTCTGAAACTTCTGCAGCCTTTTTGCTGCTCCTTCTGCAGCTCTGCAGCCTTTTTATTGCTTCTCCTGCAACTTCTGCAGCCTTTCTACTGCTCCTTCTGCAGCTCTGCAGCCTTTTTGCTGCTCCTTGTGCAGCCCCAGGGCTCCAGAAGCCGGGAGCTGAGCAGTCCCTGGCTGCTGAGGGTTGTGTCAGGTTATAGCAGGAGCAGCCCAGGGAATCTCCTGGCTTGGTGAGGTTCTTTATTTATTTATTTGTTTGTTTGTTTGCTGTATCTTTTTCTCCACTTTTGGGAGGCAGGGGATCTCTAACACAGGGAGAGCTGCTGTATTAACCTCACATTTTTGCTACTGAAAGGGCTCTCTGCTCTGACTCCTACAGGAGATGTTTTGACAACAAAACAGAGCAGCTGTGATTAGCCTGATAAAAGGGAGCCAGAGCTGGAGTATTGATGGTATGTGCATCTAGGATCCCGTTACAAAATGGGCTTTTAACCACATTTTCCCTGGCGAGTTCCTGCTATCAGAGGCCATCTCAAAAGGAAAAAAAAAAAAAAAGAAAAAGGAAAAAAAAAAAGGAAAAAAGGCCACCTTTCTTCTTGATTTTAGATGGGGATGATTCTTGCATTTCTTTATGGAAAATGAGCCACTAATAACCCTGAGGAGAAGCACACTCTGAGCTGTGTGCTGTGCAAAGCTCCTCAGGCAGCTCCGTGTCCTGTGCTGGGAGCAGAGCAGCTCCTGCAGCTCCTGCAGCTCCTGCAGCTCTGCAGCTCTGCAGCTCCTGCAGCTCCCGTGGTGGGGAGGCAGCCCAGCAGTCCCACAGGGTTGTATCCAGACCAACAGACTTTTCAAGCTCATTTTTTTGTTTGTTTTTGGATTTAATTTATTTTGAGAGTCCATTTTCAGAGCTGATTAGCTGCTGCACTAAATCACTGCACTGTCTAACCCCAGAAAGCTGCCCTGACAAACAATTAACAATGGGAACACCATTGTGGCCAGCAGTGATGGATGGCCCCAGGGTGCAGCCTGGGCCCAGGCTTTGTTCAGAGGAAAGTTGCTGCTGCTAAATAAAGACCTGGGCAGCGAGAGGTGAGAGCAGAGAGACTGGATCTGGAATAAAACCGTTTGCTCTGCTCGGGGTGTGCTGCTCACTGAGCAGCTCAGGAGAGCCCCGTGGCTCTGGTCATGGTCAGGAACTGCCAGGCTCCAGGGAATGATGGAATGATGGAATGATGGAATGATGGAATGATGGAATGATGGAATGGTCTGGGTGGGAAAGGACCTTTAATCCATCCAGTGCCACCCCTGCCCTGGCAGGGACACCTCCCACTGTCCCAGGCTGCTCCCAGCCCCAGTGTCCAGCCTGGCCTTGGGCACTGCCAGGGATCCAGGGGCAGCCACAGCTGCTCTGGGCACCCTGTGCCAGCCCTGCCCACCCTCCCAGGAACAATCCCTGCCCAAATCCCATCCAAAGCTGGCCTCCTTCAGCTTAAGGCCATTCCCTGTGTCCTGTCACCCCAGACCTTGTGGAAATTCCCCCTCCAGTCTCCTCTGGGCACTGGGAGGAGCAGCAGAGCCAAACCTGCTCCTGCCACGAGCTCTGGGACTTCCCTTAAATCCTTTTAAGAACACGGGTTTGAGTTAATTTCTCTTGCCACAGGCAATTTCCTGATTCCTACCATTCTGTCATTCATCTCTGATTGTTGTTCTAAGTTTTGTGTTAATTTACCAACTTGCCTGTAACTTACTACTCTGCTCTAAAGAGAAGCAGAATCACTTATCACCATGCCTCATACTGATTTCATTATGCAGATATTAGCATCTATTTATTAGAAGTGATAAATATGAATTCAGAGTGTGAAAAGGGAAGCTGGCCATGCAGAGCCTGTGATGGCAGGTGAGGGTTGGTTTCTGCAGACCTCTCCAGAGACACCATGGCTGAAAGGATGAGTTAAGGTCTACAGCATTCTAAAAATGATTAAGAAGCCCAAGAAGCTTTGCCAAACAAGCCCAACTACCTCCTGTAATCTGCACAGGAATGTTATTTTATGTATGCTTCAAATGCATCTAGGTCACAGCTTCTTTAGGAACGAACCGGGTAAGAGGAAGTCATTGAGGAACCCAGTAAGTGATTTTCTCAGGAAGGTTTGCCATTCTCCGCCCTGCCTGAACGCCAAGACAAGAGTTTGCTCATCCTGGACCTGTCCCATGCCCGTGTGCTGTGTCAAACAGCCAAGGTTGAGTTATACTGATCATCACTAGCTTCAGCAGCAGAAATAAATGAAAATAATAAAAAAAAATCCGGAAAATGAGGCATAAAAAGCCATGGATGTGTTTGTGGAGGGGCCGTGGTGTGGGCAGGGCAGCTCTCCCAAATTCCCAAAGCTCTGGCTGTGGCACGCCCGTCCCTGCTGCCCTGCAGTGCCCACACCTGTGCCAGGTGTCCCTGGGGCCCTGCAGTGCCCACACCTGTGCCAGGTGTCCCTGCTGCCCTGCAGTGCCCACCACACCTATGCCAGGTGTCCCTGCTGCCCTCCCTGGGGCCCTGCAGTGCCCACACCTGTGCCAGGTGTCCCCGCCGTCCTGCAGTGCCCACCACACCTGTGCCAGGTGTCCCTGCCGCCCTGCAGTGCCCACACCTGTGCCAGGTGTCCCTGCTGCCCTGCAGTGCCCACACCTGTGCCAGGTGTCCCTGCTGCCCTCCCTGGGACCCTGCAGTGCCCACCACACCTGTGCCAGGTGTCCCCGCCGCCCTGCAGTGCCCACCACACCTGTGCCAGGTGTCCCTCCGCTGCCCGAGGTGCCAGGACTCGGCCTTCCCGCCGCCTCCTGGTGGCACTCCGCTCTGCGGGGGATCCCCACCCAAACAGGAGCCGCTTCAAGCCTTGAAGGTGTTCCCATCAGTACCTGCTGCCCTCTGCCCGCACCTCCGGCCCCCGTCCCTGCTGCCGGCTGTGCCCAGGGCCGGGAGCCTTTATTGCCCTGGGGCTGCCAAAGCCTCGGGCCAGCGGCCTCTGCTCCCACCCTGCCCTCTCCATCCTCTCTACCCTCTCCCTCTTTTCCCCTCACCCCTTTCCCTCTCTCCCTCTCCCTCTCCCTTTCCCTCTCTCCCTTTCCCTCTCTCCCTTTTCCTCTCCCTTTCCCTCTCTCCCTCTCCCTCTCCCTTTCCCTCTCTCCCTCTCCCTTTCCCTCTCTCCCTTTCCCTCTCTCCCTTTCCCTCTCTCCCTCTCCCCTCTCCCTTTCCCTCTCTCCCTCTCCCTTTCCCTCTCTCCCTTTCCCTCTCTCCCTTTCCCTCTCTCCCTTTCCCTCTCTCCCTCTCCCTCTCCCTTTCCCTCTCTCCCTCTCCCTTTCCCTCTCTCCCTTTCCCTCTCTCCCTTTCCCTCTCTCCCTCTCCCTCTCCCTTTCCCTCTCTCCCTTTCCCTCTCTCCCTTTCCCTCTCTCCCTTTCCCTCTCTCCCTCTCCCTCTCCCTTTCCCCTCTCTCCCTCCCTTTCCCTCTCTCCCTTTCCCTCTCTCCCTTTCCCTCTCTCCCTCTCCCTCTCCCTCTCTCCCTCTCCCTTTCCCTCTCTCCTTTCCCTCTCTCCCTCTCCCTCTCTCCCCTTCCCTCTCCCCTCTCCCCGCGGTTGCAGTTCCGGCCGTGTCCGCCAGGTGTCGCTCTGACAAAGAGGTTGCGGCGGGCGCTGCCCGCGGGGCTCGGGGCTCCCCCGAACCGAACCGAACCGAACCGAACCGAACCTGGAACCCCGAACCGAGACCGAACCGAACCTGAACCTGAACCTGAACCTGAACCTGAAAGGAACCCGAACCCTGAACCCCGAACCGAACCTGAACCTGAACCTCGCACCCAAATCCCGAACCGAACCCAACCCCGAACCCCAAACCCCGAGCCCCCCGAACCCTGCACCCCCCGAACCCTGCACCCCCCGAACCTTGCACCCCCCGAATCCTGCATCCCCCGCACCCTGCACTCCCTGAACCCTGCACTCCCTGAACCCCGCACCCATCCCAGCCCCCGCAGTCCTGCACTCCCACAGCCCGCACCCCCCACCCCCCGCACCCCGCACTTCGCCCCTGCTCCGTCCCGGGCCGGGGCCGGGCCCCTCGCTGGCCCCGGGCGCCGTGGGAAGCGCGGCCCGGCCGCCCGGAGAGGCTGCGGGGCCCCACCGCGATGGGCAATCGGCCGCCGCACCGGGGAGCGCGGAGCGATGGAGACGGGACTGGGACACCCCTCCCTGCCCCGGGAGCTCGGCAGGGACGGGCCTGGCCCGGGACCCGGCCCGGGACCTGGCCCAGCCCCCAGGAGCGGCTGCGCCCCGCTCGGACCCCCCTGGGTGGTTCGGAGGAGCGGGGGGTCCGTGCCCCGTGCCCCGGGCCGGCTCCTCGGAGGGACCCTGAGGGATCCTGTCATCGTGCTTTTGTTTTCAGAAAAACATTATCAGCAGAACAATTCCCGCACCACACCCCTGTTATCATTTAGGTAACCTCCCTGTTTGAAATATTTTAAGTGGATAATAAAATAGTCACCATATCCGTGTAAATTCCCGCAACGAGGAGCCGGGATCCTCCTCCCGGCCGGCCCGGCCCCCCCGCCCGCGGCGGCCAGGCGGCTCCGCGGAGCTCCCGGGCGGCCGCAGCCCCCGGGCCGCCCCCAGGACGGGCTCGGACCGCGGACAGCGCCCGGAGCCCTGCCCTGCCGCCGGAAGGCTCGGCCGCCGATCGGCCCGGAGGTCGCTGCGGGCGCTCGGGGCTCCCTCCCGGCCCCCCCGCACCGCTGCGGGCGGGGCGGCTCCGGGGATGCTGCGGCCGCCCGGGGCTCACCTCCGCGGGGGCACCGGGAGGCTGCGGGACAGCCCGCGACGCGCGGGAGGCAGAGCGGGGGGAGGAGCGTCGGCACGAAGGCATAAAACCGGCCCCAGGTGCTCGGCGGCCCCGGCGAGCGGGCGGCGAGCGCGGAGCCAGAGCTGCGGCCCCGCTGCCGGCGCGGAGCAGCGCGGGGTGCGGGCCCCCCCGATGCCGCCCGGCGGGCCGGGGCCAGCCCCGGGGGCGTCCCCCGGTGACACCCCCCGGAGCCCCCGCCGCGTTCCCCCGGGCCGTGCCCGCGGCAGGAGGGTCGCGCTGAGCCTGCCCGCGGGCAGGTGATCCGTCTGCCCTGCCCGGTGCCCCTCCTGCCCACCTCCCCGCCTCGCTTCTCCCCCCACCCCGGCTGGACAACTCCCTCCCTTGGAGAACACGCCCAAGTAGCTGAAAAAGAGAGAAAGAGAGGAAAAAAAAAGAAAAAGAAAAAAGAAAAAAGGGTTGGGGGGGTTGTGAAGAAGAGAGAGCGGATCCACAGTGACGGCGGGGAGGCGGCCGGCGCTCCCCGCAGCCCCGGCGGGGCCATGCTGAGCGGCGGCGGGGGCTCGGCGCGGAGCCGCGGGCGCTGCGGGGCGCGGCGGGGGCTGCCCCGCTCGGCCGGGCGGCCTGAGCGCCCGGGACCCAGCGGCCCCGGCCCCGAGCGCGCCGGGCATCGTTTCGCGTCTTGGTCTGAGCCACGGCAAGCAAGGAATATGAACAGGAAAACAAGGCGCTGGATCTTCCACATCTTCCTGAGCCTGGGGATTGTGTATATCAAGATCGGGTAAGTAACTTTTTTTTTTTTTTCTTTCTTTTATAACAATCGCGCTCTCTCTCGCGCTCAGCCCAACCTGCCCAGACCTGTTACTATTTAACTCGGGAAGTCTCAAAAAAAAAAAAAAAAAAAAAAAGGAATGAAAGAAAAAAGAAAGTGATGATGGTGGAGATCACGATTATTTCTCAAAAGACAGGTAAAGCGCCCGCACCCCGGCGGTGTGCGGGGCTGCCAGGGGCTGGGCGGCGGTCCCTGCCGGGAAGGGACACACCGGGCGGTCCCCGGGCCGCCGGCCCTTCCCCAGCCCGGCCGCTCCCCGGCCGGTACCTGCCCGCGCCTCCCGCAGGGACATCCCCCGGCCGGGAGACCAGGCGGCCCGGCCCGGGAGCGGCGCCGGACCCGCAGCATCCCCGGCCAGGTGCGCTGGCTGCGGGAGGAGGCGGCACGGCCCCGGGGCAGGGAGCGTGAGTTGTCCCCCTTCCTTCCCTCCCTCTCTCCCTCTCTCCCCGGACTGCTCGACAGGTTTGGGAAGCGCTCCCAGCGCGCTGCCGTGCGCGGCCCGGGCAGGCAGAGCCGCCGCACGCGTTTCAGCGCTCCCGGGGGGAAGTTTGGTCCCGTGTCGGCAGCAGCGCTGCTCATCCCCGCCCGGGCTCGGGCCACGGGGAGAGGGCAGCGAGGGGGAAAGGGGCAGCGACAGGGGAAAGGGGCAGCGGCAGGGGAAGGGGCAGCGAGGGGAAAGGGGCAGCGACAGGGGAAAGGGGCAGCGACAGGGGAAAGGGGCAGCGAGGGGGGAAAGGGGCAGCGCGGGGGAAAGGGGCAGCGAGGGGGAAAGGGGCAGCGACAGGGGAAAGGGGCAGCGGCGGGGGAAAGGGGCAGCGGCGGGGGAAAGGGCAGCGAGGGGGGAAAGGGGCAGCGACAGGGGAAAGGGGCAGCGACAGGGGAAGGGGGCAGCGCGGGGGAAAGCGGCACCTTCCCGGGCACCTGGCGGGCCGCGGCACGGGCAGGCAGCGGGCGCCGCTCTGCCCGCGGGCCCAGGCTCCCCTCAGGCAGCGCCGGTGTCTTGTCGTTGCAGGGGTTTCTCCTCTGTGGTGGCCCTGGGAGCCAGCATCATCTGCAACAAGATCCCGGGGCTCGCCCCCCGGCAGCGGGCCATCTGCCAGAGCAGGCCCGACGCGATCATTGTCATCGGGGAAGGGTCCCAGATGGGCATCAACGAGTGCCAGTTCCAGTTCCGCAACGGGCGCTGGAACTGCTCGGCCCTGGGCGAGCGGACGGTCTTCGGCAAGGAGCTCAAAGTGGGTACGTGCTCCGGGCCGCGCTGCCCGCCCCGCCCCGCCCCGGGGTGGCACGGGGGCACTGGGTGGCACGGGCACGGGGAGCTCCCGCACCCGGGGGTGGCACGGGCACGGCTGGTTGGGCACGGGCAGCTCCCCTGGCACCGGGCAGGAAGGGCACGGCAGCTCCCCTGGCACCGGGCAGCCCGGGGACACCGCTGTGTGCAGGTGTGCGCACCTGGGCGCTGCAGCCGGCGCTGCTCCCTCCCGCCGGGGCACGGGTATTCCAGCGCCCCGCTCCCGGGGATCCTCCCCAGAACGCTGCCCGTGTGTGTGCTCGGGGTGCAGCCTGCTTCGTGCGCTCAGGGGTGGGAGCAAAGGGGGCTGGTTATTGTTGGGAGCAGCGGTGAGAGGCAGAACGCTGGGCAGAGCTGGGACGGCACCTCCGGGGTGCAGGCGTCCCCACGCCTGGGGAGAGCCAGGCGCGGCAATCGGCCTCGCTGGGAGGGATTCCCACCGCACAGAACCGTGCTGCTGCCTCTCTCCGTGCCGAGGAAGGGTGGGTGTGTTCTGCTTTGAGGTGTCAGGGCACTCACAAACGCTGCTCCAACCAACTGACAGAGGATCCCACTCCCATCTCCCGTGTTCTCAGTCATTGTGGCAGCACAGAACACATCCACATTCTGAACTGAAGCAGCACTGATAATAACAGATGTAAATACCTGAAAAAACGGGGCTGAGGTTAAAACTCTCATGCCCCCAATTGTCCAAAACAGTAGCAAAATTCACTCAGTGTTTCTTGATTCCACAGCACTCTAAATGCAAAGACCAAGGAATGTGTTTCCCAGTGTTTCTTAGAGCCACCACTGCCAGCAGCACGCACTCACAGCACCACGTTCCACGTCCAGAAGCTGCTGTGGTTTCCAGCCTCTTCCCCATGTAAAATGAGGTTGCAGAAACCCAGAAAGCCCATCTGGCAATGCTTGGCATGGCAGAGAACAGGGATGTTCCGTGGGGACAGCAGGGCCAGGAGAGCCTGAGCAGCCGTGGGGAACCCTGGGCATGGGCTGGCCCCAGGCAGTGCTCAGTGCCAGGGCAGGATCTGCCCCAGCCCCTCATTCCTGGCATTCCCGTGGCACACGGAGCTGCAGCCTTGCCACCCTGCTCGGGAGGGCCTGAGCAGCTGAGCCAGAGTTTATCACTCACAGTGGGATATCTCAGTGGGATATCTCAGTGATATCCCACTGAGAGCTGCTCTCCAGAACTGATTCAAGGGGAGAACAGGGAGAGAACAACACCACTCGGGTTGAAAGCCCAGCCTTTCAACACCTTTGATAATCAGAGTGGCTCAGGTAGAGAAGGTAAAAAGCTCCCTGCACAACACTGGGAAACGTCTGAAAACGGAGCTTTTATTCAGATTATTGAATTTCTCATTGTTTCTGTTCCTTGAGCTGAGCTCCTCCTGCCAGCGATGCAGGCAAGTGTTTGCCACTTCTGTCAGTGAAGAGCCCCTTTGGATGGCTGACAGGTTTGGGCTCATTTCGTCTGAGTAACATTTCCCTAAACAGAAAATGTGAGAAGGGTTTTTTCTTCTCCCAGAAATGAGAAAACTGCGGAGTTGCTGCGGTCTGTTGTGTAAACATGCTCTCAGCTCCCTTCCTCCCTCCGAAAATTGAATTATTTAGCTCGTGGGTTATATTTAGGTCCTTTTAAAGAAAGTCAATATCAAAGGAAGTAGACTTTGATCTGTCTTTGAGGTGATAACTGTTAATATGTTCTATCTATCCATTACGAGGCTAAGATGGATAGGGCAAACTCTTCCTCGGTTTCAGAACAGAGTCAGGAGTTGAATGGCATCCAAATTACAAAACTCCATAAAATTCATTTAAAGAATAACAGAACCCTCAAATTTAAAGATGTTTTGTAGGTTAATTTTAAAGTAAACTTTGGTCAAAATCACAGGGGGTTGAAATCCAATGGTGAGTTTTCCTTTTGCACAGACATTCCTGTGGTCCCAAGGATAAAACTACTCAGGCTCTCAAACACCACAAAACATTTTAGTGTAACTGTCCCTGCTCAGGTGGTCTCCTTGTTCTTCTGCTTCTTCCCTGTCAGCAGGTAGAGCACCTCTGAGTGTCTGACCCAGCTCGTCTTTCTGTGGCTGGAGGAAAAGGCCTCTCTTGCTCTTCCCCAGGGTCTGTGCCAGGGTGTGCTCCAGGTTCCCATCCAAGAAATAACGTTTTGTTTTGGTTAAAAAGGGTACAACCTTAAAGCCACAAAACAAATCTGATGCCCAGAACAGGAGATAAGGCCTGAGGGCTTACCCTGAACAGGAAAGAGAGATGTGTGACATGAAGGAGCACAAACCCCTGTAGGAAGCATTTCACGGTGGCAAGGGCAGCAGAACGACCCAGGTTAGCTTTGGGTGAGGATAGTGTACCCTGCTTGCTTTGTTAATCAGCCTTTGACACGGTGTGCTCCAGAACACTGTCCCAAGGACCCTGGACACTGCAGTGCCCTCCCTGGCCCTCAGCATTGACTGTGCCCTCGGGCAAGGACATCCTGGACACTGCAGTGCCCTCCCTGGCCCTCAACACATGACTGTGCCCTCGGGCAAGGACACAGCAGTGCCCTCCCTGGCCCTGAGCACCTCAGTGTGCCCTGGGGCAATCCATCCAGGACACAGCAGTGCCCTCCCTGGCCCTCAGCATTGACTGTGCCCTCGGGCAAGGACATCCTGGACACTGCAGTGCCCTCCCTGGCCCTGAGCACCTGAGTGTGCCCTGGGGCAGGGACACAGCAGTGCCCTCCCTGGCCCTGAGCACCTGAGTGTGCCCTGGGGCATGGACACAGCAGTGCCCTCCCTGGCCCTGAGCACCTCAGTGTGCCCTGGGGCAGGGACACAGCAGTGCCCTCCCTGGCCCTGAGCACCTGAGTGTGCCCTGGGGCATGGACACAGCAGTGCCCTCCCTGGCCCTGAGCACCTCAGTGTGCCCTGGGGCAAGGACACAGCAGTGCCCTCCCTGGCCCTCAGCACCTGAGTGCACCTCGGGCAATCCATCCTGAGGTTCCTGCCGGGGCACCTTTGTCTTGCCATGAAGCCAGTGAGGCACACATGAGCTCCTCCCTCTGTCTGCGAGGCTTCCCCTGCCCCTGGAGCAGCCCTGCTGTGCTCAGGAGGTGCCTGCAGGGTGACAGTGGCAGGGTGACAGTGGCCCTGCTGTGCTCAGGAGGTGTTCAGGGTGACAGTGGCCCTGCTGTGCTCAGGAGGTGTTCAGGATGACAGTGGCCCTGATGTGCTCAGGAGGTGTTCAGGGTGACAGTGGCACTGCTGTGCTCAGGAGGTGTTCAGGGTGACAGTGGCAGGGCTGTGCTCAGGAGGTGTTCAGGGTGACAGTGGCAGGGTGACAGTGGCCCTGCTGTGCTCAGGAGGTGTTCAGGGTGACAGTGGCAGGGTGACAGTGGCCCTGCTGTGCTCAGGAGGTGTTCAGGGTGACAGTGGCCCTGCTGTGCTCAGGAGGTGTTCAGGGTGACAGTGGCCCTGCTGTGCTCAGGAGGTGTTCAGGGTGACAGTGGCAGGGCTGTCCCAGCCAGCAGAGGCTGCAGCAGCCTGCCAGGGTGTGCCTGAGGAGCTGGGATGGGGACGGGCTCTGTGTGTGTCACTCCACACTAATAAGCTCCCTTTGGTACCAAAGAGTCTTGTGATCTAGTTCCCAACCCACAGCTTTGGTGCACACCTTCACATCTTCAAATCCAGGTTTTTTTCCTTTTACCCTTGCTGGAGTATTTTATGAATGTTGTGCAAGTGTACTGCAATTATTTAAATTCTCTTATTGCCACTCAGGGTGATTTTCCTCCTGGCCCTGCTGTTGCGTAGCTGAGGGATTATGGCACTCTCTTCTGTGTGTCTCTTTTCCTAACTGTAAAGTGACAACAGGAATATTAACATTATTGAAACACTTGGAATGCTCTAGAAGTAAAGCATCAAACAATATTTCCCTGTTCTAACATGTAGTGTGTGAGCATTTTTTAAAATTCACATATAGTCCATCTTCCAGTGAAGTGAAAGTTTATTTGCAGAGTTTATTTGTGGAGTTTTTTTGTAGTAAGCAAGCATTCGAATTCATCCCAGAGCATATTTGTGCTCACAGGCTTGAGTGTCCTGCTGGCCACAGAGAGCTCCCAGGCAGTGCCCAGCACTCACTCTCCTTTTCCAGGGTCCTTTTATCTGGTTTGCCCTTCCAAGGAGAGATCCTCCCCTCCTGACACCCCGTGGGTGCCACCCTGCCAGCTGCTGACAGCACTGCCAGCAGCTCCAGGAGCAGCCCCAAGGTGCCCTGAGCTTGCTCTGCTCTCTAGGTCACAGAGGGAAGGATGGAGGCACAGCCCAGATGGACACAGGGATGTTTTCTCTAGACCCTTCCACAGACACCTTATTAATAATGTAGAGTGGCAGAGAGAATTTTTAAAATGACCGTGGAGATGACGCCACGCTGCCATTATGGACACACTTAACCCCAAATGTATTTGCCATGGTGGTCAGCACTTCTGCTCCTCAGCACGGCCACAGTCCAAACCAAGGGTTTAGAGCAGGACAGGCCAGAACCCTCCTGCCCTGTCTGTCTCCAGGTGAAATGTGTTCAAGCCTGAGCATCTGAGCAGCCAGAGGTGCCTTTGATAGAGACTGAAAATCAGATTTGGGCTCTGCTGGACCACAGGAGGAGCAGGAGCTGTGGCCAAGGTTCCACCAGGTGTCTCAGGGGCTGGCTTTGCAGGCTGCAACCCCGTGAGCAGGTGGCCAGCAGAAAGCCTTGGGACATGCCTACATCTCCTGGGTCTGCAGGACAGGACCACGTTGGCACCACAAATAAACCCCATCTCCTCTTGCCACAAGGGAGCATTGCTGGCACTGTGAAACGGGAAAGTGCAGGGGTACAAAGGGTTTGACTGCCCTGCCACAGAGGGACACGGCGAGGTGGAGACTCCTCTGGACACAGCTGAGAGAAGAGAGGCACCAGAGCCCTGCAGAGGCTGCAAGGACCCCCTGGGGGAGGATGGAGGGAGTCCTGAGGTGTGAGTGCTGGTCTGCAGGAGCATCACAGCAAAACACTGCAGCCAGCTCTTCATCCTGGCCTCACTGAAATGCAGCAGCTCTTTGCTCTCCTACCCTGGCAAATGCTTCAGTACAGACACACTGATCCTTCAGCCACCTGGCATTCTCTTGGGAATAAGGAAAGCTGAAATCAAAAGAAGAATCCCCACGGACAGGCCGGTCCCACAGCTGAGGAGCACAGCAGGGCAGCCCAGCCCCTCTGCACACACAGAACCATGGTGCCTTTCCTTTATCCACTGCACTCCTGGCTCTACACTGGACTGAATTTAGCAGTGATTTGTTTTCCAGATATTAAGATCAACTTCTCTTCTATGGCTTCACACCACGTAAGGGAAGAAGGGACATTCCCACTCCTGCCTGTTGAAGCAATGGCAGCAGTCCTACCAGGCAAACCCTGCACCCACCTGTTCAGCAGCTGTCAGGAAGAGCTCTCCTGCTGCTATGGAGAAGATCTAGGACATCCTCCTCTCTGGCTGGTAGATTTAACAGAAAAATCAGCAGAAAGTTATGAGTAAATCTTCATACTGTCACTGTGTTAGAGACAGATGCTTTTGAAAACATCCCAGTCCAGGTGTGCTGAAGAACAGGTTTAATTTCCAGTCATTTCAGGGAGCATTTTGATTTTAAATGCTGCTGTAGTCTCTCATGTCAAGTTTTAAGGCTGATTGTTTCAATTCCACAATAACAGACCAAGGGAACACCCACTGGTAGAATCCCAGCATCTCCTGAGCTGCAAGGGACCCTCAGGGCTCACTGGGTGCAGCCCTGTCCCTGCACAGACACCCCAACAATCCCAGCCTGGGCATCCCTGGGAGCAGTGTCCAAGTGCTCCTGGAGCTGTGGCAGGAAATCCTTGTTGGTTTTACATTGCATGGAAGATTACCTGCAAGGGCTCTGGGAAATGAAGTTCTGAGTGCTGCTGCTCTATTTGCTTTGCTCAATATTTAGAGGAAAGTTTGATAA
Source organism: Phylloscopus whistleri (assembly GCA_017589585.1). NCBI lineage: Eukaryota > Metazoa > Chordata > Aves > Passeriformes > Phylloscopidae > Phylloscopus > Phylloscopus whistleri. Next base: position 208,933 of record JADMLD010000259.1, on the reverse strand, counting down.
ATACTCTGTTCTCTGAACCACTGCTGTTACAAACCCCCCAAGATGCACAGGAAAAAATGTCATTAACAGGAGTCTTGCTCTCTAGTCAGGTGGGGTCAGAGTCTGAATTTCTGTGCTAGCTTTCCAGCCCTTACAATGACAGTTTTTGCTGTCAGTGTCTTGCAGAACAGTTATTTGCAGGCAAAACAGAGGCCAGGCTGAAATATGGCCTGATCATCCGAAGCTGCTTTATGCCAAAAAGTCAATCTTTCTCAGCAGGGACTGTCACTGCAAGATAAAACATTGCCCCAAGGTCACTGCAGTTGGAATTCCCATCACAAGGTTTTCATACTTGCCTTCAGATGTGTCTTGTGAGTACTTGTTCAGGAGAAAGGGAAAGATTGCATCTGGCTGGGGAGGTGGGAGATGTCCTGTGGCAGGGCTCCCCAGCAGGGCTGGCCGTGGGGCTCAGAGCCCTCTGACTTCTTTGAACCCAAAATAATGGCTCTGATTTTTGCAGTGCATGTGCCTGGAGTAGTAACTTTACAAATTTAAAGGGGGTGTTCTCAGAAATAATCTCTTTAGCTGGAGTGTTTCCTCTGCAAGAGTTTCATGTGTGGATGAAAGGAACTTTAGCTCGTGGAAGTGGGCAGGGACTAAACCCCCAGAGTCCTGAATGCCCCTTGAAGCCACTCTGTATTTTATTTATTTCTACTAATCTTTGTAAAGCCACAGTGCTCTTTTAAGGGGAACCATCCTTTTAATTTCAACTGAATACAATATTTTAAGGCACCAATCCCCCAAACTTTGAGCAGAAGGGGAAGAAAAAATTAGGAAGAGAGTGCTTCAATTTTTTTTAAATTACCATTCTTATTAATCACTCATACTAGGTCAAAGAAATGAAAATAAAAAACGTGCTGGACCATACCTAATCTACCAAAGAAGGAGGAGGCAAAGCCCAAAGCAGGCAGGGGATGGGTTCTGCTCTGCATTTTTCCAGGCTGTGAGTTATGGCCTCTATAGAGAGATGAGGAGTAATGTTTGCTGTGGCACATAATTGGCAAGGTGCGCTGTGTTTTCCATCTTTATATTTTCCCAATCATATTTCAGCTCGTGTCACTGCAGATAACTCCCTCTCTGACCCTTTGGCTTTAAATAGCAGAAAATACAGCCCATGTTTTCCAGTGAGATAAACAGAGATTTGTCTCTCTTTTATTTCACAGCTTAGTCAGTTTATGAGGGGGGCTGACAGGGCGGGACAGGCTGGTTAGGAACATCCCAAACTGCTGAGCACCTACTGACTTCCTGCAAGTGAATCCACTCTGCTTTTTGCAGCCTTAGGCTTTGTTTCCCAAGCAACATCAAGGTATTGCACTTCTCTTAAAAGATAAGTTCCCATTTCTAACCCTTGTGAATGAAGTTTTTACAAAGTTTTCAGATTTAAAGATTAAACCCAGGTGAAGTTAGCTAAATTAGAAGAGCAGTCTGTGCAGGTGGTGGGCAGGCTGATCAGCCCAAACCCAGCCTAAAACATTCATGTCCAAAATCAGAGTCAGGGAGGGTGTGCAGAGCTGGGGCTCCAAGGTGTGCATGGGCTGTGTGTAACTGTGCTCAGCCTTGGAGAGCAGCTGCCCTGGCAGTGCCCGTGTCTGCACCCACCTGGGACCCTCCCAGGGCTTCCCCTTGGGGCATCCAGCACCCCAGGGTGGTGACTGACTCACAGACAGAGGTGCAGGCAGCCTGGCAAGGGTCTGCAGGCAGGGCTCCAGTGCTTTGGGGCAGGATCTGCATCAGCAGAGGGAGCTGCAGAAATCTGGGAAGCCACCAAACCAAGCCCTGTGCCACCAAACCAAGCCCTGTGCCACCAGAGCCAAGCTCTGTGCCACCAGAGCCAAGCTCTGTGCCATCAAACCAAGCCCTGTGCCATCAAACCAAGCTCTGTGCCATCCAACCAAGCTCTGTGCCACCAAACCAAGCCCTGTGCCACCAGAGCCAAGCTCTGTGCCACCAAACCAAGCCCTGTGCCATCAAACCAAGCCCTGTGCCATCAGAGCCAAGCCCTGTGCCACCAAACCAAGCCCTGTGCCACCAAACCAAGCCCTGTGCCATCAAACCAAGCCCTGTGCCACCAAACCAAGCTCTGTGCCATCAAACCAAGCTCTGTGCCACCAAACCAAGCCCTGTGCCACCAAACCAAGCTCTGTGCCACCAGAGCAAACGGAGCTGCAATGTGCTGCACACCCCACTGAAGGCAGAAAAGCCCAGGAGAAGCAGGAGGATGTCTCTGTCCAGCCCTTGGAGAGCAGCCCCCCTGGTCACACAGCACTGAGGCACTGCCTGGGGCTGGGGAGAGCCCCAGGTGAGGGGAGGGCTCTTGAAGCCACTCTGTATTTTATTTATTTCTACTAATCTTTGTAAAGCCACAGTGCTCTTTTATGGGGAACCACCCTTTTAATTTCAACTGAACACAATATTTTAAGGCACCAACCCCCCCAAACTTTGAACAGAAGGGGAAGAAAAAATTAGGAAGAGAATACTTCAATTTTTTTTAAAATTACCATTCTTATTAATCACTGATACTAGGTTAAAGAAATGAAAATAAAAAACGTGCTGGACCATACCTAATCTACCAAAGAAGGAGGAGGCAAAGCCCAAAGCAGGCAGGGGATGGGTGGCTGGAACCCACCAGGTCATGGGCCTTGGAATGGCCAGAGCAACCTCTGACTGCTGCCAGGTCCTTCCCTGGAGGCTCCAGGGCTTGGAGCTCTGGAGTGTTTGCCATGGTTTGTCTGAGATAAGGAGAAGAATGTGTGGTTTGGGAGCTGCAAGGAGGGCTTGTAATTCTTGTACACGTCCAGGGCAGGTTGGACAGGGCTTGGAGCACCCTGGAGTGGTGGAAATGTCCCTGCCCGAGCAGGGGTGCACTGAGAGGAGCTTTAAGGTCTCTTCCAACCCAAACCATTGGGGATTCCATGGTTCTGTGGCAGGTGGCTCTCCACCTTTGTCTGACTTCTGCCATACCTGGGTAAAGCCACATTTCCCCCTGAGATCCTCCAGCAATTTCAACTCTCTGCTGAAATGCACAGGAGAGGAGTGGAATTGAACAGAGAAGTGGCAGGAACAACCCATGCTCAGGTCACCCTGTTTGGGCACAAACCCCTGGGACCTCAAGCACTGTCTCAGAAGAGACTCAGGCTGGCCTGAGCTTCCCTCCCGTGCTGGCATTTCTGTGAGCCAGGCCAGGGTAATGAGACTGAAAAAAGTCAATCATTTATGAGTAACAGGAGCACTTGGATGCAGACATGATAAACCCACATCACTTTATCCCCACTGCACTTCCTACCTGGGTCAATTCTTCTAGGCACTTGCTTTGTTTACCTTGTAATCTCCAAAATTCAGCTTTTTAAAAGCTGCTAAGGTTTTCTCCCAAATAAGACAGCCTTATAAAATAATTTACGTAATTTTATTTATGATCAAACTTGACACTGGTTTCTGACTCTGCTTGTACCAACTAATTTTATATTTTCTACATTGCATTTTTCTCCCCTCTTAAGAGCAAAAGGGCTGCTCAGCCTCTACAATGCTGAGTTTGTCAGATTAAAGTGATCTCCCAGTGGTTTTTGTTCTAAATCTTGTGCTGAACAGAAATAACCAAAATTGAAGGGAAAAAGGAACCACATGTAAATCTAACTCAAAAATATTTCTTTGACCATGTCCCATGTGCTGCTTCAGGGAACAGAAACCTGGTGTGATGCATTGCTGCCCTCTGAGAGATCAGGTGGGGTTTCTTATTGCACACTGCTCATCAGTGCCCTTTTCACAGCGTTGTGCTTAAAATAGTGAGGGTGTTGATGAGTGCAAACTGGAGGAGGAGCTCAATCCCAAACACACCTAAAGCCTGGGATTTCTCTTGCACATTCAGGTTTTTATAAAAAAGCCAAAAGTTCTAGAAAGCTTCATTTGCAACTTCCACAATCAAAATAAATCATTTTATGGTTTTTTATTTTTTAAGTAAGGAGAAACAAGGAATCCTTTGAGGAAGTCTGCTAATTGTCTGTAAATTCCTTAATAAATGCAGCAGTGGCAGCATTAGGGAATACTGCCTTTGCTAATAGAGGGCTCCAAGTTGACTATTAACAGATTGTGATAATGTCATCTTGTCTTCCATTTTACTTCCCCGACATAAGGAAGTGAACATTTATCATGAAAAGCGACAAGTAGAGAAATCCAGCTCACGTTACAGCAAAGGGATGCAGCCAAGGCTGAAGTGCTGCAAGCTTGCTTTCCCAAGTGGTGATTTCCCTGTGGAATGCAATGAACAGCAGCAAGGGGCTTGTTTCATGGGTAACAAACCCTTGCCAGGAGCTGAGCTCTGCCAGGACTCGGCTGACGGGCACTTGGAGAAGGGAAGCAGATTTTCCCATCTGGAACCCCCTAATTAAGAGCCTGATTGTGATCCTCTTGAACAAGGGTGCACTTGGTCATTGGAGAAATAAGAGTAGGGCAAGTTCTTGGTTTGGGAGATGCAAAAATGTTTAAGGGCTGTTTGATACACATGTGCAGCCTCTGCACACCTCCTCAGGCTGTGAAGGGCCCTCTCTCAGCTGAACTGCCCCCAAAAGTCTCACAGATCCCGTAGGGTCCCCATATGGGAAACACACACCAGGATGCCACAAAGCTTCCAAAAGAGAAATTAAATTTCAAGTGAGCTGAACTCCCCCCCAAGAAAGAGAAACCTGTCATTATGGCCTTATTGCACAAAGTAATATTGGCCCAGCCTCAGTCTCACAGCCCTCTGGTGAGGCTCTTACTTCACCTTGCTCTGGGTCACGGTGCTACAACAGGTCAGGAGTTTTTCTTCATTTTATGAGAAATTTTGAAATTAAACCCAAGAGTTATTTCATTGAGTCAGCACAGATGTCAGTGTTGAAAACTTTTTGACACCTACAGTGTGGAAAAACTGTCCCAGCTGAGTTAAAATGCTTTCAGAACAAGGGTCCAACAGAAGCAGTTGTCCTGTAAAAATACCTTTTAGTGTAGAATTGAATTTCTAAATAAAATCCTATTTCTGAGCTAAATTTTTTAGAAGTTGAGTGTATGGATGTTTTAACAATTTAACTCCCAAGCCCACTTCTTTTTTTTTTTTTTGGAGCCCAAGCATTTGCCACTCCCTTCTTGCCACAAGTTTAGTTTGCCTACTTCTGGAAATACAGAGATGAAGCTGCCTTGATGCCTTGGAGTGGCTCCCTAGAACAGAGGCTAGACAAGGTTCAGAGAATAAAGAGGGGATTTGTTAGAGGCCTTCAACAGGCACACCTTGGGCAGGCAGAGCCTCCCAGAGGCTGCACCCAGGATGGACGATGGGCATGAGTTTTTCAGAGAGTGATTTGGTCCATTTATATATCAGGGGTTAATGCTCCAATTCCAGCTTCAGGTGACGAAGTCATTTACCCCCAGTTTGCTGCCCCCACGTCACTTTTGTTTATACTTTTTGGGGTGTGGGGCAGTCAGGTGTCCTTGAGTTTCAGACCCACAGGGATTGTTCTGTCTGACCAAAACATGGAGAGAGTTAACTAACGTTCTATATGGAGTTTAGAGTTATGCACTAACGCAGTACTAGTACTCCTAAAATACTTTCTAGAAAACTGTAGGTTTAAATAAAATCTAAAATCCCAGCCTGAACAACGCTTGGTCCCTCTCTGCCTCAGGAGAGCCATTGCTTTAGAGACAAGCACCACCAGAGTAGGGCTCAGAGGGGCAGAGCCCTGTCTGTGGTGCAGATCTGCAGCATTTCCAGGAGCAGTGGGTACAGTCTGTTCCCCTGAGAGCAGCCCCGCTGTGCCCTGCCCGGCGCTCACAGCTGCAGCAAAATCAGATTTCGGCTATTCTAAACTGGGCCTCGGTTTCAGGCCTGTCTAGGAGTGGACAGACCTGTGGCGTAGCTAGAAATTTAGGTTAAGGTGTGCTTAAGCTTTAGACAGGTTAGTTATTGTCTTTTTATGGTGGCTTCCTTAAGGGTGAGATTGTTTGCGTTTTTCTTCACACTGAATGCCAACTAGAAAACACTGGTAACTGTAAACGATCTGAAACTGTATTTAACCCGCCATCCAGGCAGAACAAAGGGAGAACGCACAAAGGGAGAACGCATGTTGTAACCATATTGGTCGTCCAGCTCCCATTTAATTCAGAGTTCCCGGCTCCTGACGGCCCCTTTTCCCTGCAGGGAGCAGGGAGGCCGCCTTCACCTACGCCATCATCGCGGCCGGCGTGGCCCACGCCATCACCGCGGCCTGCACGCAGGGCAACCTCAGCGACTGCGGCTGCGACAAGGAGAAGCAGGGCCAGTACCACAAGGAGGAGGGCTGGAAATGGGGCGGCTGCTCCGCCGACATCCGCTACGGCATCGGCTTCGCCAAGGTCTTCGTGGACGCGCGGGAGATCAAGCAGAACGCGCGGACGCTGATGAACCTGCACAACAACGAGGCCGGCCGCAAGGTGGGTGCCCCGCCGGCCCCGCCTGGGGAGGCCTTGGCGCGGCTGTGTTGGAGATTGTGGGAGCTGGGGAGTTGTGAAAGTAAAAGACGTTGTTTGCGTGGCTAAAAGGGGCCCCGGGAAGGTAAATTGTTACATTTGTGCTGGTGTGTAGAAAGCCTTTTGGCGCAAAGCCTGTGTGTCTCGGGCAGCAGCGGTAGCACCTCACAGCAGTGGTAGCGGTAGTAGCAGCGACAGCACCCGTAATCTGTGTTCCATGAGCGTTCTAGCACGCTCAGAGCAGGGCTTTTTATTCTGGCTTTCGCCAACCAGGTACAAACACGGGTCTGCTATTGCTTTGTTGGACCTGTCCTGACCGAAGATTGATGTGTGAAAGCAGTAGTAAATTCTTACATAAATTCTATGTGTACAACTTTATCTCGATCTGTCTAGGAATGCTAGCAAGGCTACATTGTTTTAGCTGTGTCTAGAACTTAGTTAATCTTGTAAAAGGTGAAACTACTGAACTCTAAACTAGGTTTTAGGATCTTTTCTTACTAACCAATTCAGTATCTTCTTCACTTAAGGCACTTAAAATATTCTTTACTTATTTAAAACTAAATTTGTTTCTACCTCACGTCTGTATGGGTTTATGTATTTTAGTTTCTCTGAAAGTTTTAATTCAGCCCTTACATTTCTGAACACCCCTGGGGCTGTATAGACGGGGCCCAGAAGGATTTGTGCCCTGGCACCCGTGTCCATGCCGGGGTCGGGATGGGGTTTGGTGCCTGCACAGCAGGAGAACCGCGGGGCTGCCGTGCTGACAGCACTCACAGCAGACAAGCAGGCAGCCCTGCAGGTTGTTGGACCATCTGCTCGTCAAACGTTTGTCTAAATGTTACTCTTTGCGGCTGTAAAAAAGGGGGAAAAAATCAAACAAAGGTTTTCTCTGGGGAGTCGAAGGGTACTTCTGGTAAAAGCTGCCTGCTACCGTGTGGGTGAGCGGGAGCCGGGTCAGGTTCAGACACGAACGGCTCACTCGGCTGAGAAGGGATCGTTTTCACCCCCAGTGCTCAAACCTGGCTCTTTGTGTCAGAGCCCCTGCCAGGGGAGAAGGCTCCAGCAGCAGCAGCCCGGGCTGAGTCCCTGTCACCCCCTGCTCACACTGTGACACGGACCTGGGCTCAGCTCTCCTGTGCTCCCCAGGTCCCGGCGGGTCAGGCATTCCCAGGCAGTCCCAGGGGGGCTGTGGCTCCAGTTCCAGCAGCTGGAATAGCCAGGGGTGTCTGTCTGTGTGCTCCAGGGGTGTCTGTGAACTCCAGGGGTGTCTGTGTGCTCCAGGGGTGTCTGTGTGTGCTCCAGGGGTGTCTGTGAGCTCCAGGGGTGTCTGTGTGCTCCAGGGGTGTCTGTGTGCTCCAGGGGTGTCTGTATGTGAGCTCCAGGGGTGTCTGTGAGCTCCAGGGGTGTCTGTGAGCTCCAGGGGTGTCTGTGAGCTCCAGGGGTATCTGTGTGAGCTCCAGGGGTGTCTGTGTGAGCTCCAGGGGTGTCTGTGAGCTCCAGGGGTGTCTGTGTGAGCTCCAGGGGTGTCTGTGAGCTCCAGGGGTGTCTGTGAGCTCCAGGGGTGTCTGTGAGCTCCAGGGATGTCTGTGTGTGTGCTCCAGGGGTGTCTGTGTGTGTGCTCCAGGGGTGTCTGTGAGCTCCAGGGGTGTCTGTGAGCTCCAGGGGTGTCTGTGAGCTCCAGGGGTGTCTGTGTGTGTGCTCCAGGGGTGTCTGTGTGTGTGCTCCAGGGGTGTCTGTGTGCTCCAGGGGTGTCTGTGAGCTCCAGGGGTGTCTGTGTGCTCCAGGGGTGTCTGTGAGCTCCAGGGGTGTCTGTGAGCTCCAGGGATGTCTGTGTGTGTGCTCCAGGGGTGTCTGTGTGCTCCAGGGGTGTCTGTGAGCTCCAGGGGTGTCTGTGTGCTCCAGGGGTGTCTGTGAGCTCCAGGGGTGTCTGTGTGAGCTCCAGGGGTGTCTGTGTGCTCCAGGGGTGTCTGTGAGCTCCAGGGGTGTCTGTGTGCTCCAGGGGTGTCTGTGAGCTCCAGGGGTGTCTGTGAGCTCCAGGGATGTCTGTGTGTGTGCTCCAGGGGTGTCTGTGTGTGTGCTCCAGGGGTGTCTGTGTGCTCCAGGGGTGTCTGTGAGCTCCAGGGGTGTCTGTGTGCTCCAGGGGTGTCTGTGAGCTCCAGGGGTGTCTGTGAGCTCCAGGGGTGTCTGTGTGAGCTCCAGGGGTGTGTGTGTGCTCCAGGGGTGTCTGTGAGCTCCAGGGGTGTCTGTGTGAGCTCCAGGGGTGTCTGAGTGCTCCAGGGGTGTCTGTGAGCTCCAGGGGTGTCTGTGAGCTCCAGGGGTGTCTGTGAGCTCCAGGGGTGTCTGTGTGTGCTCCAGGGGTGTCTGTGAGCTCCAGGGGTGTCTGTGAGCTCCAGGGGTGTCTGTCTGTGAGCTCCAGGGGTGTCTGTGTGTGCTCCAGGGGTGTCTGTGAGCTCCAGGGGTGTCTGTGTGAGCTCCAGGGGTGTCTGTGTGAGCTCCAGGGGTGTCTGTGTGCTCCAGGGGTGTCTGAGTGGTCCAGGGGTGTCTGTGAGCTCCAGGGGTGTCTGTGAGCTCCAGGGGTGTCTGTCTGTGAGCTCCAGGGGTGTCTGTGAGCTCCAGGGGTGTCTGTGTGCTCCAGGGGTGTCTGAATGCTCCAAGGGTGTCTGTGAGCTCCAGGGGTGTCTGTGTGTGTGCTCCAGGGGTGTCTGTGTGTGTGCTCCAGGGGTGTCTGTGTGTGTGCTCCAGGGGTGTCTGTGTGTGCTCCAGGGGTGTCTGTGAGCTCCAGGGGTGTCTGTGAGCTCCAGGGGTGTCTGTGTGCTCCAGGGGTATCTGTGTGAGCTCCAGGGGTGTCTGTGAGCTCCAGGGGTGTCTGAGTGCTCCAGGGGTGTCTGTGTGTGCTCCAGGGGTGTCTGTGTGTGCTCCAGGGGTGTCTGTGTGTGAGCTCCAGGGGTGTCTGTGAGCTCCAGGGGTATCTGTGTGAGCTCCAGGGGTGTCTGAGTGCTCCAGGGGTATCTGTGTGAGCTCCAGGGGTGTCTGTGTGTGCTCCAGGGGTGTCTGTGAGCTCCAGGGGTGTCTGTGTGAGCTCCAGGGGTGTCTGAATGCTCCAAGGGTGTTTGAGTGCTCCAGGGGTGTCTGTGTGCTCCCCACAGCCCAGCACAGCCCAGCAGGGCCCTCCCTGCAGGAGTTGTGCTGATCCCATCTCCCAGGGATGTCAATCCCTGCTTCCTCAGCTCTCCTTTTACCTCCTCCTGTGCAATAGTCCTGATTCCAACATCATGTGAGTGTGACTTAGAGGCAAATGGGAGAAGGAAGTTGGGAGCAGCAGTTAATTTGTGGATGCTATTTTTGTTGTGGTAATTACCTGCAGGCTCTGAGACATCTCCAGTTATGCTGGAGCCAGGCAGATTATATTGAAGAAAAGCCATTTCCACCCCAAAGAAAAGCCTAACCCTTCTTTAAATTAATGCTACTGCAGGAGGGGGGATTATGGGTGGGATTCTGGGGTTTGCTCTCTGTAGTGTCCCAAACGCCTGTGTCTGGCTCTGTGGTGTGAAAACTTCAACACTGGCAAAACGAGCCCTGAATTCCCAGAAAAGCTCAAGGATTGAGCATTAATATTTGCTAAATGCATGATCTGAGGTCTTTATTGCTTAGCTTCTGGTAGCATGAAGGCACATCCTGGCAAGCTTGGTAAAACACCAACACCCACAGCCTGCTCTGCTGTACAGGCACAGGCCCAGTGAAACAAAAACCAGCAGAGGAGTTCCACCTTTGTGGCAAAGCTACTTCCTCGAAAGCTCTGCTGGTATCTGCTGGGTGCTGGTGGTAAAGGATTCCCAGGAAATGACACACCAGCCTGCACCAGACTGCAAACATGGCTGGAACTGCCCACTGGTCAGGTTTTTTTCCCCAAAGCAAAGTTCAAAAATACAGGTAAATAGAAAAGTGGCATTTTTTACCTCAGTTACCCCCAGGTATGGAGCCTGGGCAGAGGAGGGCCACTGGTGCTGGAGGTGGCTGTGGGAAGGCCAGCTCCAGGAGCCTCCCCAGCCTCCCCATGAGGCTCCCCGTGTTTCTCCCCTTTCCCTGCACAGTTGGCTGTCCCAAAAGCTCGTGCCTGGAAGGCTGGGCTCCCACATTGTTATCTGGGAGAGCAGCGGTTTGTGCTATCTCTGGCCATCTGCCATTTCTCCAGCAGGCTCAGGAACTGCTCTGATCTACAGATAGCTCTGCTGCTTCTTCCTGCATCCCTCACCGAGCAAAATTACCCATCTTTGTTCCAACAAATCTCTGCCTGAGATCTTCGGGGGAGAGGAAGAGTAACAGGACTGAGGAGAGGCTTGTTGCCCCACTGCCCTGTAGAGAATGAATAAATGATGTTTTTGCTAGAGAGGTTTCTTTCAGGCTTTGCTGCTGTGTGAAAGATCACAGTATTTAAAGACAATTGGCAGGGGAGGCCATTACAGGTATTTGGCACGCAGGGACTCTCACAGCCTGACTCTTCCACAACAAAGACAGCCTTGTTGTGAGGTGGAACTCTCCATTTTGGAGCAGCGTGGATCTTATCAGCCTCCACACAATCCATTCATGGTGCCTTTCCTCTGGGCTACAAATTCTTGTCTCGTTTCACTGGCCCGTGGCTAGGTTTGGATGATATTTATGCACTTAGGAGACAGACTGGCACCTAGCAGGCTTCCAAAAATAAATCAATCCTTATTGATTTCTTACCACCACCTGTAGGCCCTGCTGTGCTGCTCCAAAGTCAGTGCTCCCTCCTTCTTTGCTCTTGCAATGTGAAACTCTGCTGTGCCCACTCACCTGCTGCTCACCTGTGACAAGGTCCTTCAAGGTGGCACCTGCTGCAGGTGGATCAGGATGCTCTCTGGGATGCAGAGATCTACCAACATCGAGTTGTCTTCTAGAGAACCACTGACAAAACCACCCATTCCATCTGGCTGGGTGAGAACGGCCAGCTGGGCTTGCTGGGAACACTGGGCATAGAACTGCAGGGTAGAAACCAACAGAACCACCAGGAAAAGCCTGATCCAGGATTGCTGGAGACCTCAGCTCAAGGCTTCCCAGCCTCTCACAGTCCTGTTTGAGCCAGGCAATGTCTCTGTGCTCCCTGGGGTGCCAGCAGCAGCCTCTGAACATCCTGAGCACACAGCTCTCTCTATCAGAACAGGGGTACAGTTATCCAGGGAATGGGCACGGCCCCGGGGCTGCCAGAGCTCCAGGAGCCTTGGGACAATGCTCCCAGGGATGCCCAGGGTGGGGTTGTTGGGGGGTCTGTGCAGGGCCAGGGCTTGGCCTGGGTGACCCCTTCCAGCTCAGGATATTCTGTGATTCTACAATCTGCCAGCTCCTGCTGGAAATGAGACAAATGAGGCTTGGAGGATTTCAAAGGTCAGAGGTGGAGAACATCCCTGCTGCTTTTCTGAGCAGCTCAGGCCCTGCAGTGCCTGCAGAGCCCCTGTGCATGGCCAGGATGCAGCGAGGAGCAGCCCTGGGGCAGCGTGGGGGACACAGGCCTGCCCAGCTGCTCCCCAGCACAGACACAGCCAGGGGTGCTGCAGCAGGGACAGCTCTCCTTGCCCAGGGACAGGGCTCTGGCTCTGGTTCTGTCTGTCTGGGTGACAATCCAGCAGCACCCACTGGTGCAGCACCAGCTCCTGGGGCTGCTGGAGGGGCAGGGCTCTGAGCAGGGCTCACAGACACCCCCCAGCCCAGCCCTGAGCAGCCCCAGAGCCTCACCCCGGCTGTCAAACCTCCTGGAGAGCAGCCACTCCTGACCTTCAGAAGCAGAGTTTAGGGTGTCTTTCCTCTTTGAATGAGTGTTTCCTGAAGTGCTGATTCACTGCAGGAAGGAGCAAGCAGCACAGTGAGAACAGGAGGAGAATTCATAACAGCTGGGTCAGAAAAGGGAGATAAAGCTTCGATTAATTTGAAGGCATGATCCTTATTTGCCCTGCAAACTTCCATGTCAGGGGGTGTAATTGCAAGACTGAATTGTCTGTTAGCAAATTTGTCTTCTCAAATACGAAGTTGATTAAATTACTGTTAGTAACACAATAATGTATGTCTGAGAGATATTTATGCTCCAGGAAATAAAAATGTTATTCTCCAGGTTATCCTGCTAAAAAATAGCGAAGCAGATACTGAAAGGCTCTGCACATTCTGGCTGTAAACATTTCATTCTGACAGCGTGGCAAGGTACATGACCAGACTGCTCTCTCCTCTCTTTTTCCCTGTGACATTGAAATTCCACGAATGGCATCTTGCATCAGCGTTACATCATATTAAGTATAATGCAATATTATGAGTCATTGTTATAAATCACGGGCACAGGCTGCATTAGAAGGCTTTTGCCTTCAAGAGCACATCAAGGTGGATTTTTATTCAGCACTTCTCTTTGGAGGCCTGTGTAGGTGCACTAACTTTGCCCTGTCTCTCCATCCTCTGCATCAGGAGCTTTTCAGATTTCCCCTGCAGCTCTGAGCTCCCAGGGGATGTGCAGGACAGAGCTGTGCACACAGCAGGCAGAGCTGTGAGCACCAGGAGGTGTTCCTGGAATGGACCATGCAGGGGTGACAAAAGGCTGACGTGTTTAGTGCTTTATCCTGTAAAAACTGCAGCAATGCTGGAGTGACAGTGCACTGGGAAAGCACGGGGGGCTCTCCCCAGCTGTCCTGCAAAGCCACACTTGTGGGACTCTCTGCTTGCTGCCTCTCTGACCTCAGGGGGACATTGCTGCCTTGAGACTTCCTGAACATCTTCCTCTTCTTGCCTGGTGTGCAGTCACCACTGCAATTAACTCTCTCTGGAGGGGACAGCTATTTCTGCCTCTCTCAAAGTCCCTTTTTCCTTAGCTGCCCTTTCAGCTGACCACCAGCAGCAGCACAGAACACAACCCCCTGCAGAGGAACCACTTAAAAAGCTTTGGTTCTTCTGGCATGGGCACAGGAATGTTCCTCGTTTTCCTTCCCAGGAACTCCTTAATGTTAGGGGTGCTCCTCAAACACTCAGCTGAAAGGTGCCCCTTGTTGATAGTGGCAGTGACAATTCTGCCAGGCCCCACTGTCACTGTCAGAGCTGTGACAGGGGAGCTTGGCAGATCCTGACCTGCAGCCTGGCACTGTGCTGGAGACAGCCATGCCCCAAACATCCTGCAAAACAACACACAGCACTTCCACTGGCAGAGCAGGGGTATTAATACATGAAAAATTGGCTAAAACTGCCCAAACGCCACAAAGCCAGGGCATCTGGTGCTAGGTGCAGCAGATGTGCTCCCCTAGGAGCTCTCCTGGCACAAGACTTTGCCTAGATTAAAACCAGGAGGACAGAGAATGCTTAGGGGAAGGTTTACACCCAGGCCTTGTGCCTCACTGTCAGCAGAACCTGGGAAAGTGTCTTCTGGCAAACCTCTGATGTGGCTGTAGAGGCAAAGAGGAGCATCCACCCCAAGCCCTGGGCCCAGCCCCATTTACCCAAGGTACACCCAGTGCTCATCCCTGCCTTCCCTCCCAGCACTGCAGCCCCAAGGCCTGGCACCCAGCTGCACCTCAGGGCAATGAGAAAAGGAGCCTTCAGTGCCACAAAGCCTCTCCTGGCAGCCTCATCACCCCCTGGCTGGGGCAGCAGGATTCCCAGAAGGGCCAAGCACTGAGTTTGGAGCAAATCCAGTTCACTGAATGGGAAAGCTCCCACTGAGGCTGCTGGGAGCACAGGGCACAGCTGAGTGCTTCCAAAATCCCATCCAACTCCGTCCCAGGGCTCTGCTGGGCAGCCTCCTAGGTGTGAAAAGAAGCACAGATGCCTTGCACCCTTACAGCATTTTGTTTGTGTTTGAAAGGATCAAAGCACCGTTTATGGCTTTCCTACTTCTTAGATAATGGTCCTAAAGCAAGTCTGAGCTTGACAGACAAGCCCTGCATCTTCTCAACAGCCCAGAGGAAAGATAAAGGAAGCATTAATGTTGGTCTAAATTATGAGAGGGAATTGGACTGCACAAGAACTGTAATCCACAAGAATGAATTCTCATTCCACTTGTCCTCCACTTTCAGCTAATCAGAAGTGGTGATACATGGTCCTACTTGAATTTTGGCTTTCAGCTCCCTCCTATATCTCATGTGGTTGAGAAGTGAATTCCTGATTTACGCCGGAGATTAGGGAATGATGAATGCCACCACTGCCTGCAGTCACAGCTTTAGAGATTCTGGCATTGTGAGCAAAACATGCATTTCATGTGTGTGATCACTGCAGCTGACACAGAGAGCTGGGACTGAGGGCCAGGCTCCTTCATAAATAACAAAGAGCTCAAATTCCAAATTCAATATCGTGCACCTTTCCTAGTGGCAAATGATCAGCTGCTTGCTTTGATGATGAATTTGCTCAGCAGAGCCACTGCCTGGGTCACAGGTTTCTGGACAATTTCTGATTTAATCTGCTCTTTCTCTTCAGAGAGTTAGCAACAACTCCCACAGGACCACACTTGTCACTCAGTGCTCAGAGGGGAATATAGGCAGACAAAAATAGGTGCTGTGTGGATTATGCACCTCTCCCAGGCTTTTCAGCACCTTTGGAGCCTCGGGAGGGTCTTTGGTGTCTCTCCTGTTGCAGAACAAAGGAAATGTTACTGAACTGAAGCCAATGCAGCTTTCACAGAGCACAATCACCCCACAGCAGATTCCTGCTGTGTTTGGGGGTTGTAAAGCTTATCCTACTCATGGAACAAAAAACCTGAGGGGTTGGAACAAGATGAGCTTCAAGGTGTCTTCCAGCCACTCTGGGACTCTATGAAAAGTTGCAGCAAAAAACCCAGCACCTGTTAACCTAAACTGTCACCCATGAGCTTGGCTGTCCTGCCTTGAATTGTTCTCATTAACCTGTGCTCCTTGATGTTTTGTTGAGAAATATAATCAGAATCCAAGATTTTTGAGCTTCATACCTAAATTTTGGCTTAAGTTTTTGAAAAAAAAAATCAGAAATAGCTGTTGAGAACTGTTCTGTTTCTTCCAGTTGACATTTGTCACACTGCAGATTTAGGTTTCCAAACCCAAGACTGATTTCCTTGCCTATTGTTGGGATCCTCCATAGCCACACTTCAGCAAAACCCACAGAAGATTGGTACTGGCCAGGTCAGCAGGAAACCAAAGGTTAGGCCAGTTCACTGAGAGCACTTCAGTGCAGAAAGAGGCTGTGGTTGTACATGGAAAGTACACCAAGTCCTGCTGGGGATCTCCCACTGCAGCCTCAGCCATTGCATCTCTGCCAGGTGAAACCTTAGCCTCGGACTTGGGGCTGGATTTCTTCTCCACGCTGTGCCAACAGGGGCAGGAACTGGAATCCTCTGCAGTTCCAGCCCAGACCTCCTGAGCCTGAGCTGAAGGGATCCCCAGGAACATTTCCAAGAGCCTCAGTGATGAGTCAGGATGAACTCAGCTACCTGAGCTAAGGCTGTAACTCAACAGAGGTTTTGGTAAAACTGGAAGTTAAACCAAGGTTTGGTTCAAACCTTGTCATTAACATGTGGTGGCAGAAAACTCTGAGCTCATGGAGCCCTGAATGCTCACCAAGAGAAAGAATTGCTGGCATGTGCTGTACAAATGGAACAGACTTCTGCCTTAATGGAGAGAGTTTCCAGGTATTTTGAAGTAAACAATTAAAAAATCAATGACCAAAGAACAACCTTTTAGCCCAAGGACACAGACAAGGCCTGTTGGTACTGGAGGGATGCAGAACTGGGCTGTGCAAGGACAGAAAGCTTTCAGGGACCTGCAGGGAGAGCATGCTTGGCTCTCATGCCCAGTTGGTGCCAGAAGGCACTGGGATTGATTTGAGTTGGTGCTGGTTATTGAGACCAGCCCCAGCCTTGTGGTACTTGCAAGGGAGCTGACCTAAAGGGTGTCCCTGGGCCAGGCAGCAGGAGTGCCATGGCATGGACTGTAACCCAGATCTGAGCCAGCTCCAGCCTGTGCTGCAGCCAGGCTCCCGTGGGAGCTCTGGGGGAACCAGCCTTGCCTGCAGCATTGCAAATCCTGCACCAGAAATGAGCCAGGCACAGCCAGGGCACAGCCACACAGCCTCTGACAGAGCTGCTGCCCCAGGAGCTGCTCACTGAGCCTCAGCTCATGCTGTCACCTCTGGGTGGATAAACCCTGCAGCTGTAGAGCAATTAACTACTGAGAGGGCACAGTGGCCTGGAAATAAAGAAGTGCAGAAAGGAGTCAAGAGAACATGTGCAAAAAACTTGGATTAAGGCTTCACAAAAGTTTCTTCAAAATGCCTACACTTTGTCATATTTAGCTGAAATTACTCTGAAATTTCCAGTGGGAAATGAGAAGGCAGAAGAGAGCCAGACACCAAGTGAGTGCTTTGGCTTTGCTTTCCCAGGGAACCAGCCTGAGAAGTCTGCCCTGCTAGACTTTGTGCAAATTTAGACTGAAAGGTGTAGTCAAAGCCCTAAAATATTCTCTAGAAAGCTGTAGATTTAAATAACTATGCTAAGGAACACCATTAAGCATTAAGATATTTGTTTCATTTCATCCAACAGACTTCTGCTTTATATTAAAGTAGCCCTCAAGGAGAGATTTATAAAAGTGAGATCATTTTAGTACAGTAAAGGTGCACTACAGAGGTGCATGGTTCCTGCACTGGTGGAAGTGGTGTTCAGCTCTGTTACAGGTGTCCTGTAACACCTGTCCTGTAACTCCTTCTGAACTGGAGCCCTGGAGTGATGGGCTAACCTCTGTTAAAAACACCCACCTCAAAGTGAGGACTCCCTTGTGCATGGCTTGTAAAGAGGAACCATCAGTGGCTGCTGCTGCAGAGCTGCTGTGTCAGTGCTGAGCAGGGAGATAGATGTGCTCAGAAAAGCAGCAGCTCTGGGTGGCTGCTCCAGGGGGGCTGCCCCAGGGGAACCCCTCCCAAGCACACAGCCAACTCAGGAGTGGATTCTGTTAGCACCTGATTGCTTTGGGAGACAAAACCCCAGCTATTGCTTAACATGATAGAACTGCAGAATCACAGGGTGGCTGGGCTTGGAAAGGACCTGAAACCCATCCAGTCCCAACCTGGCCTTGGGCACTGCCAGGGATGCAGGGGCAGCCACAGCTGCTCTGGGCACCCTGTGCTTGGGCTGCACTCAGCATTACACATAAATGTAGGAAATTCCACTTTCTTCTGCATGGGAGCAAATTTTCATTGAGAACAGACCAGAAGTTCCCTGTTAAAACTCTTGGTCTGGGTCTGGGCGTGCTGCTCTTGGCAGCTGCAGGGCTGCAGAGAGAGGCTCTGCTGGTGGGATCTTATCTCTGGGAAGTGGGAGCTGTTTGAGAACGTGGAAGTGTGGAGCTATTGTCCCAGCTGCACAGGAGGGGGAAGGAGCTTATGGATTAAATTTAATTGGAAAGTCATCTTTGTAATATTACAATTAACACTGAAATCATGTTACTTTATGAAAACGTGAGTATTTTGAATTGGAAACACCAAATGTGTGGAAGTCTGTTCACAATGCTCACTGTCACTGTGATCCAGCTTCTGCTTTACAATAACTGACATAATTGCACAGGGATTATCCAGAGGGATAATGAGAAATTCCTCTGGAGCTGACAGGAATGGCTCTCACTTCCCTGAGCAGCTGTTGCTGGATGTGCCAGCCTGGTGAGATCCCACCCAGGTACAGCCACCCGTGGCTGGGCTGGGAGCCTCTGCCACAGCCCAGGTGGTGTCAGCCCTGGAGAGCAGTGGGGCTGGGAAGGGGATGGGGCTGGGGGTGGGAAGGGGATGGGGCTGGGGGTGGGAAGGGGATGGGGATGGGGGTGGGAAGGGGATGGGAGTGGCTGTGAGGCAGCTCAGGGGCTGTTCCCAGCTCAGTGCATGGCAGGAAGGCAAAGCAGGCCGTGGGTGCCTCTGCAGTGCCACTCAGTGAGCTGTGAACAGTGCTAGGAGTGCAGTTTGAGCTGCAGGTTAAATGTGTCTCTGAATCAAACACAAGCACAGCTCGTGCCTCGTTCTAGACCAAAGGTGTTAATGAAGAAGTTGAGCTAAGAAACTCTGTGTTTTCATAAAGCAGAACTGCAAAACTGATGGAGAATTACCTTGACATGGCCTAAAAAAGGTTGATAGAAAGGAAAAGCTTCCCTTTCAACTAAAACAACTGTCTTGGAGAGCTGGAGTTTCTGGACATTTTCCAGCATGGTGAAGAATGTCCTGTGCAGCATCACCTGCTGGGTACCCAGGGTTAGCTCTCACAGGCTGGTGTGCAACCAGGGGACTGAAACTGGCTGTGTGTGGCTGCTGGTTGGGGATGGTTGGAAGGAATTTGCAGTGATAATATTTTCAGCTCATGCTGCTGCCAGCACTTGGATTTGGTAGTTTAGCACAAGAGGTGTTTCCTGATTACCTGTCTGGAACCAGCCACGCTCTCTTGGTTTCCATCACCCTTTGGAAACTTTCCTCTCGACAGTTGAGGCATTTATCAAAATGCTCTACCTGGTGGCTCCCAATTCTTCTTACACAATCCTTCACTGCCAGCACCACCTCTCTGGAGAGCTTCCCCTGCCCTGGGGAGGGTGGATCTCAGTGCCAATGAGTCAGGCCTTGGTCATTCCTGTCCTGTGCACCCACTGTGACCAGGACAAATTCCAGTTGTGTCATTTCTTGTTTTCCCTGCATCTTCTTTATGTGCAGGATGACTCAGGCTGCATGACAAAGCCCAAAGCAGGGGCAGCAGTGACGTCCTTGTCTGAATAACCCCGAGAGGTTAACTCATTGTGTCCCCAAACTGAGCAGTGTCATTAAAGGCAGCTCCTCTCACCTGGGAGCGTTTCCTGTTCTTCAGAACTGTCATGCAAGCACACACTGACCTTCTTAGTGACATCTCTGCTCAGAAGCCCAGACAGTGGGTGAAGATCACTGTCCCAAGACCCAAACTTGCAGCAGACACTCTGGATGTAGGATGATGGAAGGATTGTCTTGACTTTGGAGGGCCCAAGGTCACAGACATTGCTCAGTTCAGCTTTCATTGGCCTCACTGGTGTGACTACTCACCGTGCATTGACTGCAGGGATGAGCTCATGAGGATGAGTAGGGCGAAGCAGGGACTAAGGGAAATGATATTTTTAACAATGGACATCCATGACATTTTTAATACATACCAAAATACCACACAGGTCACCATCTTACACATTTTATCAGTGTATCAGTGTTTTAGGGTGATTTTTAAGCGGTGACCAGAATGTTAGGAAGGTTGATATGAGCTAAGGAGAAATGTTATGTGGGTAGCACGTCAAAAGGCAGAAAAATTGCTGCCTCCTTTTCTTTCTAAACTTAGTGTCTTAGTGTCAGTGAGCACCATGCTGTTCCTTCATTTCCAAAACTCCTCCATCATCATCTTTTATTCCCTTCTGGCATGAACCTTCCAGCCAGTATCTTTTTGGAAAGGAAGATATGTACTGTGGAAAACTTATGTAGTGATAGGAAGGAAAGCTAGATAACACAAGCAACAACTCTATCTGGAGCTCTGTGCCACCACCCCCATCCCCAGCCTGCTTCAGCTTCATCCTGCAAAGTGCCCAGGTAGGCCAGACAACAAGGCTGCTCAGTATTTCACAAGCTGAAATCCATCATGGCCACGGTGTCAGTTTTGCTTGGACAGCAGCAAGTAACTATCCTAGATAAATTTTCCCTTAATCTCACAATCCCATTTCAGTAAGGGGCTAGGAAATCACATTTTCATTTAATTACAGAGTATAAAATCACATGTGGAATGTCTTTGAGACAATTCAGCTATATTCTAATAATAACAAGTGAAAGCACATTTAAAAGAAACCAGATTTTTTTTTCAGGACTATTTTTTCCAAGTTCCTTTTTATGACAGATCTTTAAACTTCCTCCATGATGACACTTACTTGGCACTGCACTGATCCAGTCTAATCTGGGTGATAATGTGTCTCACAAAAGTTATTTTTCAAAAACAAGTAGTTTATCAAATCCATTACCAGTTGTGTTTTCAAATTATTTCCATTTTTTTCTGTTAGAATATCTGCCTTGCCTTCAAACAGAAAGCCCCACAGGACCCAAAGGCAAGGGGTGCTGCAGGCAGCTGTCCCCAGGAGCCAGAGGAGCAGTGAGCCCTCAATAAACTCCAGGGCACCTTTCAGCAGGGAGCCTTTGCCATCAGCACTGAGACAGCACCAAGGGCCACAGCAGCACCCCCACTTCCCAGCTGCTCCCCAGACACACCCAGAAAATGCTGCTCCCAGCCTCTTTCCTGGTGTAGAACTTACCTAAGCACAAATTTGGGAATTTGTATTGGAATCTGTAGCTCTCTAACAGCATTTCCTGTGGGAGGCTGGGTGGGGAGGTTTTGCACTGAGTGTGCCCCAGAAAACCCAGAAAACCCAGAAAACAGGAACTTTGTCCCAGCCAAAGCACAGGAAACACAACCTGAGGCTGCTGGATGGGTTTGGTTTGCATTTGGGTGAGCAGAGAGATGAGAGCCTGGTCTGGGAGAGCTGGGATGGGGAGAGGAGAGGAGAGGAGAGGAGAGGAGAGGAGAGGAGAGGAGAGGACAGGACAGGACAGGACAGGACAGGACAGGACAGGACAGGAGAACCCCTGGGCAGACCTGCTGCAGGAGGTCTGACCCCGTGGGGATTTTGGGGGTGTCACTCCTCTCAAACCCTTACAGATGCTGAGCTAGCAGCAGCAGGAGCTCCACATCATGCCCCCTGTCTCTGCAGGCAGGATCCTGATGGAGGCAAATGCAAACTTGAGAGCCTGACCTGACTTTGATAAAGCAGGATTTGGTTTGCAGGGCAGGCAGAGAGAACTCCTGAGGGCTGGGTAAGCTCAGAGCCTGTTTAGGCACGGGATACCTTTGCACAGTGAATTCTGTGGAACCAAGAGGGCTTGGGCAGAAGTTTATCCCAAGAGCAGATAAGGGGTTCTCCCAGGACCCCTCAGTGCCACAGAGCTGAGGAAGAACTTGAATTCTCAGGAGAATTTCTCCATGCAAGGTGCTGCTGAACACTGGGAGGGCCACCAAGGGCAGTTTGGAGTGCCCATCCCTGGGGGTGCCCAAGGACACCCTGGATGTGGCACTCAGGGCTCTGGGCTGGGGACAAGGCACAGCTGGCACTGCATGCTCTGGGAGGGCTTTCCCCCAAAATCTTCCTGTGGTTCTGAGGTACTGTGACCTTGTTTGACTTCACAGAGCAGCTCCTGCAGCTTGGAAAAGGCAGGGGCCAGGCCTTATGGTTTGAGAAGAGCACTAATCAGCATTAACCCCAATCCACCTCATTAAATCTCACCTTTGGAAACCAGTTATGTCCTTTTTGTCCCAAGTTCAGCTATTCAGAAATAACAACCACAGAAGCATTCTGTGAGATTTACCTTCTGGACCCAGAAGTGGTGATAAATTGATTTAGTCTCCAGCAAGCCACGGAGGTTATCAGAAGTATAAGAAAAATATGCAGGAGAAAATATTTTTTGCTGCATTCCTCTCAGCTTCTCCTGGCCCTGCTCTGGTTCCTTTGCTATTCTGCACAGTGTTAGGCAGTGGCTGAAGGGCACCAGCTCTGATTTGAACATCACAGCTTGCCCAGGGACAGAGGAGCACATCTCATTCTGTGTGCACGTGCTGGCAGCACTGTGGCCATGCAGAAAGTCCAGCTGATTCTTGCTCTTTGCTTGTTTGACACACTGGGGAAACAGAAGCTGCCTTTCAAAAATAATTCCTGCATCTGATCATTTTTTTTATAAAGATGAAGTAAAGGGCAACTAATATTTCAGGCAGAAAGCAGAAAAATAAATATGCAACTCTCTAAAGAGCATACAAAAATGAAAGGAGCCTCCCTCCTGCTCTGGGTGGCACAGAGAAAGGTCAGAAATAGGGCACAGGAGATGGAACTTGTGAGAGTGTAACATTTCTGAAGCCTTCATTTTTGAGGCTGTCATGGCTTCAAGTGTGGCAGAAGTTTTTCTGCTCTTTCAAAGAGGAAATCCCTTGGTGAGGGAGCTGCTGGTGTTGGGGAGTCCCTCCCAGCTGAGCTGTTTGCAGCAGGGTGTCACTGTCACAGTGCTCTGGGCTCTCAGAGCAGCAGGCTGCCTGATTTTCCTGAGACACCTCTTCCAAGGGAAGTGCAAGGGTGACTGGTGCAGGTCACGTGCTCTGGTGATTCCCCAGAATCATTTTTGATTTGAAACACGAAAATTCTTGTCATGAGAGAAAGGGCTCAGCCTGCCTGGGGTAGCAGGATTTCTGGGATAGTCACAGCAGCAAAGTTGTTTGATTCTGACTTCAGATATTCCTTTGCAGGGATTTACTTATCAAAAACATGAGAAAAAAGATCTTTTGGCTGTGCTTAATATGATCTTTATAAGATGTTCAAGTGAGGTATCAAAGCCTGTCTGGAATGAGTCACCCAGTGTGGGACACAATCGTTTCCAAGCTCATCCCAGCCAGTTTGCCAGAGCAGATCAGTGCAAAGTCTGCTCCTACAGAGCACACTTGACAGCAGCTCTGTGTTTATAATTAGTGGCCATCCACTGATGGGAGTATTTTCCATCTCTTCTGCTTGAGCACGCCTGTGCTAATTTTAAACTCCCATTTGGGTGCTTTTTATGCAGTTTCTCACATTTCTTAAAGGTTCCATAGGGTTTGTCTCTGACAGCAGGGTTTCTTTTTTTGTGCTCTCTCCTGTTCCTTCTTTCCCAATCAAAAGCACCAAATGTTTCTTGTCCTGCCCTCAGATTTCAGAGCTTTGGGGCTAGAACAGTCCTGCAAGCTACCTAAACAGCAGCATCCTTTGGAATGAATCTCACACTTGGACAAAACAAGTGGCAGAGGCATTTCCTAATCACTTGAAGAGACACAGTCCTTTTGCTGTCTGTCCAGTCAGTGCCACATCCACCCAGGGCCCTTTCCAAGCCCTGGTCTCACTCCACACGTGATTTGGTTCTCAAGTTATTTGGTTGAAAGACTAAATAAGACATGGCTTTGTTCTATTAGCTTTAGACATCATTTTTATTCAATGGATCCCTTCCAGCAGAAAAACAGATGTATCTCAACATTATTCCCAAAGTCTGAGGAGCTTTGTCTTATTTCAGGAGCTGTAATTGCCTCTGTAGTAGCACAAATGCCCAATCCTCACCTTCCACCAGCTGAAAGGGGCATCTCCCCATGGCCTCCCCAGCCCACAGAAAGGTGGTGGCTCTCTCCAAGCCCTGCCACGTTCTCCCCTGGAGGGAAAATCTCACTCATTTTACCAACACTTGTGCTTTCCTTCAGGGCAGGTGTGTGTACAGACACTTGCAGGAGACAGGGATTGCCTGAGCCAGGTGATCTGGTGTCAGACAAAATCAGGCAAGATCAGGCCCTGGTGGGCAGGAGTCAGTGCCACTGACTGGGCTGCAGTGCAGCCTGGGGCTGGGTTATCCTGCCTGCCCTGATCCCAGGGAATCCTGCTGGAGAGGGCATGGCCTGCAGCTGGGATCATCCCAGATCTGAGGTGTAGGTGCTCCAGCACAGCTTTGGCAGCCAGGGCTGCACAGTTCTGCTGGCTGGGCCCAGGGGTGGGTGTGTGGGGTCCTTGGGGAGCTCAGCAGCTTTGGGTGCTGGGAGCCCAGGACACACCACTGAGGAGCTGGGGACAGAGCCTGGGCTGAGAGCAGCCCTGTGTGGGTGTGAGAGGTGTGTCTGAGCAGGCCAGGCACAGAACCAGCTCTCCTTGTGCCCCCCAGCAGGGTGGGACACCCCAGCACCTGGCTGAGCCTGCCCCAGCCAGGCTCCAGGGGCAGGAACAGCCCCAGCCAGGCTCCAGGGGCAGGAACAGCCCCAGCCAGGCTCCAGGGGCAGGAACAGCCCCAGCCAGGCTCCAGGGGCAGGGACAGCCCCAGCCAGGCTCCAGGGGCACAGAACAGCCCCAGCCAGGCTCCAGGGGCACAGAACAGCCCCAGCCAGGCTCCAGGGGCAGGAACAGCCCCAGCCAGGCTCCAGGGGCAGGAACAGCCCCAGCCAGGCTCCAGGGGCAGGAACAGCCCCAGCCAGGCTCCAGGGGCAGGAACAGCCCCAGCCAGGCTCCAGGGGCAGGAACAGCCCCAGCCAGGCTCCAGGGGCACAGAACAGCCCCAGCCAGGCTCCAGGAGCAGGAACAGCCCCAGCCAGGCTCCAGGGGCAGGAACAGCCCCAGCCAGGCTCCAGGGGCACAGAACAGCCCCAGCCAGGCTCCAGGGGCAGGGACAGCCCCAGCCAGGCTCCAGGGGCACAGGGCAGGAACAGCCCCAGCCAGGCTCCAGGGGCAGGAACAGCCCCAGCCAGGCTCCAGGGGCAGGAACAGCCCCAGCCAGGCTCCAGGGGCAGAACAGCCCCAGCCAGGCTCCAGGGGCACAGGGCAGGAACAGCCCCAGCCAGGCTCCAGGAGCAGGAACAGCCCCAGCCAGGCTCCAGGGGCACAGGGCAGGAACAGCCCCAGCCAGGCTCCAGGGGCAGGAACAGCCCCAGCCAGGCTCCAGGGGCAGGAACAGCCCCAGCCAGGCTCCAGGGGCACAGAACAGCCCCAGCCAGGCTCCAGGGGCACAGAGCAGGGACAGCCCCAGCCAGGCTCCAGGGGCACAGGGCAGGGACAGCCCCAGCCAGGCTCCAGGAGCACAGGGCAGGAACAGCCCCAGCCAGGCTCCAGGGGCACAGAACAGCCCCAGCCAGGCTCCAGGGGCACAGAGCAGGGACAGCCCCAGCCAGGCTCCAGGGGCACAGGGCAGGGACAGCCCCAGCCAGGCTCCAGGAGCACAGGGCAGGAACAGCCCCAGCCAGGCTCCAGGGGCACAGGGCAGGAACAGCCCCAGCCAGGCTCCAGGGGCACAGGGCAGGAACAGCCCCAGCCAGGCTCCAGGGGCACAGGGCAGGGACAGCCCCAGCCAGGCTCCAGGAGCACAGGGCAGGAACAGCCCCAGCCAGGCTCCAGGGGCACAGGGCAGGAACAGCCCCAGCCAGGCTCCAGGGGCACAGAACAGCCCCAGCCAGGCTCCAGGGGCAGGGACAGCCCCAGCCAGGCTCCAGGGGCACAGAACAGCCCCAGCCAGGCTCCAGGGGCAGGAACAGCCCCAGCCAGGCTCCAGGGGCAGGAACAGCCCCAGCCAGGCTCCAGGAGCAGGAACAGCCCCAGCCAGGCTCCAGGGGCACAGGGCAGGGACAGCCCCTGCAGCTCCTGGGCTGCTGCTGCCACCCTCCCGTGGCCAGCCCCACATTCCCTGCGAAGCTGGAGGGGGAGAGCAAACTCGTTGTGCTCCCAGCATCGTGCCCAAAGGTGCTGCATCTGGAGATAACATCAGCAGGGAGAGCCAGCCCGGCTCTCCCCACACAAACTATTTCCCAGAGGCAAACGGCAAAGGGAGACAGAGGGAGGAACAAGTACTGACAGTTTGCTGTAGGAGCTCAAAGAAAAAGTGGACAAAGCTGAAAGAACTCAGCTCTTTGTCTGCATTTAATCCAGCTGGGAGCACCCACTGGTGCATACAGATTCACTTCCCGTGGCTGATGGAGCTGGATTGGGGCATTTGGTAAGAAACAGGGGATCTGGGGTTGGAATGTTTTGCCCTCCAGGCTCCTACATTTTATGGAAAGTCAGTCTGTAACACACCTAAAGTTTTAATCTACTGTAAAAGTATGAGCTGCTGGATAATTCCTTCAAAGAAACAAATCCTGAAATAGAAGGTGAAGAATGCTTTCTGGTGTTAACACAGACCAAGTTTTTAAGGGAAGGGCACTGCTTTTGGCTCACAGAAACCAAGGAAAGCACCCTGGCCTGCTGTGCCTACCCAAAGAGCCCCATATTACAGGGGCTGATTCATCAGAGGGTACTGGAATAATATAAAGCATTTAAATACCACCATCCCCATATTTTAATGTGAAACAAGCAGCCCAGGCACCTGCTATCAGAGCACAACAAAACCATCAAATCCCCAGTGCAGGGATTGCTTTTGCTGAGGCCAGACGGTTCAGGTTCCACCAAGCCTCATTTCTAAAGGCTGTGGAGACAATTCCTCTCTTGCTGAATCTGCAGGACACGGCCCTGAAAGCCCAGAGAGGAGGATGGATTTCCCTGCAAGAACAGAAGCAACAAAAGGGGTTGTGAGGCACAGGTGGAGAGGCTGGGTTGGAGGAGGCAGCTCTGGGGGGCAGCTCAGTGCAGGGTGCAGGGCACAGAAATGAGGCAGATGTGCCAGAGGGATTTCAGCACAGGGTTTGGGACCTCTGGCACCTCTGACAGAGGCAGAGAGAAAGGGAGAGGTAGCCAGTAACCTTATGAAAACACAGAACCAGTAAGTGGAGAAGAGAACAATGAAGCAGCACTTTCTCATCCCTCTGCTCCTCCCTGTCCCCCTCCAAGTGTTTTCAGACCTCTCACAGGAACCCCTGGCACTGGGGCTCAGCTGGCACTGCTCAGGCTTCTCCTGGTCAGGCAAACTCAGACCTTTTATCCCTGAGTGCCCAGGCTGGGCTGGAGCTGCAGGGCAGGGCTGGCTGTGTTTGGGGTGATGGGGCAGGAGGGGCTGGCTGTGTTTGGGGTGATGGGGCAGGAGCAGGAGGGGCTGGCTGTGTTTGGGGTGATGGGGCAGGGGCAGGAGGGGCTGGCTGTGTTTGGGGTGATGGGGCAGGAGCAGGAGGGGCTGGCTGTGTTTGGGGTGATGGGGCAGGGGCAGGAGGGGCTGGCTGTGTTTGGGGTGATGGGGCAGGGGCAGGAGGGGCTGGCTGTGTTTGGGGTGATGGGGCAGGAGCTGCAGGGCAGGGCTGGCTGTGTTTGGGGTGATGGGGCAGGGGCAGGAGGGGCTGGCTGTGTTTGGGGTGATGGGGCAGGAGCTGCAGGGCAGGGCTGGCTGTGTTTGGGGTGATGGGGCAGGGGCAGGAGGGGCTGGCTGTGTTTGGGGTGATGGGGCAGGAGCTGCAGGGCAGGGCTGGCTGTGTTTGGGGTGATGTGATGGGGCAGGAGCCCAGCCCAGCCCAGCACACGGGGCTGCCCCGCCACAGGAGCTCCCAGCCCTCAGAGGGCTGTACTGGGATGGTGATGAGATAAAGCAAAAGGCAATTCAGGCTGCCTGCACTTCAGGAAAGATCCCTGCCTGGATAGATGGCACACGAGGTGTTTTGGGTGAAGGCTCCAAGCCAGGGTTTGGCAGATCCCCATGGCAGGCAGGTTGGAAATATTCTGTTGCAAGTTTGAACATGGTACCAGGATGTAAGGCCAGCCCCTTCCACAGGAGCAGTGATTGAATTAGGGCTGAGAAATGTATCCCTGGCTAGTTTCAATTTCAAAAAAGAGAGCTTTTAAAAAGGTACAAATGAGGCTAAAGGAATTTATGTTATTTTTCCGGTTTCTGTGCTATAACTCCTTTTCCAGCTCCTCATCTATCTTCCAAGTGTCCTGCCTTATGAATGAGTGAGCAATAAAAGAAGTATGCAGTGGCTGAGAGAGAAACTCAAGATAACAAGATAAAGCCAAAGCTTGAGCAGAAGTGAAGATGTAGATCAGATTATGGAATTTTCTCACATCTGAGTTGTAGGGCAGTCATTAAAAAAAAAAAATCAGATAGTTTGCATGAGAATCTGATTGAAAAGCAGTAGCACAAACTGTGACCTGCCTGAGTCCACTTGTGTCAAAGGCTTGGCCCTGTGCTTTCCAGGGCTGTGATCCTGTCTTCAGAACACGTGCTGACAGTCTGCTGATAGACTAAAATAAAAATAAAGCTATTTCATGGAATCAAAAAATCACAGAGCCACAGAATGAATTGCATGGGGAGAGATCTTAAAGTTCATCTCATTCTAGCCCTCGTTCTGTGGGCAGGGACAGCTTCCTCTAGGTCAGAGCTCTGGCCTTGCCCCCCCCAGCTCACACTGAGGCTTTGGGCTCGAGGTCCCCACACAAGCCCAGCCTAGGAGCTGGACTTGGCTCCTTCAGTGCAGGCTGCTGAAATGCCCAGTGACAGTGGCTGCTGTTTCCAACACCCTGAACTGAAGAGAGGCTGCAACAAAGGGTTAATTCCAATTTCCCTATCACTGACCTCCCTCCAGCCCTGGCTGCCCAGGTTTGGAGCTGCATGGATCAGCTGGGTTTTCTCAGGGGAAGAATGATGTGGCCACTCCCTGAGCCCTGATAATCCCTCTGGCTGGGCTTTCCAGTGCTGGGCTCTGCCAGGTTAGGCAGAATTTCGTCATCAAAATGACTGTGGCCTCTTGCAAGAGGAACAGAGAGAAATTAATTGCTGGAATGAGGTGTGCTTGCGTTATCCCGGCGTCGCTGCTGCCCGGGGTCAGCTCTAGGGCCCAGGGCACAGAGCAGCCCTAAGCTGGACTCCAGCTTTATTTGCCAAGGACTGGGCTGGTAAACAGCAGGAGAAGATACAGGGACAGAGTTTCTGGGGCTGTGAAGGCAGGAGGGAAGATGAGGCTCGTTAACTTTGAAAGGAAACCATTGGGCACCGGGCAATCGTGTTGAAGGAAAGCTGTGCCTGGGGAGGGTCCTGTTGGAGCTTTGGTCCCTGAGTTAGGCAGAGTTATACTGAACTCGAGCACGGAGGGGAATCAGCTCTGTGGGCAGCTCTGGGTGCTCCTGGTTTGCTGCCCGGGACAGCGGGGTGACCTGTGTGCGGTGGCAGCTCCCAGCCCCGAGTGCCCCCAGGGCCCGCCCAGCAGCCCCGGGGTGTTAATGCATCCCTCTTTGTTCTCCTGCCCGCAGATCCTGGAGGAAAACATGAAGCTGGAGTGCAAGTGCCACGGCGTCTCGGGCTCCTGCACCACTAAAACCTGCTGGACAACGCTGCCCAAGTTCCGGGAGCTGGGCTACATCCTCAAGGACAAGTACAACGAGGCGGTGCAGGTGGAGCCCGTGCGCGCCAGCCGCAACAAGCGCCCCACCTTCCTCAAGATCAAGAAGCCGCTGTCCTACCGCAAACCCATGGACACGGACCTGGTGTACATCGAGAAATCCCCCAACTACTGCGAGGAGGACCCTGTGACGGGCAGCGTGGGCACGCAGGGCAGGATGTGCAACAAGACGGCGCAGCAGTCCCACGGCTGCGACCTGATGTGCTGCGGCCGCGGCTACAACACGCACCAGTACTCCCGCGTCTGGCAGTGCAACTGCAAGTTCCACTGGTGCTGCTACGTGAAATGCAACACGTGCAGCGAGAGGACCGAGGTGTACACCTGCAAGTGAGCGCAGCGCTGCCCGGGGCCGCTGCCCGGCCCGGATACATTTGCACATGCACCCGGCGCGCCCGAGCGGGACTGCGGGAGGAGCTGCCCGGGGAGATGCTGGCGGGGGCAGCCCTCTCCTCTCCCCTCTCCCCTCGCCTGTCGTTGCTGGTGTGGATACACATTTCGGACTCTTACAAAGTCGGCTGCAAGAAACAAAACCAAACGAAGCCCACCCCGGGCCGCCAGACACACGAAAGAGAGAGGAAAGGATGGTGTGGGTGAGCCTGCGCCTGGAGAGGAGGGAGCGCTGCCGAGAGACACGGGCAGGGAGAAACCTCTGCCTGTGCCAGCAGCTCGTGGCTCGGGAAAGAAAGGGCTGCTCAAACACTTCTGTCTACCAGCAGCAGGGAGGGGCAGGGGGAAATCCCTACAAAAGGGCTTTGCACAGGACGGGATGGACGGAGCCTCCCCGCGAGCTGCCCGTGGGAGGGTGGAGAACACAGATTTAGGCCTTCGACACCCCCGAAAAGCTTCTGCTGGTCTTGCCCATCTTTCCACTTGCTGCAGCAAGAAGAACTGTGGAAGGGTTCTGTAGACTCTGCTTTATCTGCCTTTCTCGTGTGGGTGTGAGCTGCAGATTTTAGCACAGGGATTTGGGACACTCGGGCATAATAATAACAATATTTAACAATTTATTCAGATAAAACTAATATTAATTTATTTAATTAAAAGAAGAACTTTACCAACCTCTTTGGAACTATTCTGCAATTAAAGTAGGTAGCTGGCTTTCTTTGTGGAATAATTTTGTAGGATCAGCAAGGAAACACTGGAGCTGTATATATGTTATTCTTGACTAGGATATTTCTATTAGTTGGACTTGCAGGATATGTTCTACAGTACTGGATGTTTAAGGACAAAAGCTGGAGTCTTTATATATATGTACATACTCAAACACACTGTATTTTGGGGTTTTGTTTGTTTGTTCCCTCCTGTTTGCTGCTAGTTGTCTGGAACAAAAGTGGAGTGGTAGGGGTTACAAATCTTTACCAGTTTTTGTGGTTATTATTTTTTTTTTTCTTCGATTAAAGAAAGAAGCATTAATAAAATCCTGTTTGGAATATGTCTAAAAATAAGAAAATCCAGACAAAATTCCATCTTTTGGAAAAATCAACCATAGGATAAGAGAGTATATTTTGTAAGAGACTATTTTTATATAAATATTTTATTTATACTACGTCTGCTTGTTCAACCTGTACTTTTTCTCAAAACAGGCATACAATTTGTAATTCTTAGGCTATTTAACAGAGAGAGGGTAATTAGTTTGTGGACACAACAGCAGCAAGCTGGATGCATTCAGCTGCAATTGGTGGCTGTGTCAGAAGGCAGGATGAACTTTCTCTCCGGATGTGTGTCCAAACCGGCGCTTTCCCTGCAGCTCACTTTGCAGAATATGCAAAACAAGAACAGGGGATGCAGCATCAATCCTGTCACATGGCTGGAATTCATGATTGGTATTAACTGGATGCTCATTTATCCCATTCAAGAAAAAAAACAATCCGAATGAGCTTCCCACATGCGTCAGTCATTAAAGGGTGGCGTTATGACTCGCAAATGTGCTGTGTGTGCTGTCAGTTAAACCTCTGCTTTGTGCTGCTGTCAAACCTGATTGCCATCAGGGCAGGACTGTAGACTGTGACTGTAATAACTTGCATGACACACACCGTCTGATTCTCAGAGATAGGGCACAAAGCTGCCTTTCTGGCCAGCTCCTTTGGGCCTTGACATTGTTCTTTCCCCCGCAAAAGGCCAGAGCCCAAAAATCCAGAAAAACATTTGGACGAGTTTAGAGAGGCAAATTTAAAGACTCCTCACTTGTTTTTCAGAGCCCAGCTGGGCTGTTTTGCACTCCCTTTGTGGCATTTCCTTTTTATCGCTGCTGATATCTTCAGCCATTCCAGTGGTAAATATTTCTCTGCCTTTGGAATCCTTCTGTTCCTCCTGCTGGGCTCATTTGGGACTGATAAAGAGACACTTCTAACTCTGACGTTGTTTTTCACTGGGTGTGAAAGGTGCCCCAGGGTTACAGGTGATATTGCACATTGGGACAGAGCAGGTTCTCTCCTTGCAGCCTGCAGGATCTCCCCATTTAACCAGGCAGCAGTGTGGGGATATGCCTCTGGCTCCCTGCACAGCAGCAGTGCCACCAGGGCTCGTGGGACAGCTCTGTCCTGTGCCCTGATCCTTCTCAGGCACAACTCCCACCCACTCTGGGAAAACAGGGAATTTCTGAGAAGGGAAGCAGAAGCATCCCAAAAGGTGCTGCCTAGGTGACAACCCACCTGGCAGGGCTCAGGTTTTAACTCACTCCTTGTGTAGATGTTATTTAAAAACACACCCCCATGCAGTACCTGATCCCAGCCATGTATATCAGGGGTTGATGCACAGTTTCTTTGCAGACCTGCCACTGAACACAAAATAGATTTTTTAATTCAATCCAGGCACCAGAATGGGGTATCAAAATAAAGTTATTAACGTCATTTACTTTCCAACTTACGCCTTGTCAATTTTCATTGAGTCACTGCTCTCAGTCCTCCTCAGTTCTGCACAACAAGATGTAAAATGCAACCACAGACAGCAGGGATGTTCAGTACAGCTCTGTATTATGGTTAAATAATTCAGGTCTAACGTTTAATATTGGGGTCTCCCCCCCAGTTTGTATTGGGCTTTGACCATATCATAGTCAAAACTGTGTTTTCCTCCCTAATTCGAGTTCCTTTACAAATTGTTACTTTTGCAGCATGTTTCTACCATAGGACAGTAATGTGTAAAACTCCTGCTTCCTGTAAATTTCCGTATGCAGTGATGTGCCATGTACAGCTAGCAGAATAATTATTGAAGGACAAATATCTTTTAAACAGTTTTACTCACAATAATAAAACACTGGATGCACAAGGAACTCAATTTGGTACACATTTTCCCTGTATTTTTACAATATTGCTGGTGAGAAAATGGAGAGAAAAAAAAAAAAGGAAAAAAATGTTGATTTGTTTAATAACTGGAATAACAGTTTGGGAACCATGAATTAA
This sequence comes from Phylloscopus whistleri, assembly GCA_017589585.1. Classification (NCBI taxonomy): domain Eukaryota; kingdom Metazoa; phylum Chordata; class Aves; order Passeriformes; family Phylloscopidae; genus Phylloscopus; species Phylloscopus whistleri. Next base: position 176,146 of record JADMLD010000259.1, on the reverse strand, counting down.
AGAGCAAGGAAAACCAAATGCTGCATTCAACCAGCAAGTATTTGGAAATTTGGCTGTGTCATCTTAGCTAGGAGCAATCTGGCCCATCAGAATGTGCCATGAACGTGGAGTTAATTGGCTAAATGGGCTTGAATGGCACGGAGAATAAACAGGAGCAGGGGCAAGATTGAGGGGTTTGGATATTCCTCCCCCAAGGACAGCCTGGTCTTTGTGCTGGGGATAGAGGAGCTCTGTTTTTAGGTGGGGAAGGAGCTGACAACGGCACTGAGATGCAGACAAGGGCAGGACAGTGCAGCCCTGGAAGGAAAATGCATCTCCACAGGGACAGCCTGCACGGGCCAGAGGAAACACACCCAGGAGCAGGGCAGGGAGGAGGGAAGCAGAAGGGAAAAGCCTGGCTGCAAGGTGGGAAGCTGTTCATTGTGGGATCTCCCTTCCCCATCCCACACTGGAACCCCATTTGTGGAGATGAAGATGTTCTGCCTCAGGATTCCTAAATGAGTTTTAAGGATTTTACCTCTCAGCCTTTCTGAAAGGACAACTGACCTGAATTCACTCAGCTTGATTCTGAAGCACTTACATAAGGCATGGATCAGTCCATGATTAAGTTTTCTTTGCCATGTATTCACAAAGGTAATGGAGATGTGTCTTTCAACAGTGATAATTAAACTGAAAACGTCCTTAAAATATACTCTTAAGTGGCTCATTTGGTGCTTAAGTGATTGTAAGGGGACACAGTAACTTAGAAAAGGCAAAGAATGGCTACACTGCATATTGCACAAGGCTCTCAATGAACTCCCCCTGGATTACAGAGCTCCTTTTAACTGATCACCTTCAAAATCCATTTGTTAAACAGAGAAACATCACAGACTGCAGTCAGGATGCACAAATTCAAGTTGGGATGCTGTGTAGGTACTTCTGACAGTATTTTCAGATTTGTCATTATAATAGATGTGAGGAAATATGCCCTGTGAGTGTCCCAGATGTGCATATCAACCAATACTGTCCCCTGTCCTCAGCCTGTGACCAAAGAAGTTGATGGAGCAAGAAGACTGAACTGCTGGGTGGATGGAAAGCTGGGTAGGAGTCAGCACTGCCCTGGCAGCCAGGAGGGACATCCCTCTCCTGGGGGGCACCAGGCCCAGCATGGCCAGTGGGGCCAGGGACAGGATTGTCCCACTCTGCTCTGCACTGGGGCGGCCCCACCTCCAACACTGTCTGAAGTTTTGGTCACTGGTATGAGGAAGAGTGTCCAGGGGAGGGTGACAGGATGGGTCAGGGTCTGGAGGGGCTGCACAGGGAGTGGCTGAGGGCACTCGCTTCGCTCAGCTGCAGAAGGGAAGGCTGAGGGCAGAGCTCCCCGGGGGCTGCAGCTCCTCCCCAGGGGCAGCTCCCACCTCTGCTCGGGGACAGGGACAGCACCCAGGGCACGGCTGGAGCTGGGCCAGGGCAGGGTTAGGGGGGACAGCAGGGAAGGAGTCTTCCCCCAGAGGGTGCTGGGCACTGCACAGACTCCCCAGGGTTTGGTCATGTCCCCGAGGCTGCCAGAGCTCCAGGAGCATTTGGGCAGCGCTGCCAGGGATGCACAGGGTGGGAATTTGGGGTGTCCTGGGCAGGGACAGGGGCTGGGCTCAGTGACCCTTGTGGGTCCCTTCCAGCTCAGGATGCTCCATGATTCTAACCAGGAGACAGCAAAAATACATTTGAGAGATAAAGAAACTCAAGGGCTGTAACAGGCAGGGTGCACCCCAGCAATGCTTCGGAATATAGAGGGAAAAGCCTAAGAAGGAAAACCCCTGAAGAAATCAGTGCACAGAAGGCACAGACTGAGTCCAGCAGGGAAGAGAAAGGCCTTGGCAGGATGGAGGTTGCAGCCAAAGCTGAGCCTGCCCCGTTGCTACCCAGCCCAGAGTGCAATTTCATTCGGACCAAGCCAAACCCAAGCATCTGTGCCCTTGAATCAGCCAGGAACCTGTCCTGTGAGTTGTTTCTCACACGACATTTTGTACCTAGCAACTTCTCCTTTGCACGTGGGCCCAGAGAAATCTGCACTATGGACACCACATCCAGCGTGTCTCTGAGTGTAAAATCCTCCAGAGGATGGCAAACACCCATCTCCTTGAGAGAAAAGTCAGTGGAGAAAGACACAGAAGAGCCAGGGCAGGCAGTTGTGTTAGACCATGACACCACTGCACAGGACTGGAAGATAGGTCATTTATTTAAAAAAAAAAAGAAAAAGTATTTCCCACATATTAAGAAAACCTTGGGATAATTCCTCTTGGCCTTCTCTAATGCTGTGATGTCAAGTTGTACAAATGTTCTGAGCTGAGCCTGGTCCCAGGCAGCCACTATTATCCCTGCAAACAGGCAGGAAATCAGGAGACAGAGCCCAGAGGGTTGGCCAGTGGGCACAAAGGCAGCCTGTGAGAGAATTAGGACTATGGCCCAGATTTCTCAGCCTCTGCCACCCATTTCTTTCAGGACCTTGAGCAATGACTGCTCTGCCTCCCTGTACAAAATCCATATCCAGATCTGAGGGGCTGGGGAGTGCATTCACTGCACGCAGTGATTTCCCTGCGTGTTCTGGGGAGCTGGAGAGAGGAGACTCCTTCCCAGGCTCATTAATGCTGAGCACACAGTAATTAATATAACCTCCACATTAAGTATGAGTCATGCAGCAGGGAAGTGGAACCTGGGCTCGTGTTTTGTCTCCTCAAGTGATCAGCAGAGCCGGGAGGCAGAGGAGATAGCAGTGTGAGGGAGGGCGTGTGGACAGCAGCTCCGCAGAGGGAACAAGCAGCCTCTGGCAGGCTGGAGCTCAGCTCAAAGGCTCCACAAAGCAGGGGCACATTGCTCTGATGCCTCAGCGCTGGGAGCATAGAGGAAAGTTGGGGAATATTCCAATGGGAAGCGTTTAACAGGGCAGTGTTAAAGCACACGGTGTTTGCTGCCACCAAAAGAGGGGATGTGAGGTGACTCACTGGGCTCAGTGAGCTGTACCAACCAAGTACAAATTATGAGCATTAGAACAGAAGCTAAAACAAAAAAAAAAAAAATAGCTGGATTCAAGCCTTTCTGAGAAGTTAGAAAGGCAATTTATCTGCTCCTGTCTCTCCTTTTGTGCTCAGCTCAGGCACCTGTCAGAATATTTTGACGCTTGCCCATCTTTAGCTGCGAGCCACATGAGCTGAATGCAGATTAAACAGTAAAGGGAAAAAAAGCATCCCAGGATATATATTGTGTTTATTTAGGCCAGAGCAGCTTGGACCACAGTGCAAAATCCAGCAGAGCCTCAAAGGAAGCTGGCAGAGCCTCATGCCTGGGCACAGCCAGGCTGCACTTCCTCAGGAGACAAGGGAGAGGGGCTGGGAAAGAAACTCTGGGGGTTTGTGACATCCCCTTGCTCGATATAATAACCAGCTGAGATGAGGGCATACACAGAGCTGAATTCACGGCCTCACACCGAAGTTGTCATTTTGATGACTTGTTTGGGCAGGAGTGGCAGCGCCCGGGTGATAGATTATTCTCCCTTTATCCTGCCACAATGACATCTGCTTTATTCACAGATCAGCCACCAGTTGCTACAACAACGCCAGTGTGCTTTAGAAAATGTTGTTGAGCTGCTGAGAGAATCTTGGCTACCCATTAGCAAAATGTTAACGATGCAAAAGCAAAGAGCGTTCGGTTTTGTCGGAGGGAAGAAGTCAATGCTCTGCAATAGCTGAGAATGTCAAAAAGAATTTACATTCAAAAAGTAGAGAAGGGGGTTAACCCATGATATCACCATGATTCAAAAATCCCCCCGGAATTCATTAGCGAGACATTAGGCCTGAAGAATAGAGAAAATAAATAACGAGTTTTCAAAAGAAAGAACAAATACACTTTCCTCGGAGCGGGTTGTTGTCTGCAGCATTTTAACACATCCGCTGCCCTGCGCTCTCTCCCGTTCATTGTCCGGGAGTTTTACACAGTAAACCTGCACTAACAGGGGGTTATTTATTTTTATTTCTTTCTTTGCTGCCCGCCCAGCACTCGGGGGAGACGCTGGGTGCTGGTAACCCGGGCCAGGAGGCTGAGAGAACCCCAGGCATCCCTCAGGAAGGCACTTCCAGGGAATGGCTTTGTCCTGCGGCCGGACAAGGCAGCCCCGGGTCTGGGGGCAGTGCCGGGAGCAGGTGAGCATCCCCAGAGGGGAGCAGAGCTGTGCCCAAGAGCACAGAGAGCCCCGGCTGCTGCAGGCGGGCCAGCTGCAGCGTTTGGAGTGAAATTCCTCCCATTTCTCGGAGAGCACTGCCTGCCATGCCCCGGGTGATTGATGGGGGCTGCCTGCCTCGGAGGGTGCTGGCAATCCGTGTCAGGCAGCATCCTCCTCCCAGGCAGGATCCCTGCTCCCAGCCCTCTCTGCCTCTGCAGCACAATGGCTCTATCCATCTTGGCCATCATTTTTCATCCACTTCAAAGTTAAGTGAATGTAATTCTTAATTTGTTTTCCAAATGACTCCAACAATTTTCTTCCCTTTTGTCTCCCCAACAAGATCAGATCGATTTTACAATGTGTTGTACTTCAAATTTAACTTCATTAAATGTTTATAACATTAAGAGGCTAATGACATAAGCCTTGTCTGTGGTATTTATAGGCTTTATGAAGAGACCGAAGACCTGAGAGGGCTGAAGTTCAGGTTAAATCTTTGAGAATGAAATTCAACACCTGGTTGGGGCTGTAATGCACAAACTACCAGTCCTATGTCAGGGCTATCATGTTAATTTAATTTATCAGCCATATTTACTGCTGAAGTTGGAAATCTCAGCCCAGCCCACCATAGATCATAGGTGTATTGTTTTCCTGTCACAGTCAATGGCTCCCAAATGCTCATCTAATGATCTCCTTACATAACCAAGCTCAGGATTTGTTAAGCTACTTGTTACTGGAGAATATATGTGAAAATTTGCCAGGAGCCATCTTTTGCTCCATCCTGCTGGAGTCCCCTCCCCACAGTGCTTTTATCTGCCCCAGCTCCATGCTTTAATTGCAGAGCCTCGTGGTTTAATGAAGAATTCAGCTGCCTTTTGCTGCTCACCTCCACCCTGCCCATCAGCCTGGTTTTCCCCCTTGGTCCTGAGCTGGCTTCCCCCAGAGATGCTCCCCAGAGCTGGGGATCCTCATTCCATGGCAATTAAAGGGACATCACACAGGGCAGTGCCAGTGATGGAGTGCCATCAGCTGAATCACATTCAATCATTCTGAAGGGACAGCAGGTGAGAAGTGCTTTGGGGTCTTTTGGCATTTTTGGTGGGGTTTTGTTGCTTTGTTGTAGCTGCTGCTGCCAGCACCCAGGGCAGCAGGGAACAGGGAAGGAGGGGTGTGACAGGGCACTGATGGGGTGCTTGAAGCTTGTGAACATGCTGGATCGCCCAGCTGCACCCAGGAGCTCCAACAGACACTTCTGTGTGACCCTGAACTCAGATTTCAGCTGCTCTCAGGTCTGTCTGGGGCAGCACTGGGACTGGCTGCAGCTCTTTGAGGCCTGGTGCAGCTCCAGCCCGAGCTCAGGGCTCAGCACACCCACCCAATGCTCAAGTTCATCTTCTCAGGGGCCAAAGCTCACCCTCAGCTTGGAAGCACGGCACAAGAGGTAATTTTTAAAAGGACCCTTGTGTCCCAGGTACAGCAAGCAGGGAACAGCAGCACTCCAGCATCGTTGTCATGGCTACAAATTGCAATCTCTGTCTTCCACACGTATGGAATGTGAGCTGGGAAGAGTCCAAAGAGCATCCTTAAAAAGCCACTGCTGTGGTGGCAGCAGGGCCTGCAGCCCCAGCAGGGTGTCCCTGTGCCCAGGGGCTGTGCAGCACTGGCACAGCTCTCAGCTCTCCAGCTAAACCCAGCAGGGACCCCCACTGCCCCCGTGTCAGCCAGGCTCAGCTAATTACACCCTAGGAACTTTATTTCCTGAAAATGGATATTGCCTTAGCAAGAGGTATGGATAACATCTTCATCTGCCAGGAAGAGGGTTGGTTTTGACAGAGTTATGTTTACAAACACAAAATTTATCACCTTTTTTTGTTTTAAATAGCACCTGTGTACACCTGGAACAAGACAGTAGCTAATGATTTATGCTGGACGGTAACAAGGGCTGGTTTTGCTGGAACTCTGCCACAGCTGAGTGTCTGTCACTCTGCCCTGCTGGGTCAAGACAACACATCAGTCAAGTAAATCACTTAAGTAAATTATTGAGGACTTAAATTGACTTTTTCTACATAATATGTAATTACTTCCTTGAACCAACATTCCCTTACATCACCGATGTAAAAAGCTTTCTATTTGTTTTTTAACTGAATATTGATTGAATTTAAATTGCAGCCAGCGTGGGCTATTTATCTGAAGTTCAGATCCTGGGGAACAAACTTTCCAGCAGCCTTGGCAGCCCTGCAGGCCCTTGGCACCCACGTCAGCTTTGCCCACCACCTTCAGGGTGCAGGGAGCAGCCCTGCTGAGCCTGCAGAGCCAAGGCAAGGGCTGCAGGTGCTGGAGCAGTGCAGCAGCACAGGGAAAGGGAGAGACAACTTTGCAGCACCCAGCTGTCACCCTGAGGTGCTGGAACAATGAACATTTCTGCTGCAGCCAGCAAAGCTGTTGAAGCCAAAGTGAGAATTGCAAGTGTAAAATCTCCGTGGGGACTATGGGGATTGAGAGCCCTCCAAGGCTGCATCTGCTGCTGGCTGTGCCTCTGCTCCTGCCACAGCTCTGGGGGAAAAGCCAAAGATGCAGAGACTCCTGGTGTCATCACAGAAAGCCAGGAGGTTCTGGCAGATCCCATGCAGCCTCTGAGCTCCCCCCCTCACTGCAGCAGGGGTGCTGGGCTGTGGCAGTGCAGGGGGCAGCCCTGAGGCACAGGGAGCTGCCCAGGCCAGCTGCTGCACACACAGCTCTCACCCAGGGCTGTGACAGCAGCTCAGCTCACAGCATGTGGGCCTGTACCCCTGGAATCATCCCAGGTGTCAGGGAAAATCCTCTGAGTGCAAATATCCTTCCTGTCAGACAGTTTGTGTGTCCTGTCCTCAGCCATGCTCCCCAAACCACCTTCCAAAACCCAGTAACCCCCCCAGCCTGTGCAGTAGCTTTCCTGCTTTAGGAGACAACCAAGTGGACACAAACAGCAATCATTGTCAGGAGTGTCTGCATGCAAGTTTGGTGGAGGGCAGGAGAGGCAGGAAGGAGACGCTGGGCTCAGAGAAGGACGTTTGCAAGTTGGAGGAGTCTCCCAATAAAATCTCTCACACAGGCAGGGGTCACATACCCCCTCCTGCTTTGGCATAAATAAAAAGCCCTCTAAATTTGAGTTTGAAACTGTTCAAGTGACCCTGGGCTGCAAAGAATGTGTGGGTTTGAGAAGAGGCCGAGGAGGAGGCTGCTGACCCCAGCAGAGACGAGCAGAGATCAGATTTGTCCGTGTGCAATTTTAATATTCCTCAGCCAGAAGCGTTTCCGGTTACAATTGGCAAAGGGGGGAATATCATTCTCTCAGTGTTTTATTAGTGAGAGGGGAAGTTAATGGGAAAGGGCAGCTAAAAGTCCTTTTGCTAAGGCTAGAAAATACATTACAGGCAGCGTTGTCATGGATCACACCCAAGGTCACAGGATCCAGTCCCAGGAATTGATTGGTGGTATTTACAACTCAACAAATTGCTTGGAGCAGGAGTGACATCATGGCCCACACTGTTCACCAGAGGAGCTGCATGCAGTGGGGCTGCAGAGCAGCACACCAGCCTGAGGCTGGGTTAGTGCACCTGGGGTGGGCTCAGCTACAGCCAGGAGCACCCTGCCCTCCCAGCCCCGTGTGCTGCACCAAGCTGCACTCTGTGAGACCAGGAAAGGGAGGAGGCTGCTCTTGGGTGAGCACCTGAGCCCTGCTGACCAACACCCACAGCACTGCTTTTTATTCAAATGGGAGGTGGCAGCAAGCCACTTTCGATTTCGTGCAGCTAATTGCATTTTAATTAAGAATACTTTCAGAAAGCAAGGTCCTGCTTGTGTCTGTTGCAAGAAGGTGATGCTCCCAGCACAGCAGCAGAGAGAAGAGCAGGCTGTGCCCAGGCTGTGCCCTGGCTGTGGCCAGGCTGTGCCCTGGCAGCTCCTCCTCAGCACTTACAGGCACTCGGGCTCTTCCTTGCTTAGCTCTGTGCTGGGAGAGTTGAACAGGAGCTTTGTGGATGTGTGTCAGTGACTTGGGCTCAGTGATCCCTGCAGGTCCCTTCCCACTCAGGACACTCCTGATTCTGTGATTCCACATCAGCCCATCAGAGAGCAGGGAGTCCCAAAGCAGGAGCCAATTCACTGAAGTGTAGGAGCTGGAGGAGAAAACCCCTCAGCTGCCCTGCAGGGCTTGTGCAGTGGTTATTTCTCTTCCCATGATGAAATGTGGAAGCAGGAGTGCCACCAAGCCCATGGACAGCAGGAGCTGGCCCTGCCTCAGAGCGCAATGGCCAGGGGAGCTGCTCCCCTCAGGAGCTGTGACCAGCTCTGGTGCCACACAGCCCCAAAGCCCAGAGCACCTCCTCGTGCCCCCTCCTCCCTCAGCAGGGCACATTTTCACCATCAGCTCCATTTCCTTCCACCACCAAAGGAGGCAAATCCCCTTTCATGTCATTGCATGTGCTTCAAGGTGCTGGTGGACTTTGCCCAACTGGTTTGTACAACCAGACTTTCCCCCTCTCTGCTGGAATCTGTCATTCCCTAATGCATTACTTTACACAGCAAATTGAATGGGGGCTTGTGGGTATTTTTGTCAACCTTTATGAATCCTCTTGAGTGATCTGTGGATGGGATCAGCAAACAAATTCTGCTCTAGCCCTCCAAATCCTGACACATGAATTGATTTCAGCAGGGCACGTTAAGTGAATGATGGATCTCTGCCAAAAGGGAATGTAGGATTCTGCAGGGGGGAGGAGGGAAGAGGAAGACTTTGCTTTCTCCCTTTTTTCTCCTTCTTAGCTGGTCTTGTTAAGAGAGGGCAAAAGCACTTAAATTCATTGCTCTCAAAGTAAATTGGTTTTCTTTTCTACCCTCTCAGAAGTGTTTCTCCTCCCAGGCTTACCGGGTTGCTGCCTTCCTGGCAGCCAGGACAGGTGAGATCCTGCTCAGCCCCTGAGCCCCCTGGCACTGCCACCCTCCTGGCCCTGCCATCCCTCCTGGCCCTGCCACCCCCCTGGTCCTGCCACCCTCCTGCCCCTGCCACCCTCCTGGCCCTGCCACCCTCCTGCCCCTGCCATCCCTCCTGGTCCTGCCACTCTCCTTCCCCTGCCACCCTCCTTCCCCTGCCACCCTCCTGCCCCTGCCACCCCTCCTGGTCCTGCCACCCTCCTTCCCCTGCCACCCCCCTGGCCTTGCCACCCTCCTGGTCCTGCCACCCTCCTGGCCCTGCCACCCCCCTGGCCCTGCCACCCCTCCTGCCCCTGCCACCCCTCCTTCCCCTGCCACCCCCCTGGTCCTGCCACCCCTCCTTCCCCTGCCACCCTCCTGGTCTTGCCATCCTCCTGGCCCTGCCACCCCCCTGGCCCTGCCACCCTCCTGGCCCTGCCACCCCCCTGGCCCTGCCCACGGCTCCACTGCCACTTTCTCAAGCCCATGAAGGCTGGCAAGCAGAGCTGGGCTGTTTCAATCAATGCCAGTGTGCTGAGGAGCTGGAGGGAGCCTGTTCCTCTGGCTGCTGGGCAGCTCCCACAGGCTGCTCTGTATGCCTGGCCAGGCTCTGGATGCTAATTTGTTGGCACTGCAGGCTGCCACTGCAAACGAGAGCTCCCATGACCTTCTCCAGTTGCAGATAAGACAAACTGCAGTTATGTTGAAGTGGCAGATTGGTTCACCTCCGAGGCGCTCCTTTGACTCCAGCTCTGTCATTAATAAAGGGTCACATTACAAAGGCACCTTGGGGTTCCTCACAGGGAAATGTGGCCAACAAGGCCTTTCTTGTGAGCACTTTTCTGCCCTGGGCTCCTGCTCTGGGCAGGCTGTGCATTACAAAAGCTCAGCAGCAATTAAAGCAGTGCTTCAGGACAGGTGTCGTGGCAGAATGCTTCCCAAATGAGGTGTGCTCTGTGACTGTTAGTGCTGCTGAGATTTCCAAAGCCTCCAGAAGGGTTTGTGCACAGAACCACACTGAAATCTCACCTGGAGGTGAGATTCTGGAGGAGGGCTGGCTCCAACCAAAAAGAGTCAAGATAGAATTATACGGATGTTTCTGCTTCTCAACAAGACATCCAAAGCCTGAACAAAATACTCATTACCTCCTGTATGATACTTCACATGGCTGTATCATATTTACAGCTGCTTTTACCTGTAACTACCTAAAAATCTACACAGGCTTTCAGAGGGCAGCAATTTTTGTCTTATTACAAGAGGTGATGTGCAGCCATTGCAAATTTATCCTTGTCTGTTGTACACCCTTTACCCTGGGCACCAAGAATGGCATCATCTTCATCACAGAAGCTTTATTCCACACCAGAGGTGAATCCATGGCTCCAGACCTTGGGAAGTTCCTGCTTTTCTGTGCCCAGCAGGGCCTGCAGTGTGTAGTGACCAGGTTCCCATCAAAGCAGGCACAACCACCAGGGCAGCAGCCACCTGTGTGAGCACAAAGTGGTGCTGACAGGAGCCCAGAACTGGGAAAACTGGAGAGCTCCACTCTTTGACAAGTTCCTTTAAGCAAGGTTGTTCTTGTGCAGCTGCTCAAGGTGAAGTTCTAGATGCTTCACCTTGTTTGAAGGCACCCAGAGGAGTCCAGTGCTCAGTTGTGCAGAGCCAGGTGATTCAATCCAGTGAGGAAATCTGCTCCTGGCTGCCCATCCATCACTGCTGGGTCAGTGCTGTGCCAGAACTGTCTCAGACCTTCCAAAAGCTGATGTAGTTACACAAACACAAAGTCATTATTGCCTTGGCTCCAGATCTGCTCATTCATCTAACTCCTCAAGAGCTGGTTCAAGAATGCTAATTAATAGTAGTTTATCATTAACGAGCTGGCTTTATTTACCAAGACTTGCCTTTGCTTTGCCAGGTACAAGGGTGCTGGAGTTGTGCTTTGTTGTCTGACCTGCATCTCGTTGAACATTATAAACTGGATTTATATGTATGAAATGATGAATGAGGACTGAGTCATTTCATGGATTAGCATTTCATGCTGCCTGAAATGAGACAATTTGTTAAGTTCTACAACATGTGTAATTATTCCTGTACATCTCAGCTGAGGAAATACTACAGCTCACTCTGTCACAGTGACTCTGAGCATCCAAATATCTTTTAAAGCCTTCACTGAGATTTATGATCATCTTCTCCTTATTACTGAAATGAGGCTCCAGCGTCTGATGGAGATGCATCCACCCAGCCTTAAACCCACCCAGCCGTGCACCTTCCCTGCAGCACGTGCACTCCTGCACAGGTGATCCTCCCAGAAATGATTTTTCTCCTTTCTGGAGTTCCTGGAAATATTTATCACCAACCCAGTAGAGGTGAGGAGAGCATCCTGCCTTAACCTGCTGGGTCAGATGGTGCTGCCAGTGAAGGGGGTGCTTGGGGCCAGTCAGACCCAGAGAGGGGAAGTCTGTCCTGTTCCTCTGCCACAGGGCAAGTGCAGACTGAGGGACCACGCACTGGGAATGAGCTCTCCCACCCCCTTTCCCTTCTCTCCCAGCTGCTAAAGGTGATGAGCAGGATACCAGAGAGACAGAGAGGTAAAAAACCTGACAGTTATAGAGAATCAGAGGCTCTTCCCAAAAGCTCAGTGATTGAAATCACACAAGTTTGAACAACTGTGAACAAGTGATGCTCTGCTACATTTAACAATGCCACAAAGGGAGAACAGACAAACAAACAAACAAATAAAAGAAATCCCCAGACTCCAAATCCCTACAAAACACAGACTGTGAAAAATGACACTACACTATGAGGTTTCAAGGCATGTATTATTCAGGACAGCTGGATTAACACAGCCAAATATCATTGCATGATAATTGTATTATTACTTAGGTTTGAATTTTGTGGGGGGCCTATGATTTCCTGATTTAGAGCACATTGTCTCCTTCTCTAAGCCATGAAGCATTACAAATAAGATTTGCAGGCTGGGAGTTTGAGTTTTCAAATGAAAACTTTGCTCTGAGGCAAGTAAAGCGAAGGACTGGACATCTGTGGGGAAAGGGGAGCAGGAACAGTGTAACCATGACCAGCTGGCTCCCACCACGCTGCTTCTTCAGGTTACAGAACTCTCTTAGCAGAAAGCCAGTCCCTGAAAACAAACAGAAATCCCCTCCTCAGTGAGCTGGAGCTCTGGTGTTAGACTGCCTGGGAAATGATTGATACTCTCTGCACAGGCTGGGGTGATGCCTGGAGAGCCCAGGAGAGCCTGGGCTGCACCAGGAGCACAGGCAGGACCTTGGCTCTGCAGGAGCCTTGTGCTCACCTGAGCAGGGCTCAGTGACCTGGCCCTGTGTGCCCTGGCACCAGATGTGCCACACTGCCCGTGCCCAGGGAGCTGAGCTCTGCTCTGGGGGGATGCACACTCCTGTCTTACAGACTGCCCCACTGAAACCTCAAGAATCCCATTCACTCTCCCTTCTGTGCTTCTGGGTTTGGGTATAGGAGCCAAAATAATCAAAAGCAAGAAGCTCTTTGAATTTTCCAGTTTTTGCAGACCCGGATCATTTTGGCACAGATCATGTCACAGCCATCACTTGTCCTAAGACTGAACTTTCTGAGCCATTTCAGTTCTGAGGCCTGTGCTTTGAAACACAGATGAAGTCCTTGACTAATGCTGCTGTGACCTAAAGTCAATTCAGGTTGTGTCAGGGTGTTTTGAAATGCAGGATTTGGCTCAGAACAGATTATCTTCCAACACTTCAACGTTTCAGCCTTTCCTTGGATTTCATTGTCTTTCCTTTGCTGTGGTTTAATCCAGGAGCAGGGAGAGGCTGGCTCCCTTGGAACTGCCCCTTGCAATGGCTCCTTTGCCACCAGTCCCATTCACTCTGTCACTTGTGACCCTGTTAAAAGCAGCTTTTGGTGTCAGAGGCCTCAGGCACGTCAGTGACAGGGACCTCCTTCCCCTTGTTCCCCATATTCCATCCCACACCCGGACTTAAGCTGGTTTGCTGTCCATAAAATTGCTGAGAAGGTTCAGGGGGGAGTGGACAAATTCCAGCTTCACAGATCCCACTGACAATTTTGAGTCCCAGCAGACAGAAAAAAAAAGTCAGGGTTTGTGACAAAACAGAATAATTCCTAAATTTGTAGGGGTTGTTCCCTCTTTTTCCAAATGCCTGGATTGTGTCCCAGTTTATCCCAACACATCCATACTGGTTTTGCTGAAATCTTTAACTGGGAATCAAAGCAGCAGCTGGGAAATGTCTCAGGTGCTCCTTACACTCTCCATGGAATGGCTCTGTTGGTTTGTCACTGTGTCTCACCCCTGTGTGGGACTAAAAGGGTTTGGGTACCCAAACTCTCTGAGCACACAGATGTACATTTTGTACAGCTTTATGAATTGTACTTCTCTTTCCCAGGGGAGAGGAAATGGGGTGAAGGCACTGCCAGCTCAGTGAGTGGTAACAGATCCCCAGTGCAGGTTGTGGGTCCCCTCAGGTTCTCCCTGCTCTCCTGGTGCTGGGAAGGTCACCCCAAAGCACAGGGTGAGGAGTTGGGGTCCCCTCAGAGTGTCCCCTCTAAAGTCAGTGATGAATGAAGCCTTAGCTGGAAGTTCTACTCCTGAAAGAGACAGAAATATCAATTTAGCACCTGAGGATGAAATGCTGATTGCCAGAAGGCAGGAATTGCTCACACCAGGCAAAAAGCCCTGCAGAAAATGCATTCATGCTGTCTGCAGAGTCCCACATGTCAGAATTTTGTTGGTGTTAATTGGGAGTCGTGGCTGGAGTCAAAATTAATCTGCCGAGCTGCTTTTCACATGCTATTCCCAATCTGTGCAGCAGTGATATCAAACTGTTCAGAGCTCTTCATGTCAGCAGTTGTTCACTGACTTGGGTTTGTAAACACTTGAAAAAATTCTTGCAACTTAAGGAAATCTTATTATGATTGGGGAGAATTCCTCTCCTTTCTCCACATGCTAGGCAGTCAGCAAACAAGGATGTTTTAAATTCCTTGGAGATGTTCTTTGAAATGACAAATGTATTACCTCTTCCTGCCCCTGTTTCCATTTGCTGTCAGTGGCTGAAGTTACTCCAAAACTGGTTTATCTTTAGCAGAAAAATGGACAGCAAACAGGACAAACAGACGTTTCAGAGCTCAGGGTGTGTCCATTTCTTCTCTCCCCAGCTGCCTGTGTTGGTTATCAGGCAGCAATGGGGCCACCAGGCCCAAACCCCACAGAGCTCCCAGGTGTGTGTATGGGACAGAAGGAGCAGCAGCAGAGGAAACACAGCTCTCATTCCTCCTGGGAGGATCTTTCCTTTCCTGAGTGTGGCAGCACCCAGCCTTGGTGCCCTCAGGGAGTCTCCATCAGCCTGCTCCTCCTGCTGCCCCTCTCCTGTCCTGACCCCTGGTCATCCACAGGAAAACAGACCCCAAAATTCTTCTGGCACTTCAGATCAGTTTCCTGAATACTTTGCAGTCAAGTGACACAAAGCACAGGCACACCTGAGTTTTGCCAGCAGCCCCAAGGCTCCCAGGCCAGGCAGGGCCGTGCCCGTGCTCCCACTGGGAGCTCCTTGCCAGAGGAGCTCTCATTCCTTGCATTTTTAAGGGAAGCAATTCCAGCACTTCACAGGAGCAGAACCAATGCTGTTTTTGCTCTTCTCTCCTACCAACAGGTGACTTTGAGCTGAATTAAAATGGGACCTGTAATGAAAAAGAGCCACATTTGCTCTGCTCTCTCTGATTTCTGACGTCATGAAGCAGCTCCTGTGGAATGGAGAAGCTGCAGTGTTATCTCCATTTCTCTTTTCCCTTGTTGGTAGCCGTGCAGCATCCATGGCACTGTCTCTGTGCACACTGGGCTGGGGCTGTAACACAGAGTCTGTGCACCACACTCCATCCCACCGGGCTGCTTGAGGCAAAGAGCCCCTGCCACCCTTGGAGAGTTTCCCTCCTCTTATTTCTCCTCCTTTTGAATTCCATCTCAGCAACCACCAGAGCTCTGGCTGAATGCAAGGCCCTTCCTCTTCAGAAGCTGATTGTGGCAAGCCTTAGATCCTACCCCTTTGGAAGAAAAATGCCTCTTGACAGCTCTTTGGAAAGCAGGGGGAGTTCCGTGCAGGGTGACACTGGCAGAAAGGGTTGGCTCTCACCGTTCCTTGAAGCTGCATAATGAATGAAATGTTTAACACAAGAGAGGATGTAGGGCTGGCAAAACCTATTAGTTAAAGGGCTTTTTGAAGCCATCTGTCCACCAGCTTTAGCCACCACTGAATGGAAATTGGTTTTGAAAGCCAAAGGGACAGACACTCCTAATCTTCCAGCTCTTCATCCTGCCCTGCCAGGCAGCCAAAGGCACTGGCAGAGCTCAGGGAAGGAAGGAGTTCCCCAGCTGAGGGAGGGGTGCCCTGCCCTCCCTCAGTGGTGCTGCTGGCAGTCCTTGGATCAGTTAACAGTTTTTACAAAGTACCAATAGGGACTGAAACAACCGAAGGCAGCTGTATAAAATCTGCTATCCCTCATGTGAACTTCAGAGGGCAAATCAACAGAATTTTGGACAAACCAAGGAGAGCTGCAGCCTCTTTTCCAAAAAAGAAGCTGTGCTTTGGTGCACCAGTCAGAAGCCCTGACTTTTGCCTCCTCTCTTTAATCACTGAACCAACATTTCTGTGCTAGCACTGGCCCTGCTGATGCTCATGCTGGGGGTGCCTGCCTTAATGGCTCATACTCACCTCTCTTTCTGCACAGGTTGAAGGACAGAACAATTCCTGTCACCTGGGGATCATTTGTGGTATTTACCCTTCAGACAGCTGAGACCAACCGAAAAACTTCTGGTTGCTCAGTGCAAAGCTGAGGTTTGCTAAGACCATACAAGCAGTTTACTCCAAAGTTTATGAAACGACCCAACAAGAGGACAGACTGCAGATTCTAGAGCTCTCTACCTTGCAAGTGAAGGGTGAGAAGCAGAGGTGGTTTCACACACAGCAGCATGAGGACACAGCAGCTCTCTGGTGAAGCTCACCCTCCCTGAGACCTGCTGCTGATCCAGTACAAGGCAAGGGAGAAGGAATCCCTGCTGAGCCACAAACCCCCCAGCACCAAATGTGGGAAGGTGACGTGTTAATTTATGCAGCAGGATCTGAAGAGCCATGGAAAAGGAAAGAAAACCATCCCAGCAAATGTCTTGGGTGCACCCTGGCCTACTGGCTCCCTGCACCTGGCAGCTCAGCAAACTAAAGCAAACAAAAGTGGGAAGTCAGTTCATGTTTCTGAAGAAAAGAAAATAAGAGAATTTCCCTGGCCCCCACTCCGAGTTTGCATTATTCACTTTCCCAGGGCTATTCCATGGGAGTTGTTACCCTCCTGCACGGCCCTTGTTTAGACAGCTTGAGCAGTGGCTGCACAAGTGCAGTAGGTATTTATGCAGTTGAAACTGTAGCACACAAGTGCATCTTTGGTCCTAATTTCAGCAGGAAGAGGTTATATGGAGAGAGAGAGAGAGAGAGAGAGTTAAAACGGATGCAAAGTCCAAGGAGAAATAAGTCCTTGAAGGCTTTGTCCCAAAATGTTAAAAAGTGGCATTAGAACAGTGCTTTCCCTCAGTGTTCCCTCGCTGTTCAGTTGCAGGGTTTGCTCTCTGGAGCCCAAACAGCTCCCCCAAAACTGCAGCCTGGTGAAGGGAGAGAGGAGCTCCAGCCCTGCTGACAGAACATTTTCGCAATCAGCCTGCCAAGGGCCAATTTGTTAATGACAAAGTGTGTGTGTGAAGTGTGTGTGTGCGTGGCAGGAACAGATAAGGGACATTTGGAAATGTGTGGGCCCTTGGCAAGGAGTCTGTGACTGATTCACACCTGAGGGACAGCCCTGGGACTGCCCCAGCCCAGCAGGGACCAGCCTGGGCCCTCTCAGGTGGAACACAGAGGCAAAGCTGGAGGGAGCCCCAAGCAATTCAGAATTAAGACCCTGTGGTGAATGATCAGCTTATGCCACAGGGGCCTGGAGAGCTGAGCTTGGGACTCTGGCAAACCTGAGCCCAGGCTTGGCTGAAGAGCAGGAGCAGGGAGAAGGACCTGCAGAGCTGGGGGTGTTCAGTGTGGAGGGGAGAAGGTTTGGGGGAGGTTTCTTTGCAGCACTCCAGGAAGAGCTGATAAAAAGGAGAAAAAGGGGCTTTTTATACAGCAGACAGTGCCAGGACAAGGGGAAAGGTTTTAAACTGCCAGAGGGTAGGGCTGGCTGGGATCTTGGGCAGGAATTGTTCCCTGGGAGGGTGGGCAGGGCTGGCACAGGGTGCCCAGAGCAGCTGTGGCTGCCCCTGGATCCCTGGCAGTGCCCCAGGCCAGGCTGGACACTGGGGCTTGGGAGCAGCCTGGGACAGGGGGAGGTGTCCCTGCCAGGGCAGGGGTGGCACTGGATGGGCTCTGAGGTCCCTCCAACCCAAACCAGTCTGGGATTCTGTGATTCACTGATCTTTAAGGACCTAGGAGTGGGCTTAGGGAGGGAGCTGGGGAGGTTCAGCACCCAGGAACAGCAGTTTGCTATTGCTGTTGCTTCATTTATTACCATCAATCCAAATATTTATCTGCAAAGCACAGATTTATTGAAGAGCTCAGTCCTTTGCTGTACTCAGAGTACCAAATAATTACCAGCCTCTTCAAACCAGCACATGGCAGAAAAATAAAGGGAGAAGCTGAAGGGAGAAGGCACCATCTACCAATCCAACCCCAGCTGGGCAGGTGTGTGTACAGCAGGCTGCAACTCACTGCTGGGGGAAACGCTCACTCTGCCTTGTGTGCTCCTTTCTGCCCTTTATTTGATTTAAACGGGGCTGGAGAGAGCAGATTAAAGCACAGTATAACGAAATACAGAGAATGGGCTTTGTCCAAGTGAAAGCGGGGCTTGAATGGAAGGTTGCACCAAACAGAACGTGCATTCTTGTTTATGTGAAACCAGTATCTGCAGCCTGAAACGGCTGAAAAGTATCTACATGGGTCTACTTAAACCTGCAAGGAGAGAGGCAATTTGGAAAAGAACTATTTTATCTGCTAGCGAGCTGATAAGGGAAGCGATGTGGCTGAATGTCGCTTTTGTCCGGGAGCCCCCGCAGAGATAAGGAGCAGAATCCTTGCGGGGATGTGTGGCCAGGCTACATTACCCCGGTTAAAGCACCCAGCCCTGGCTAAAATGGCAAATTAGCGACTTGGCAAACAGCGGCAGAGCCCCGGCCCGCGGAGCACCCGAACAAAGGCGTCTCAGAGCCGTGCCCGGGGATGCTCAGGTGGCTGCGGGGCCTCCCGGAGCGCACAGAGTCCCGGGCAGGCAGCGCAGCGCTCGGCTGGCATCGGGACCCGGGCTCCGGGGCCGTTCCCAGCACAGAACACAATCACTGGCAGGTAATAAAGGAGGCATTTATGCGATATGTCAGCGGTTAGCGCGGAGCTTAGGAGAAATGAGATCATGTGGCGAGATAGCATTCTGCGCCGTCCCCCGGGGGAAGCGGCAGCGCTGTTATTACTGTGAGCCATTGTTACCGCTACTTCTTTGAAATAAAGCGTGCCACGGCAGCGTCAGCTGATACCTGTGCGAGCGGCCGGCCCGGCCGGAGCTCTGCCACCGCTGGGGAACGGGGAACGGGCACCGGCACCGGGCTGCCATCCTCCTGCAGCCCCGGACAGCCTGAGCCAGCCCCGGGTCCTGTCTGTCTGAGCCATCCCCGGGTCCTGACTGTCTGAGCCATTCCCTGGGTCCTGCTCTGCCCTGGGACATCCCCGGGTCCTGTCAGTCTGAGCCATCCCCGGGTCCTGTCAGTCTGAGCCATCCCAGGTCCTGCTCTGTCCTGGGACATCCCCGGGTCCTGTCTGTCCTGAGCCATTCCCGGGTCCTGTCAGTCTGAGCCATCCCTGGGTCCTGTCAGTCTGAGCCATCCCCAGGTCCTGTCTGTCCTGGGACATCCCCGGGTCCTGTCTGTCCTGAGCCATCCCCAGTCCTGTCAGTCTGAGCCATTCCCGGGTCCTGCTCTGCCCTGGGACATCCCCGGGTCCTGTCTGCCCTGGGACATCCCCAGGTCTTGACCTGTGCTGAGCCATCTCCAGATCCTGCTCTGCCCTGAGCCATCCCCGGGTCCTGCTCTACCCTGGGACACCCCCAGGTCCTGTCAGTCTGAGCCATCCCCGGGCCCTGCCCTGCCCCAGAGCAGGCTCTGTGCAGTCACAGTTTCACTCCCTCTTTTCCCTGAACTTTGCAGTGAGGTGAGAGATGAGCACAGATCATTACAGCCCAGCAGCTACTGGCTTTAGCTCATTGCTGTCTGGGGAACAATGACTGCACGTGTAGGGAAGGTTTCATTTAGTTAGAGACCCTTCAGCTGAGAGCTTGCCCCAAAGTGAACTAAAGGGCACTAAAGCACCAATTCCCATCAGCTTTATGCTGTGAAACATTTCACACCACGAACTCCACAGAGTAAACCAACAGGCTCTCTCTCACGTGTATCAGAACCAGCCCCATTTCTCTAACCACACCTGGCCAGCTTTCTCTCAGGACAGTTTAAAACCTCAGAGCTGGGTGTTAGTGCCCAGGAGGAGTGAATTGAGTACTGGAGAATTGTTTATTGACAGTGTCAGTGTCCTTAGCCAGCTGCCTGCCAGCTGAGTTCCAACTGGCATTTTATCTCAGACCTCAGAGAGGTCACAGAAGAGGACCAGGTGCTGCTTGTGCATGGGACATGCTCCCAAATCAAGGGCTGGCAGGTGCACAGGGGATTGCTGAGGAAACAGGAAAATTGCTGTGGCTGCAATCAGCAGTGATGCTGGGCCAGGACAAGGAGTTTTGGTGACCACCTCAGTCCTTTCATGACCAGCTGAAGCACTGGAGGAAGCTGTGGGAGCACTCCACAGCAGGAGGAAGCCAAAGGTAGATTGCTGACAGAGAAAAGTTCTCCATCTCCACTCCAGAGCAGAGTTTCCACCAATGACTTCAGAAACTTCCAGGAGCGCCAGGTAAGCAGAGAAAATGATCCCACAGACTGAGGTTTGTATTGAAAAGCAACACATTCCAGCACACAGGAACCTCACATCTCAGTTTACTGAAACCCCTGCACCTCCCTGCAGGCAGCTCAGAAAATGAAGAGAGCAAGTGGGGTTTTATTTCTAGCTTGTTCTTAGCAAGCAAATTACCATGCAGGCTTGGGCAGGAGAGCCAGGCTGTGCCTGCACTCACACGGGGTGGGGAGAGCTAAAATGCACCTCAGTCCCCAGAGCTCACTGCTTTGTTGCAGCTCTGCAGAGGTGCTGCAAGATGCCCCAGCCCCTCAAGTCCTCCAACCCACCCATTTTCCACTTTGGGGTTTTTTGTTAGAAGAGAAGTGAATGGCACAGTCTTTTCTAACAGGCCCTAATGACAGTCTTCTTCCACCCTCAGAAGGTTTATTTCTGGGACATGGATTTGTAGTTGCACAGGGGATTCCACTAAGAGAGTATTTCAGCCTCTAAACAACAACAAAAAATTGCCCAGATTTTGCCAAGATCATTGCTCCTGGTATTCCAGGACAGGCCTAGCAATTTGAAAAATGATGTGTTTATCTATAGCAATTTGAAAAATGATGTGTTTATCAATATTAGATTGTAACTCTACAGACAGTGGCTGCTTTTTCCCCTTTGATAATATTAGATCAAGGAAATCTAAACCACAATCCCCAGGAAAAAAAAAAAAAAAAAAACAACAAAACCAACCAAATAAAAAGATTATGACCTCTAATTAAATGGATTTTTATTTTTTTGTTGTTGTTGATACAACACATACAGATACTTCTCTTATCTGTTCTACCTCAGATCTCAAGTTTCATTGGACGTGACTTTTGTTATCCTGCTTTTGGCCCAAGCCCACAGCCATACCTAGCAGGAATCAAATAAAGACCTTTTAGAGTAGCAGCTCTGGCACTGCCCAGAGATTTAGTCCCTCAAGGCTGATTGCCATAAGTGATGAGATTTGCCAGAAATTCCCTCCACATCCCTGGAATTCTGTGAATAAGTCCCACTTGCTGGAAAACTGTTGAATGATGAATTTGAAGGATTTTCTTCTTTCATTTGCTGCAATCTAGCTTTGGTGGGCTCTAAGTAATTTAAAAAAACCCTGATGGATTAAAAATTAGCATGAAGCCCACTCATTACTTCGCAATAACAGATTTTAAACATCCTTTTTCAAGATATTATATTATCAAACATTGCAAACTGCAGTCTTAAAGGGGGTGGGAAGCCTAATACGGGCTCCCACAGAGAAGACTCCTCCTGGTCTCCTGCACCAGGGTATCTGACCTTGATTTTCATTAGGTTTTCAGCCTGGGACAGATAACTCACTCTGTGGTTAATTATCCTGCACGGCTCCGTGGCAGTGGTTGGAGTGGAGAGCTCTTGTGGGCACAGCCAGATCCATTAGAGCCTCACTGAGGACACCAGCAGAGCCAGGCTGAAGAATTTACCAACCCACTGCACATCATTACTGCCAGCCTGAGACAGGCAGGTATGGAAGGAGGAAGAAAAAGGATTTATTTTTTATTTTTCCTTCCCTGCAAAGTGCCTGGTTATAAATGGATGGCAGTGCTAAGGTGAGACAACCTGAAATTCCAGTATAAGGAGACAGGGTTCTCTAGGTTCTGTAAGTTCCCAGCCTTCAATTTCTCCTTCATGTGTGTGACTTAATAAATACCTGAGCAAACCTGCCAGCAATTAGCTTAAGCAGGGATTGCTTTTGGAAGGGGTGGAAAGTTAAGGATGTGTTGTGTCAGAAAGGCAATGAGCAGATCATAGGGAAAGTGGTCAGAAGAAGCAAAGAATACAATGGAAAGAGCTGAAAGGTGTTTTGGAAGCAGCAGTTGCAACACTGCAGACAAGTCT
This sequence comes from Phylloscopus whistleri, assembly GCA_017589585.1. Classification (NCBI taxonomy): domain Eukaryota; kingdom Metazoa; phylum Chordata; class Aves; order Passeriformes; family Phylloscopidae; genus Phylloscopus; species Phylloscopus whistleri. The sequence goes on along the minus strand of JADMLD010000259.1, from coordinate 154,126 downwards.
TGGCACAGAACCCCTAACTAATTAGAGAGAATCCTAATTGCATTTCAAACATGTTGGAAACAGCCTTGCAGCTTCACATCCACGTGAAGTGGGGCTGGAGTGCAATTCCCTGCAGAGAAGAGCCAACTCTGCAGGGTGGCAGGGTCCTCAGGCACACACCTGAGCAGAGCTCACCTGGGCAAACCTCAGCAGGGCCAGGCAGAGAGGGCACAGGCCCAGCACAGCTCTGCCACACCCCAGCAGGGTGACAGTGACACCTGGGGTGGCACTTCAGGGCTCCTGGCCCTGCACTTGCTGCAGGAGAGGCTCTGCCTTTCTGCTCGGGGGCTTGGGGAGCTCAGACGTGCTGGGAGCCTGGGGCAGAGCTGTCCAGGGCAGCAGCTGTGGGCTCAGCCTGCCCCAGCAGCACCCCCTGCTCCCCCAGCCCCAGCAGGACCCCCACAGGCCGTGTTCAAAAGGAACTGCTGGGTTTCACCCCACAGCTCCCACCACAACAGGAGCTGGCCCCCAGGGTCTGCCTCCTGTGCACCCCAGAGTGGCTCTGGAAACAGCCAGGATAATCAGGCTGCTGCCAGGTGTCCTGCTACTGAAGACTATAGGGGTTCAAAATACAGATTCCCTTAAAATAAGTGAAAAAAAAATCACCTTTTCACAGTGAAATATTCGCCAGCCACCACATGATCTGCAGGTTCTCTTTAGAGAGAAGAGGCAGAATGGGTATTTATTTTCAAGTAGATGGGGTCACCAAAGGCAGTTTGGGCACCTGCTGAATTTGATTTTGGGTTTTGGTAGCAGCACTGTCCACCAAGATCTGCAATCTCAGCAATTGGGGGGTGGGAGGGAGGAGAGAAAAGACTGAAAATTTGGATAATTTGGTCATTTTTCCACAAGTGCTGAGCTGCCAGGGGCAGATTGCACATTTTGCTCCTTGCCCTGCAGCCTCCTTGCCTTGCTGGCACTGTGAGGGAGGAGCAGCTCCACTGTCTGTTCCAAACATCCCCAAAACGTGTTTGTGTCTGTGAGAACGAGGCCAGTACAATCACCTGGCTGCTATTTGTACCAGAACGGGGTTTTAATTTCTGCATAAAACATCTCATGCCACAAGCTGAAGTTCTGAGTATCCTGGACAGATGAAATGTCATATTTTCCACTTTGGGTGTTCTGGGAGAGGCTCTTTCTGCTGCCTTGTGGGTTCTGTGGAGAGCAGAGGCAGCCCAGCAGCTCCAGCTCCCCGGTCCCACCGAGCCCGGTTTGCCAGGGAGATCAAATCCCTGATTCCCCATGTGCCTCACTCTGCAGCCTCAAGGAGGATTCGTCCAACACTGTCCTGCAAATACTTTGAATATTCAGCTTGCAGTGGATTTATGGAAGGCCGAGATAAAGCTTTTCAGCATTTCAGTACTTGTTCAGTTTCACTTGGAATTTACTTGAAGTATTAAAAAGAAATTAGTGCAAACATGACTTGTGCCTGTATAAATATTTGCCCATATTTGGTGAATGTTTATCGATGTAATTTCTGAAAAGCACCTCTTACTAAGGCAATTTCCAGGTTTTAAAAAGAAAAAAAAAAGGATCTTTCCTCCTGCTTTATTCGCAGTGTTACAGGAAATTAGTGGTTAAGCAAACTTTTTAAAAAAGGCTTAACAAAGCACGTTTTGCAAGTTCGTTTAGTTTTGAATGAACTTGACAAATTTCGAAAGCAAACATCACTCGAGGTTGGCTAATTTAAGAGGAGCAGGGAAAACCTCCTTTGCTATTTGAATTCTAAAGATTGGCCGAAGTCTTGTGTCAGCTGCCTTGTTCTGCAGCCTGTCTTTGAATCCTCTTAGGAAAGTCAGGGATACCCACAAACAATAGAATTAAAATCTGTCTTTAGGACTGGCAAAGCATTCAGAGCTGTCTGGCTGCTTAGCATAGGCTGTGCTAGGCCTCAAGGAGAGAATAGGCCCCTAAAGAAGCAATAATTTTCAGATTGTTGTGTACAATGCAGTGATAAAGCTCCCTGTCACATTTTTCTTCCCAGTTACTGAAGTTCCCATTCAGGCGAATTGTCACAGCTTCTTCAATCCAAACAAGCACCCTTCCGGCCTTGTTTGCATTAAAATGTGATAAAACTAAAGGTGACTTTAGCACAGCTGTGCAGAAAAGTGGATTAGGTCAAAGTGACAGCGTTTGTTAGGCCTCGCCACAAAGGTGGTTCAAGATTTGTCTAGAGCGCTAATGTGGGAGAAGCAGGAGCTTCTTAAACCCAGACCTTTGTCATAGGGCCACAAACAAAAAATGGGGTTTCTTTCATGCCCACGGAGCTTCCCAGTGGCACCAGGCAGCCCTGCTGGCCTGTGGTCACTGCAGGGTTTGGGGTGGTCACTGCAGGGTTTGGGATGCCCCTGCTGCTCTGTGGTCACTGCGGGGTTTGGGGTGGTCACTGCAGGGTTTGGGGTGGTCACTGCAGGGTTTGGGGTGTCCCTGTTGGTCTGTGGTCACTGCAGGGTTTGGGGTGGTCACTGCAGGGTTTGGGGTGGTCACTGCAGGGTTTGGGGTGTCCCTGTTGGTCTGTGGTCACTGCAGGGTTTGGGGTGGTCACTGCAGGGTTTGGAGTGGTCACTGCAGGGTTTGGGGTGGTCACTGCAGGGTTTGGGGTGTCCCTGTTGGTCTGTGGTCACTGCAGGGTTTGGGGTGGTCACTGCAGGGTTTGGAGTGGTCACTGCAGGGTTTGGGGTGGTCACTGCAGGGTTTGGGGTGTCCCTGCTGGTCTGTGGTCACTTCAGGGTTTGGGGTGGTTGTGCTGGTCTCTGGTCACTGCAGGGTTTGGGGTGGTCACTGCAGGGTTTGGGGTGGCCCTGCTGCTCTGTGGTCACTGCAGGGTTTGGGGTGTCCCTGCTGGCCTGTGGTCACTGCAGGTTTGGGGTGGCCCTGCTGGCCTGTGGTCACTGCAGGTTTGGGGTCTCCCTGTGGGGAAGGCCCTGCCCGTGCCCCTGGGCCCGCTGCCAGTGGAACCGGCTGGGTGGTGAGGAGGTGCTGAGGGAGCTTCAGCCAGGAGCCAGCAGAGCTGCAGGCTGCAGGAGGAGCTTCAGGCAGACTTGTAGCACTTCCCCAGCACAGTGCACAGCTCCCGGGGCTAGATCCATGCCAAACATGCCCTGTCTGCAAGCGAGAGCTGTCCTGAGTGCAGCAGGTGTCAGGCAGGCTCCTCTTTCAGGGTGTGTGCTTTGCTGGGTGCAGAAGCAAGATTCGTTCTTTCTGTTCCCAGCAAGCAGAGATGCTTCAGCACCAACTTCCCTGCCTGTTCCAGCGCTGGATGAGATTCTGATACAGTCTGAGTTTTCCATGTCTGCAGCAGCAAGAGCAAAGGCGTTGCTGGCTATTTCCTACTTTTCCATGTCAGAGCTGTCAAGAACTAAAAGTTTTTTCCATGTCGGGGCTTGGTGCCCGCACCTGGAGCTGCTCGGGGTCTCCCACAGACACCAGAGCTCCATCACAGCCCGAACCACTGCACCCCAAACCCCAAAGGGAGGAGGAAGGAGGCAGGAGGAGTTGACAAAGCAGAGCAGCCACCATCCCTTCAGCCGGCACGGCGCCTCTCACTGCACCGGCCTTTCAAATCCTGTTCCCATTTTATTTTACTCCTCAGGGAAAGCCCCACCGAGGCAAAAAGCCCTGGGAAATCGTACCCTTTGCATGCCACCTGCTGGCAATTTCTTGTATTTGTCTAAAAGGGGGGCAGAGCATCATTTTCTCCAGGACAAAACCATTTCTTATGCCCGAGGCTGGCAGAATAATCACTGCAAGTCCCACCTGAGCACTTTGGGTTACCTGTGTGCAACCAGGGAGAGGCCACCAAAAGCCACCTTCTCCCCTCCACACTGCTATTTGGTTCTTCAGCTCATTCATGGTTTCTGCCCCAGAAGGCAGAGATCTGCCATTAACCTTTACAGCTCACAAAAACTCTGCAGAAATGCACGAGGCTGTTTTATAGAAACAGCAGTTGTACTTCAGCTTCTCCATGGTGTACTTTTATTGCTCAAAGGTAATAGAAAGCTTCCACATTTGTAGACTTATTTCCAACCCACATTTTACAAATAGCTGCCATCATCTCCATGCCCTGTGCTGGTGGAAATGTGGCCCTTCAACAGGGGTGTCTGTGCTACAGGATGCTGCTACATCCATCCCCTGGGACCAGCAACAATCACTGGGTGAAGGAGCTCTGTGAGGCTGAACTGAAAAAAAATAATAGGGAGCACTTCAAAGAATTTTGGATAAGTTACAAAAGTCAGAAATGCCCGAAAGAGGAATCTCTGCATCGGGTATTTCTTATTAGAAGAGGAAAACATTAATTTTATGGTATTGTTCTGCTCCTTTGATGTACATCACTCATGGCACAGCCCCAGTGAAGGCCCAGCAGAAGCACATTCCTATTTTTGCATGTCTAAGCCAAGTTAGCTGTACACAGCTCTCCTCAGAGCTTTCTCCAGCTGGTAAGGGCTGGAACTGAGTGTATCCTACTGAACCAAACCCAAAAGCAGGCACAGCCCCACTGCCAGGGAGCTGCAGCCCGAGGGCTGAGCACCAGGAAGGGTCAGGATTTGGGGGAGATCCAGTGGTTTATTGGGAATGGAGTGAAGGGGTCGGGCACCTTTCAAAGGCAGTATTTAATATGAACTCAGACAGCCTACTGCTCCTGCAAAAGAGTGAGTGTCCTGTCTCTGCAGGACGAAACAGAGGTGGGGATCAACAGTGCAGCCCCACAGCACAGGGCAGGGCAAGCAAAACCCTCTCCTGGGTTACTGCAGGGTGCACAAGCCTTGCTGCAGAACGGGCAGACCTGCCCGAGAGAGAGGGCTGTCTGGGGCGGGGCTGGCATGTTTGGAAGGAGTTCAGGAATTCTAAAGGATAGAACCTCCAAACAGAGGGCAAAAACCTGACTTTGGAAACGAACATACCCTGGAAGCACGAGTGCCTGCAGGCCAGGCAGATAAGGAGCCAGCTGACATCTGAAGAGCTCTGGAGCTTGGCAGATGCTCTCTCTCTCCCAGAGCCGGCTGCAGCCCGCACCCATCCGAAAGTGTAACCCCAACTCCTCCCTCTGGAGCTCCGCAAGGGCAGCTGGGCAGCAAGGAGAGACAGGAGAGGCAGATTGTAACAACAACATTGCCCACAGTGTGATGTAGAAATGAATTTTCCATGGAAATTAACCCCAAAACTTTCAGTTAGGTATTTTTTTTTCCCAGTTACTACTGGGGCACTACACAGCCAATCTTGCATTTTTCTCTAAATAAAGCCTTATTTGCTACAATTCAAAGATTACAGGGAATTTTTGAAGTCTCAGACCTCAGGACCCTCCTTGCTTGTGGTATTATTCCTCACAGAAGATTCATTACTCCCTTTTCATCTCTTCAAATGCATTGAAGGCTTGAATTTGAGGTCATGCTAAATTACTATTAATTAACCTCAGCCCACTTGTGCCTTTGCAAGCACTAAGCAATCCACAAGTGCAAATATTTGTTATAAATCCCAGACTGGGTTGGGTTGGAGGAACCTTAAAGCCCATCCAGTGCCACCCCTGCCATGGCCAGGGACACCTCCCATTGTCCCAGGCTGCTCCAGCCCTGTCCAGCCTGGCCTGGGACACTGCCAGGGATGGGGAATCCTTCTAGAAAGTGCTGTGAAGGAAAGCAAGGGGAGGGAACAGAAAATGAATGAGTTGTATATTGATGTGGAATCAGATCTAGAAATTATTACAAGGATTTGGTTTTCCTGTGGAAATATCCCAGTGTTATTGCTTTGCTAATTAGCCTGGCCAGGTAGAGGGCCAAGGTGCTCACACCACTGACTGACTGCAATAATTGGTTCTAGGATAGAGTTTCTGCAGTTTATAACCTGACTCCTCACACTTACACTGGTTCATTGAAGTGCAAACTCTGCAAGCCTATGAGTGTGGTATAATCCCTTAAACTGAGCCTCACTCCTAAGACTGACCTTTAATTTTCTACTGATTAAAACTAATTGATCTGTGTGCCCCTGCACACGCCCCATACTCTGAGCAATGCAAGCACTCTAATGACACTCCCAAATACATTTATCCTTTGGTTCCCTAATACTCCTGATCTTTATTATCCTTGTTGGCGGGATTTTCACCTTGCTGCAGCCCCGTTCTGCAGGGCAGGGAATGCAGTGGCTGTGCCTGTGCCTGCTGCCTGTTGCTGCACGCCCCCGGGTCAGCAGGACACCCCAGCTCTCAGCAGGCCCAGGTGATGTCAGCTCCAGTTCTTCCCAACCTGAAGGCAAATGCCTTCCTCAGCACCAGAGTGCTTTGGTTTCAGCACACAGAGCTGCACCTCCAGGCCTGGGATCCAAAGTGAATGCATGGAGCACATGAGAAACAATTTGGTGCAGCAGTTGGAGGATGCACAGGGTTTAACCTGCAATCAGGGCTTTTCCTCCTGCTTTCTCCCAGGGAAAGAGAGAGAAAGAAATGCCACACACTTCCAGAGACATGATAAATGGGGCCAGTTAGTTTGGCTTTCTGCTTCAAGAAGTGAGTTTTTACAGTCAAGTGAGGCAACACTTCACTGTAGAATAAACATGGGAATATTTTACTTGCAATTTACTTAAACTTTGCCTTAAGTTGGAAGCTAACACTTCAAAATGTCTTTAGTGTTAATGATTCAAGAGCCTAGCTTACCCTGACTACTAAATACAACTTTCTGTGGTTCTTTTCATGTACCCACTTGCCTCAAACCAAATGCATAAAGCCCAAGGCCCAGAGAGAGAAATTTTGCAGCTCCCCTTCCTGGCCTGTGTGCACTCTGACAGAACTGTGTTTAGGCACCAGGTGTCAGGGACAGGGTCATTATCACATAAAGTTTTGAAGCTTTCAGTTCATGCAGTGATTTCTTTACACCTTCCTCTCCCTTCTGCATCCCCAACAATTGCCACTGCCTGTTAGTAAGGTAGGGAAGGATTTGGGCAGCTGTCCAGGGGGGAGAGTCCCAGCCCCAGAATATGTCCCTCCTCTCTGGTGGGCCCAGTGGGTTTTCTGGGCAGCCTGCAAAGACAGCTCAGTGTGCAGGATGGTGCAGAGGTGACCTGTGGAGCTCAGGTCACCCATCTCCTCTCTGGCCAGCCCTCCAGCCCTGTAGAGCTCTCCAGGGCCCTGCTGCTGCCTCACATAGTTGCTAAATCAGAACAAACACACTCCAGGGCTGCCCAGGCACATCTCTGGGAGGGCTGGTATGTGGAGAGCAGCCCTGCTGGCTCTGGCACGCTGCAGGGAGCACAGGGAGAGCAAACTCTGCAATTCCAGAGAGCCAGGGCTGGGAGCACAAGCCAGGCAGCCACAGGGAGCTCTGCTCTGCCTCTCGGAGCATCCTTCCTCTTCAGCACTCCAAGAAGGACACTCAGTGATATTCCTGGGCCTCCATTTCCATAAATGAGAATAATTTATGTTATTCTTGGAAAAGAATGTTAAAGTCTATGAAATCTGAACAAGTGCTGAGCAACTTCCCCAGCTCTGAGTGTTGGTTTGTGTGTAAACACAGGGATAGACAGGTATAAACACACTGCAATATCCATCCTGGGGTAACAGCCTCACAAACAACAGCCCCACAGCCTCCCTGCCTGCTGATTTTAATGAGAGATCACAGCCACAGGTATAAACACACTGCAATATCCATCCTGCAGTAACCACCTCACAAACAACAGCCACAGCCTCCCTGCCTGCTGATTTTAATGAGAGATCACAGCCACAGGTATAAACACACTGCAATATCCATCCTGGGGTAACAGCCTCACAAACAACAGCCCCACGGCCTCCCTGCCTGCTGATTTTAGTGAGAGATCACAGCCACAGGGATAAACAGGTATAAACACACTGCAATATCCATCCTGGGGTAACAGCCTCACAAACAACAGCCCCACAGCCTCCCTGCCTGCTGATTTTAATGAGAGATCACAGCCACAGGAGCATCACCCCCATGGAAAGCTTCAGAGTGACTTCTTATCACTTCCAACACAAGCCAAAGCACCCTAAACTTCCCAGAACACTTTCAGAAGCAGCCACAGCTGACCCACGACTCTGATGCAGACACTCAAGCTGATAACAGAGTTCTGTTCCTAAGTCCCTTCACTGCTTTCCCCAAGGATGCTCAGGGATGTTCCAGAGCTCAGTCAGATCCTCCAAACCTCCAGCACCACCTTTGCATCCTGCAGTGCCTCTCAGATTCAGTGGGAATGTAAATGCTGGTGGGGAAACCAAACCCGGACAGTGCAGCCCAGTCCGGAATTTCAGTGCAGACATTGTGCAGGAAACGAAGACATTGTCAGAGCCCCAGTGGGATACATAAAAAACTGGAGCAACCTCTTAATTCCTGCACTGAGGCTGTGAAGAAATCCCATGGGCATGGAGCATCTTTCTCCTGGTTTAATTTCCATTGCAAATTGCAAAGGCTTTTCTGTGCTCTTACATCACAGTGAGTGTGGCATAATGATTCCATCCCTGATCAGAGATTTGCATAACTTATGTTAATAGTAGCTGGGTTCGTGTTGCATTCTTCATCTTAAAATCTAGAACTGATCAGAGAGAATCACTATTATGAGCCTTAATAAAACATCCTCCCCCCTTTTCACATTGAATTTTACATTGTGTTATACAGTGAAGGCAAACAACTTTAAAGGAAACCAGGGGTACATTCAATTTTCTATATAAGGAGATCACCCTGTCTTTATTATTTTTAACCTTCCTCCAGGTTTGAAGGTGTAGGAGCACCAGTGTTTGGATCTAAATAGATTTGCAAGTGATTACTGCAAAGCCAAGCAGCTGAAACCTGCTCAGTACTGGTGAGCAAACACCAAAATAATTGTTAATAATTGCACAATTTTTAAATAAAGGAAATATTGTTTAGGCTCACTTGATTAGAAATCAATCAGGAATTAAGGTAAAAGATGCCAACATTTTTAACAGCATTCCTGTGCAAATGTATTGTTACAGCTTTAACAATAAATATAAATAAATATATATACATATACAATAAATATACATAAGAACCCAAGAAGCCAAACCCAAATATCAGAATCTTTTTTTGTTTAGTCCATTGCATTGCTTATCTTTATTTAACAAACTCTTCTGCAGTTTTGAAAATTTGGTTGCTTAGTGTGGCTTTGCTAGAGCCCATCAGAGAAAGCCAAGTGTGTTTTCTAAACACAACATTGTCCAGCGTGGAAAATGTTTACACCCAAACTTTCCTTCCCTTTCACTTCCAAAAACCTCTTCCTCCAAGCTGAGAGCTACTGAAATGTCTCAGTTTAAGGTTTTCTCATGGGCAGAAATACTGAATTCTCCCCAGAGAAACCTGAGACCTTTGCATGAATCGCAGAACCACAGCATGTCCTGGGCTGGAAGGAACACACAGGTGTGGAAATACACTGGGAAGAAAACAATAATATAACAAATCCTTGAATCACCCTCAAATGGCACAGTTATTTGCACCTTTGGGAATTTCTTTGGTTGAATTTTGCCCAGGAGCACAGACCTGGGATGAAGGCTGTGCTGTTCACTGAGGGCTGTTCTTGTCACCTCCACAGGGAACTCCCTCTGATCCAAAGAGCTCCCAGCATTTCCTGAGTTACTCCTTTAACTTCCCCTTCCACGGTTTGAAAATCAGAAATCAGGCCAGCAAACTTTCCTCTTTTCCTTCTTTGAAAGAATCCCTCAGGCTCTGTTTCCAGCCCCTGCTGGCAGGTAGGAAGGTGAGCTGGAGCCCTTTCCTTTGCACAGCCTGCTCACATTCCCTCCTGCACACAGGGCAAGCTTTCCTGTGACAAACAGGTACAGAAAAAGCCAAGGATTTGCACAAACCCAAAGCCAGTTGCTGGTATTCCGTGTGTTTGCAGGAGCTCCCTGACAATCTGCTGGGGCAGAGCTTTGCCTGCTGGTTACTGACACCCGAGTGAGGCATTTTGTCATTCCTTTGGCCTAATACGGAGTGACACCTACATTGTTGCTGTCTCAGCTTGCTTATCTCTGCTGTCACTATTACACACTGGAGATTTCACTCCCCAGTGGTGATTCAGAGCAGAAAGCAAAACTGCTTTCTGCCACAGGGCTCCAGGAATTCCCTTTGAAAACACTGCTGGGCCAAAGCTGCTCAGAGGCTGGCACACAACCCAGGTGCCCCCAAATGCAATCATTAGTGCCCCCAAATGCAATCAGTTATTTCTGTCCTGTGTTGCCCTGCAGACACAGGCCAGCTCTGCACCCTCCCAGCTCCCAAAGGATGGAAGGGACTGAGCCCCAATTTATTTTAACTCCAGAACCCACCCAGCACCACCCTGGGGGTTACCCTGGGCAGGTTTCCTCTCTGCCTGCACAGGGGTCTGTACCCACAGCTCCCCACAAGGGGAGGAAGAATTAACTTTGCCTCTTTTCTCTTCCCTGATCAGAGAGCAGCTTTTGTAACTTCTGACTGATAATCTTCTAAGTCCCAAACTTAGGTGGCTGTTTTGCTTTAGGGAAAGGAGGATCAACAGGCTCAAGGTTTTCCAGCCTTAATATCCCTGTTGTTAATGCTAAAGAGCACAGTACACGTATTTTCAATCTTGCTGAGTTAAAGCTTCATTTAATTAACTATATGTACATACACACAAACCAATTCTGCTTTGCAGTCCTCAGCCAAAGCTGCACGTCAATCTAAAAATTAAATAATAGAAAACAGACATTTAGCTTAGTTTATATAACCTGACAGTGCTCCTATCCTTCCTCTGCTTCACCTAGTGTCATCTTTCAGTGTTCCTCTCTAATTTTATTTGGAACAAAATAAAAAGATTTAGATAAAATAATTCCCAAAAGATAATTGCAAAATGATTTATGTGCAGGTGTTAAATTATTCCTGGCATTGATGTTCCACGGAGTGCAACGTTACAACATTGTGGTATTCAAAAGAGCATCTCCATTTGATAATCCTGCTAATCATCAAAAGACACTGGAGCTGAATCCCGAAGGCAATGTTACATTTTGATTAAATTTTATCACCCGTGATTCTGTTTACGGTTCACTAAGGTATGAATTTCTTTCACATTCCATTGGGTTTACAGCTTATTGTGTTTGACTTGGAACACAGTCAGCTGGAGCTTTCCCTGAGCCACCAGCTCTCCAGCTACTGCTGTTGCACACTTCGGGAGCAATCCCACTCCTCTCCAGCTCCTCCTTTTGCACACTTCGGGAGCAATTCCACTCCTCTCCAGCTCCTCCTTTTGCACACTTCAGGAGCAATCCCACTCCTCTCCAGCTCCTCCTTTTGCACACTTCAGGAGCAATCCCACTCCTCTCCAGCTCCTCCTTTTGCACACTTCGGGAGCAATCCCACTCCTTGCCAGCTCCTCCTTTTGCACACTTCAGGAGCAATCCCACTCCTCTCCAGCTCCTCCTTTTGCACACTTCGGGAGCAATCCCACTCCTCTCCAGCTCCTCCTTTTGCACACTTCAGGAGCAATCCCACTCCTCTCCAGCTCCTCCTTTTGCACACTTCGGGAGCAATCCCACTCCTCTCCAGCTCCTCCTTTTGCACACTTCGGGAGCAATCCCACTCCTCTCCAGCTCCTCCTTTTGCACACTTCAGGAGCAATCCCACTCCTCTCCAGCTCCTCCTTTTGCACACTTCGGGAGCAATCCCACTCCTCTCCAGCTCCTCCTTTTGCACGCTTCAGGAGCAATCCCACTCCTTGCCAGCTCCTCCTTTTGCACACTTCAGGAGCAATCCCACTCCTCTCCAGCTCCTCCTGCTCCCCAGCTCCATCCCCGCTGTGGTTAAAGCCCAGCCCCAGCTCGGGCTGGCTCCCTGAGCCCGGAGCTGCCTCTCTGCAGCTCCCCGGACCCAGCACATCCCCAGCCAGAGGTGCCAAAGGGAAGGACAGGTTGTAGGGCAGGCTGTGAGCACAGATCAGTGCTGTGTGCACTGCTGCCGGTGCTGCAGCAGTGCCTGAGAGAGCTCGCTGTAATTAAACGCTCCTCCTTGGGAATCTTAATCCCGGGGTTTTGTAATTCCAACTTCACGGCTGCACAGCCGATTTTCTGCTCCTCAGATCCAGCCCCGGGCTGTGGCATCTTTCCACACCAGGGTGCACATGACAGCAGCTCCACTCGCAAACCATATCCTGGCTGGAGGAGCTCCTGGGGAGCATCTCCGTGCCTCCTGCACACTGCTTCCACCCCGGAGCACCGCGGTGGCACAGCTCTGCCCCCTCCCTCCCTCCCAGAAAACAGATTAGAACACCTTCCTCCAGTGGGGCATTAAAACCTGCTTCTCCAGGGCTCCAGCTGGCAGCTGGGTGTCCCAGCGTGGATCCCCCTGCATCCCTGTGCACACCCAGGAACACACCCGGCAGCTCTGACAGGACACTCTGACAGGACAGGACACAGCCTGGCTCTCCCCAGGGAGGCTTTGGGGGGCTCTGGGAGGCTTTGGGAGGCTTTGGGGGGCTTTGGGGGGCTCTGGGAGGCTTTGGGAGGCTGGAGGAGGGAAGTGGCTGCACCTGGAGGCGAGGGAGCACACCCAGACACACACACACTGCCAGAGTCCAGCTCCCACTGACAGCCAGCCTCCTGCTGCAGCAATTCCTGAAAGCAATCCCACGTGGAAAAAACACCCCGGAGCCCTCCTTGCCCTGCAGGGATTGCACCGTCACTTGTGATAATAAAAAAGAAAAGAAAAGAAAAGAAAAGAAAAGAAAAGAAAAGAAAAGAAAAGAAAAGAAAAGAAAAGAAAAGAAAAGAAAAGAAAAGAAAAGAAAAGAAAAGAAAAGAAAAGAAAAGAAAAGAAAAGAAAAGAAAAGAAAAGAAAAGAAAAGAAAAGAAAAGAAAAGAAAAGAAAAGAAAAGAAAAGAAAAGAAAAGAAAAGAAAAGAAAAGAAAAGAAAAGAAAAGAAAAGGAAAGGAAAGGAAAGGAAAGGAAAGGAAAGAAAAGAAAAGAAAAGAAAAGAAAAGAAAAGAAAAGAAAATTAATAATAACAATAATACAACTCCAAGAACCCCCCCAGAGTGCCGAGCTGGCTGCCAGCTGCAGGTGCCAGGCTGCTGTCCCTGCCTCTGACAGAAGTTCCACCTCTGTCCCATCCCAGCCCTGATTTTGACTATTTCAGGTGCCTTTGTGCCATGAGGAGTGACCAGAGTGGCTCTGGCAATTCAGACCTTGGCACCAGAGCTTATTTTTGAGGCATCACAAGGCAGCAACAAAGCCTCTGGCTGGGGGAAGGTGAGAGGAAAACAGGAAGATGGATGGGTCTTTCTATTCCTCAGTTTACACCTTTCTCACATTTAGAGGAATAGTTTCAAGTTGCTTTTTGATACATCATAATGCCTTGCATCAAACAATTAAAGAACAAAAAGAAAGGAAAATGCTTAAGAGAACAAAGAGAAATGCCTTTAGCAGTACAGGTTAAAAAAAATGAAAATATGACTATGGACGTTAACTTTATTTTCAACATTCCTCACATTTTTTTTGGTGATAAATGACTTCACATGTAGTTGCCTTCGGGGTTATATCCACAGCTTCGTTTTTCATGTTATTCTGAATAAAATTTAAGGTGGACACTAGCACAGGCTTTGCTAGAACCCAACTGGTGCATGCCCACAGCCCAGAATTGGTTCACACAGGGGAGGGAAACAGGACAAACAAATCATGAAACACTTGCTGCAGACAAAGCTGGGATTCTCCTCCTGCCTGCAAGGGCATGGTTGCAGGATTGGCCTTTCCTGCTGGGCTCAGACACACTGAGGGGTGGAAGGAACACCCAGGCTGGAAGGTGGAAGGAGGAGGTTGGCTCAAACACAGGGCAAGGTGAATGGCAACAGCCACCAGGCTCCTGGGAGAGCACCAGAACGTGTGAAGCAGCCTGGATTCTGTCCTGCACACAAATAAATAATGATTTGTCATGAATGGGTGGCTGCAGTTACAATAAGGCAGAGGGGATGGTAAGGAATCCTCATATTTCATGGCAAGTAATGAAAAATCCCAACTTCACGCCTGTAGCTTGCTGCCAGTCAGGCAATGGGGGCACCCAGCCAAGCAGTGTGGGGGACGTGGCATTCATCTTTGTTTGATGAATTTGCTCAGCTCCACTTAATTGTTTCAGAGGTTTGGGTTGAAATTCAAACAAATGTTTCTTTATTTGTTTTCTTTTTCCCTGTAAACAGAGAGTTTGGCACAACTTCCTGGCTGGCTCCTGAGCACCTGCAGCAGCCCAGCACTGAGTGCTTCACGTGCAGCCACCCTGCTCAGGGTGGGGTTTGGGTGCTGGCAGAGGAACCTGGGGTATGTTCACTTTGTAGGAAATGCAACCTTTCAGAAACCTTGGGGCAGCCAGGGCAGTAGGAGGCTCCTTCTCCTTCCCCTCTGTGGGAGGGCTGAAGATTCCACAGAATCCCAGACCCATCGATGCTGGAAAAGAACTCCAAGCCCATCACATCCACCCAGTGCCTGAGCCCACCTGGGTGCCCAGCCCAGAGCACTGAGTGCCACCTCCAGGGTGTCCTTGGGCACCTCCAGGGATGGAGGCTCCACCACTGCCCTGGACAGCCCTGTCCAGTGCCTGACAATGCTTTCCATGAAGGAATTCCTCCTGATGTCCAACCCAAACTTCCCTTGTGCAGTTTGAGGCCATTTCCACTCATCCCATCACTGGAGCAGAGCCCGACCCCCCTTGCCTGCACCCTCCTGCCAGGGAGTTGGAGAGAGGGAGAAGATCCCCCCTGAGCCTCCTTTTCTCTGGATTGAACAACCCCAGCTCCCCCAGCTGCCCCTCACAGGACTGACTCTCCAGACCCTCGCCAGCTTCTCCTCTGTTCCTGGAACCCCAATGAAGCTTCTGATTCCATGGGACTGTTGGTTCCTACAAAACCTGCTTTGCTTTGGGACCCAGCTCTGGCTCACAGAGAGTTCATGCCCACTGCATCAGTTCTCTAGCTGGCATTTTCCTCCTCTTTTCCTCCCTAGAAACTTTCAGTGAACATGAACACTTTACAGGACAAATAACTCAGGTGGGCGTGAAGTGTCTGATTCAGCTGGAATTTGTTTCTCCTCCTGCCATCCTGAGAGTGGATGCATGTGCTCCATCATACAGGGAGTCACAGAATCCTGGCATGGTTTGGGTTGGGAGGAGCTTTAAATCCCATCCAGTGCCACCCCTGCCCTGGCAGGGACACCTCCCACTGCCCCAGGCTGCTCCCAGCCCCCGTGTCCAACCTGGCCTGGGGCACTGCCAGGGATGGGGAAGGCACAGCCTCAGTGGGGAACACTGACACCAGCTCAGTTCCTGTTTGTCCATCAGATGTGAAAACAGATTAAAACACCTTCCTCCAGTGGGGCATTAAAAACTGCTTCCCCAGGCCTCCAGGATTATAGATTGCCTTACAGGATTTTAAAGTTTTCTTTTTTGTGTTAGGATTAACCAAACCCTAGGATGGCTTGTCAGAAGAGAACTTCACCACAGCATGTTTTATTTGGAGCACTGTACTTGTAGGGCTTAAAAGCTGAAGGAAATGATGACAGAAACTCTTGATTGGATTCTTATCAAAACATCTTCCCTATAAATACCTCGGCATTATTTCCTGCATGTAATGTGGCTTTTATATCAAAACAGGGGGAAAAATCAAAAGGCAGTACAGAGCAAACAGTAACCAGAAGCTGACAGACAGTTCAATCTGCACTTGAGTGAGCTGTAATCAATTTATTCTTTCTACATGCTCAGCTGGATCTCTAACCCCCATTGATGCTGCCTGCACTCCCAGGGTTTCACTGTCAGGCTGTGAGGAGACACAGCCAGTGCAAGATCCCCCAGGTCAAGAAGGACCACTGGAATTAACCTCCAAACTGTAACCCCGAGGTTAGGGGGCAAAATGGGCTTGTTTTCATGTGAGTTAAAGGTGTGGCTGCACCCAGAGGAGTAAGGATCAGAGGGGCATGAGGAGGAGCTGAGCTTTGCAGCAGAGTCACCATCGGAGCTGTTCTGTCAGGAGGCAAAAATCCTGCAGGAAAGTAAACACTGTGGGAAATCCTCTAGGAAAGCAAACACTAGGGAATCCTCTAGGAAAGTGCAGCATCCTGGAGTGAGCCATTGCCTGCTGGGACAAACAAAGTCTGAATTGTGAGGCGGGATGGCAAAGCCTCCTCTCTGCAGGCTCCGGGGTGGGAGCTGCTGCTGGCAGTGGCAGAGCAGGGGTAGATTGGTATCTTGGTGGTAATGGAAGGAGCTGCATTCAGAGCAAGGAGTTTGGGAATTCAGAAGAGTAAGATTCTTGGCTTGCTTTTTTGTCAGTGACAAAAGGAAAAGAGGCAGGAATGGCTCCAGGAACAAAGCTCCTGGTTCTCTCCAAAAAGACTCGAGTCAGGTTCTGGCCATTTTGAGTCAGTTATCTAAAAACACCGGAGGGACAGAGATTATGGGGATGAAAGGTCCACTATTAGAATGTTTATATGATCTGCCTCCTAATAATCTATATTGCATTCTGTAGGTAATTTTCTGAAAGATGATGCTTCCTTATTTGAACAAATTCAGGGAGCCCTAAACGGCTTCCAGGCAGCGAAGATCACCGTGCTGTTGGATGTGAGGGTACAGCTGAGCCTCCACGGCTGTGCTTAGCTGGAATCCTGTGTTTCCAGATGCCCAGCACAAGGATGAACTGCTCTGGGAATGGAGCCCCGCTCAGAGGAAAATCCCTGCTACTGGGTCGTGTACCAAGAGGTCCAAAACCCCTCCTGGAAGCAGCTGACAGCTCCTGCCTTTGGAATCCTGCCAGCCTGTTCATGGCAAGGTGAGCAGAGAGAATCAAACTGCAAGGAACTTGTGGATGAAGCTCCCACCTCTATTTTTATAACTAATATAAAAGTGAGTTTTATAACTCACTTTGTATAACTAATACAGAATGTGCTCTTTGTGTAATTTATTTCAGAAGCCACTGTAACACTCTTGGATTGGTAATAGATCTTTTCAAGGAACGGGGATGGATTTGGAATTCTCCCTTGTTCTGTACATTTTTGGAAAGCTGGCTCTTGGTTTAGTGGCACTACAGATCTGTGTCTTTTTTAACAACAATTTTTACATAAGCATTAGAAAACTTGCTTGTTCTGGAAATGCTAATATGCCAAATAATCACTAGGCTTGCTCATTTGCTTGCTCTGGAAAGTGAAAAGTACTTCCCCTGTTCACAGATAACACTTCCAGTTCAAAGAACATACTAGGACAAACCCGAGTCAATGGCAAAGATCAAAAAGGACCCAATCTCCTCCATTACATGTTGGAATGACTCTTTAAAAAGGGAGGTAAGGCATAACTGGGCAATGGTGTGCTCCAGGTGAGGCCTGGTACCTGTGCTGTGTGTCTGAACACCCCTGTGCCCAGCTGGCTGCTGCCCCTGCCCTAAAACGAGCCCATGAACCCCAAAGTTCTGATCTATTCAAAGGTCAGGGTCCCTGCAGGGTCCCTGCAGGCCAAGCTGCGGGGCAGAGCAGCTGTGCAGGGCACACGGGGCAGAGCAGCTGTGCAGTGCACACAGGGCAGAGCAGCTGTGCAGGGCACACGGGGCAGAGCAGCTGTGCAGGGCACACAGGGCAGAGCAGCTGTGCAGGGCACACAGGGCAGAGCAGCTGCGCAGGGCACACGGGGCAGAGAGCTGTGCAGGGCACACGGGGCAGAGAGCTGTGCAGGGCACACAGGGCAGAGAGCTGTGCAGGGCACACGGGGCAGAGCAGCTGTGCAGGGAACACAGGGCAGAGAGCTGTGCAGGGCACACGGGGCAGAGCAGCTGTGCAGGGCACCCGGGGCAGAGAGCTGTGCAGGGCACACGGGGCAGAGCAGCTGTGCAGGGCACACGGGGCAGAGCAGCTGTGCAGGGCACACAGAGCAGCTGTGCAGGGCACACGGGGCAGAGAGCTGTGCAGGGCACACGGGGCAGAGCAGCTGTGCAGGGCACACGGGGCAGAGCAGCTGTGCAGGGCACACAGAGCAGCTGTGCAGGGCACACGGGGCAGAGAGCTGTGCAGGGCACACGGGGCAGAGCAGCTGTGCAGGGCACACAGGGCAGAGCAGCTGTGCAGGGCACACAGAGCAGCTGTGCAGGGCACACGGGGCAGAGAGCTGTGCAGGGCACACGGGGCAGAGCAGCTGTGCAGGGCACACGGGGCAGAGCAGCTGTGCAGGGCACACAGGGCAGAGCAGCTGTGCAGGGCACACGGGGCAGAGAGCTGTGCAGGGCACACGGGGCAGAGCAGCTGTGCAGGGCACACAGGGCAGAGCAGCTGTGCAGGGCACACAGAGCAGCTGTGCAGGGCACACGGGGCAGAGAGCTGTGCAGGGCACACGGGGCAGAGCAGCTGTGCAGGGCACACGGGGCAGAGCAGCTGTGCAGGGCACACAGGGCAGAGCAGCTGTGCAGGGCACACGGAGCAGAGCAGCTGTGCAGGGCACACGGGGCAGAGCAGCTGTGCAGGGCACCCGGGGCAGAGAGCTGTGCAGGGCACATGGGGCAGAGCAGCTGTGCAGGGCACACAGGGCAGAGAGCTGTGCAGGGCACACAGGGCAGAGAGCTGTGCAGGGCACACAGGGCAGAGCAGCTGTGCAGGGCACACGGCGCAGAGCAGCTGTGCAGGGCACACAGGGCAGAGAGCTGTGCAGGGCACATGGGGCAGAGCAGCTGTGCAGGGCACACAGGGCAGAGAGCTGTGCAGGGCACACAGGGCAGAGAGCTGTGCAGGGCACACAGGGCAGAGCAGCTGTGCAGGGCACACGGGGCAGAGCAGCTGTGCAGGGCACACAGGGCAGAGAGCTGTGCAGGGCACACGGGGCAGAGCAGCTGTGCAGGGCACACGGAGCAGAGCAGCTGTGCAGGGCACACGGCGCAGAGCAGCTGTGCAGTGCACACAGGGCAGAGCAGCTGTGCAGGGCACACGGAGCAGAGCAGCTGTGCAGGGCACACGGCGCAGAGCAGCTGTGCAGGGCACACGGGGCAGAGCAGCTGTGCAGGGCACACAGGGCAGAGCAGCTGTGCAGGGCACACGGGGCAGAGAGCTGTGCAGGGCACACGGGGCAGAGCAGCTGTGCAGGGCACACAGGGCAGAGAGCTGTGCAGGGCACACAGGGCAGAGAGCTGTGCAGGGCACACGGGGCAGAGAGCTGTGCAGGGCACACGGGGCAGAGCAGCTGTGCAGGGCACACGGGGCAGCCCAGGGCCCAGCGCTGCAGGGGCTGCTCTGGAGGCAGCAGGGACGTGGGATGTGGGCACAGCTCCAGCAGGAACCTCTCCAGCTGCCAGCCTGGCACAGCCCAGGCTGCTGGGGCAGCTCCCCTGGCTCCAGCTCAGCTCGTCCTGCAGGAAGCTGGGGCTCTGTCTGTGCCTTCTGTGCAGGCAGGGTGCAAGTGAAGCTCAGCCCTGCTCTGGCAGGAGAGGCTGCAGCTCCTGGCCTCCTCAGGAGCTTTGCTTCACCACTTCTCTGGGGATCTGCAAAGGTGGGAATTGATTCTGCTCTAAATGTGACATTGCACATGTGGTTTATTCCTTTATTTATTTCTTTATTTGAAGACTGCTTCATAAAACAAAAGTGAAACATTATTTCTTGGAAAGGAGCTCGCTGTTCTGAGCAGTACAAAGGGAGGGTCTTTGTTCCTCTCAAGCACCAGTCAGGTTTTCAGTTTACCGTGCAGATTTCAGTTTCAGCTGCAGATTTCAGTTTCAAGCCTGGCTTGGCTGAGCAGAGCTGAGGGCTGGGATGCAGACCAGCCCGGGCCAGGCTCGCAGGTCCAGCCACGCTCCAGGAGCAGCACCAGCAGATGGTGCTCAAGAATGGGCAGCACAGCCCAGGTGCCCTGGGGCACTGCTCCAGCCTGGGCTCCACCGGGGGCTTCCCCTGCCACCGCTGCCGTGGAGCCAGCACAGAACAGAGAGTGTCACAGAGAATGTCCCAGCAGAGAACAGAGTGTCCCAGCAGAGAACAGAGAGTGTCCCAACACAGAACAGAGAGTGTCACAGAGAGTGTCCCAGCACAGAACAGAGAGTGTCCCAGCAGAGAACAGAGTGTCCCAGCACAGAACAGAGAGTGTCCCAGCACAGAACAGAGAGTGTCCCAGCAGAGAACAGAGTGTCCCAGCACAGAACAGAGAGTGTCCCAACACAGAACAGAGAGTGTCACAGAGAGTGTCCCAGCACAGAACAGAGAGTGTCCCAGCACAGAACAGAGAGTGTCCCAGCAGAGAGCAGAGTGTCCCAGCAGAGAACAGAGATTGTTCCAGGTCTTCACAGAGATTTTTCCAGCACTGCACAGAGGTTCCAGCACTGCTCAGAGGCTGTCCCAGCAGTGTTTAGTGCCCAGTGTTTGGTCAGCAGTCCCCTTCTCCCCATGGACACCCCCAGGGCAGCAGACCCACACCTGGGGCACCTCCAGCTCCTGGGCTGGAGTGGAACAGTAAACATGTCCTCTGACTCAAACGAAAGTAGGGTGAGCCACAAGCCAGGCATGTTCAAGGAATCTGATCAGGAGAAAAGGAGGATGGAAAGAAGTGAGGCAGAGAGAAACCTGCAATTATCAATAGGATGGATTTTCTTCCCTTTTTGACAGGGATAGAGTTACCCAACCTATTATTATGTGGGCCTAATTACATATCTCTGCAATAGATCACTCAGGTAAGGAGAAATATCTACTGCCTGGGAAACATCACTAATTGTTCCTTTTTTCTTGGCATATTTTCTGATTGGAGTAATTACAGAGCTGCTTCCTCATTCTCTTTTGCTCTGAAGATTTTGAAGATGTATGTCTTCACAGATTCCATAAAATTAAGCACCTCAAACCTCTTAATTTTGGCATTTTTGTTCCTCTTTTGACCTTTTCTCCCCTTGGACAGAATATTGCCAGGGTTACTGTGTGTGGAGAGACCCAATGCCAGAGCTTCAGCATCCCACCACGCTGTGCATTGCACATGCTACAGAAAGTCCTTGATTTCAATCACTATGAAGTTCTTGCACTAATTTTAGAAAAGCTTTTGACTTCCAAATTTATCACAAGTAGCAAAAAGTAAAAATAAAATAAAATAAAATAAAATAAAATGAAATAAAATAAAATAAAATAAAATAAAATAAAATAAAATAAAATAAAATAAAATAAAATAAAATAAGTTTAGCTGTATTCAGCAGGTTCTCTCTAATGGGAGTAGGTGGCTAATTGGCTTTGGTGCACTGAAATCCAGCTCTAACAGTCTGGGAGGTGCCTGTCTCTGGTGTGTCAGCGTGTTCTTTATCAGGGTGCTGCACACCCAGCCAGAGCTGCCACAGCAGCACTCAGACAGGTCCCAGAGCTCTCTGCAGCACAGAACCTGAGCAGGAGAGCACAGGAACAGAGCAATGCCCTTTGATAGGCAGAACTTAGAGATTGGCACTGGTTCTTCCACTCAGCCCCATGAGCTGCATTTCCAGCAGGGCTCAGAGGAGGACACTGCACCATGGCTGGAAGATCCAGCAGTGATGAAGACCCACAACCTCTTTTGACAGCTCTTTCCCACCTCACCTGAGAGTTCTACATCCACCCTTCATTGCTACCTTGAAGATGAATGAAATCTCCTGACTACAAATGTCTCCAGCTGCAGCACCTCTCACCCTGACCTGGAGCCTGGCAGTCCCTTTTATTCCAGCTACCAACACTGATCTTTATTAATATTCTCAGCTTTATTAATATTCTCATTTTACACCTAATCCTTCTGCTCTCTTGCCAGCCTTGTTACTTTTCTTTGCCTTCTAAACCCATCAAAACAGGAGGAAAATGTTTGTGCCACACTTTTGGGTTCTGCTGTAGAAGTGAATCAGAGTTAAAATCACCAGCACTTTCAGGAGGCTGTGATCTCCTGGCCACGGATCTCTGGGAGCCTCATTCCTCCAACAATGAGATGTTCAAGGCTGAGTAACTCAGGTTCAGCCCTCCTGGCATGGGAGTGCACTTATTCCATGAAAAATCACCACGAGAAACCAGAGCTCAGCAGTGCCCCTGCCCTTCCTCTAATCCTCTACCTTGGGCTTTTCAATGGATTAAAGACAAATCCTCACCTCCTTCTGCCCATCCAGTGCCAAGTCTGCTCTTGCCTGGGGGCTTCTGCTCAGATCTACATGAGTGGAACAGGCAAGAAATTCAAGAGCTTGGTTTTATTAAGCAGATCTTAAAACTAGATCCAAACCCAGTCCAGTCAGGGGAAGGCTCCTTATACCACCCCAGGCTGTGGCTGAGCCTGAAGTCTGGGATGATTTTGTTTATTTACTGGACCTGTCTCCCAACTCAGAAATGTACTCGTTTTCCAAGCATCTGCATAACCTGATGATAGAAAGCTCCTTTATGAAGATGTGTATCTTTGGAGTAATTAATTTATCATGTGATGGAATTGTTGCCTTGGTTACTACAGAAATTATTCAACAACAGAGCAAATTGGTATGTAAACAGTAACAGTTATCTAACTCACTGGCACAAGAATAACTGCTGACAAGTGCATTCCACACGCTCCAAAGGCTCTGTCCAGCTCAAATGGACTTCCTTTGTCAGGCTCCTCCTTAATTCAGATCCTGTTCCTTAATTCAGTGAGGAATAGCATCCCATAGCATTCATAGCATCCCAACCCCCCTGAGAGCACCACCACCGACAGTCAGAGCTGCTGAAAGCACCTTGTCCTTGGCCTGGGGCTGAAAGCCCTGCAGACATCAAACACATGGAGCACTGTCCCAGTCCTGCAGTGTCCAGCAGGGTGATGGCAGTAGCAGCTATCCCTTACCCTATTCCTCATCCCATTTCTCATCCTATTCCTTTTCCTATTCCTCACCCTATTCCTTATTCTATTCGTTATCCCATTTCTCATCCTATTCCTCACCCTATTCCTCATCCCATTCCTCATCCTATTCCTTATCCCATTCCTTATCCTATTCCTTATCCTATTCCTCATCCCATTTCTCATCCCATTCCTCATCCCATTCCTCATCCTATTCCTCACCCTACTCCTTGCCCTATTCCTTTTCCTATTCCTTATCCCATTCCTCATCCCATTCCTCATCCCATTCCTCTGCAAACAATTCCAAATGTTCTCTATGTGTGCAGTAGGAATTTCCAGGAATGACTGACCTGGATCAGCAGCTGTGGGCCTTGGCCATGTCTGAACACCCCTGTGCCCACCTGGCTGCTGCCCCTGCCCTAAAACGAGCCCATGAACCCCAAAGTTCCCATCTTTTAAATTTGTGAGAGAATTTAAGAAAGGCCACAGCACAGCATGGCAGAGTTTTTAACTGTTCTTTTGTGCACAGAGAATTGAAAGGTGAATCCCAAGTTCAGACAAACTAAGATGTTTATTTCAGCTGGATAAATTTAGACTGATGGGGTAATGAGAGGGGCATTGACAAGCACTTGTGAGCTCCTTTAACATATCTATTTTCAGGAAATGTAACATCTGGTGTGTACCACATCCATTATCTTATCTGTCCAACTTAAGTGCACACAAATAATATATGTGCATGACTGATTTCCCTGCTGATGTCTTTATTATTACTTTGAGCAGATGAAATCCTGACCAGTCTTTTACTGTTACATTTTGTTTTCTGCATTCCGATGTCAAATTGCTTAATTATGTGATGTTTGGTCACACTCTGCAAATGTTTCTTGCTGTTATTTTAGTGCCCAGTAGTTAGAGCAGCAGGTAGAAACCCCAGTCAAAGTGCAGAAACATGAATTGCTGTGATTCAGAACTGTTTAAGGTCATGACTACATTACCTCTAAAAACCAGAAGCAGGGTTTTTAGTGATTTGTCAGACACAGCAGCTAAAACCAGAACCTGCTTCCTGTGACTCCATCCAGCCCAACCCCCAGCCCTGCACAGGAGCCCCACAATCCCACCCTGTGCCCGAGGATGTTGTCCACACTGAAGAGAGAACTTGTTGGGTTTTACAGAACTTCCAGAGCACCTGAACTTCCATAGGACAATGTTTGGTACACAAATAAAACCTCCAAGGAAAAACAAAATAAAAATATCCCAGGCTCATCTTGCCTTCCCCAGTAGATAGATGCTTCTATTTTGAGAGGAAAGCAGCTCTTAGAGGAAGCAACTTGTAGATTTAAAACACCACTCTTAAAGTGCCCTGAAGGGCACACAGCAGCTTGGAAGCAGTACAATGCAAATGAAATGAGTGGGAGATGAAAGATTCCAATAAACACTGAGGGCAGGATCATTTTCAGTCAGTCACAGCAGCCATTTCTCGGCCACGGGACTGAGTGCCAGAAAAAGAGCCAAGAGCCTGAATTCTGAATTCTGAATTCTGAATTCTGCCCCAGCCCCAGCACTGGCTGGGAGTCTCTGGGGGCAGAGCACAGCCAGCTGGGCTGCTCACAGCACTGGTGGGAGTGCAGGTGGACCTGAGGTGCTAAAAGGCTCCTGGATTTATTTGAGTGCTGCTTTCTCTTTGCCATCACTCCCCGGACTGCTGCCTCCCCAGAACTCAGGGAAGAATAAGGAGAAAGTGAAAAGGAGAGAGAGAAAAACAGCAGCTGAGGAATGGTGGACACAGAACTCTGCCCCTTCCATCTGAGTTTTACCAGTTCCCATGGCTGGGGACGTCTCCCTCAGGGCCTCCGTCCAGCTCAGCCCGTGGGAGCCCTCCCTGATCCCCCCTTTCTGTCAGGGGGAAAAGGGGACACTCCCTGGAAGGAGCAGAGGAGCTGGGGGCAGCAGGGCAGTGAGCAGGGACAGAGCCCTGGGTGCTGTGCCTGGCAGAGGGGGCAGGAGCAGAGCCCTGGGCTCTGTGTGCAGAGGCAGAAATCAGCCCCTACACACTGCTCCAATGGGCAGCTGAAAATGCTCTGTCTCCCAAGGCTTGGGGGCTTGGGGTCGGGTTCATGGCAGCACAGGAGGACCATGACCACCTGTCCTCCTCTCACTGCAGACCTGCTGCACCTGCTGCTTCCCCAAATCCCTCTGCAACATCCCTTCCCTTGTCACTGCTGGGCTGTGAGTTACAGGCTGTTTCACCAGTCCTGAACCAAAACACACTTATCTCCCAAGAGGGTCAGAAAGTAAAATGAACCTCAAAGCACATCTTTCTGAAGGCTGAGGAAGTGAAGGGACAGGGGCAGGAGTACAATCCAACACAGCAGGGTCACTGCTCATCCCCCACCTCTGCAAGCAGCGCCTTGGAGCAGCACCAGCAGCCCTGAGGGGCAGGGATGTCACCCCTCCAGTGACAAACCTACTCACCAAGGTGTTAATGACAGACCCTCCACATCTGCTGACTGGCAGGATGAACCATTCCTCACCCACCCACAGGATTTACCATCCACCACAACCAGCCCAAGTCAATGTGGCACTGGGAGGGGAAATCTCTGTGAGAGAAGGAAATGCCCTCCTCAGGGAAAGAGAAAAAACTCCTTCCCCACCACCACCAATCTCTCACCACCCAGTGTGGTGTCACCAGGGAAGCATCAGAAACCTGGAATTGGTGCACAAAATCCTGGAATTCCAATTTTCAGGATGCCAGCCCCTGTCCTCAGCTCAGCCCTGCCTCACAGGGGTTCTTTGGGCAGTGCCAAATGGAGCAAGCCCAGGTGACTGCACCCTCAGGACTGGGAAGTTTTAGCCCCATAGAGCTAATTTGGCACAAATCTGCTCTTCTGGTTCCTCTACAGCACTGGGGCTGTGCTACCTTAACTGTTGGTGTGAGGAGTTTGGAAACTTCAGTAAAGATATATTGATGTTTTGGAATATCCCAAGTCCTCTTTATGAACCCACAAAGCATAATCTCAGCTTTAGGAGTTGTTTCCATCATCTACTCAAACCATGGAAATGGCTGCTCTGTGTGTTCACCAATGTCCAGGGCACCTGGTATTCCTCAAAATGTTAATTTCCACTTTTAAATAATCTGAAAGGTGCCTTGAAACAGCATCATCTCTGCACAGGTGAAATGCAGAAGAATGAAAGAAGAAATGCAAATGCAGAAGAAATGCAAAATGAAAGAAGAAATAAATAAATAAATAAAATTAACATGCAATGAATTTGGCAAGAAACCATGAGGAGAGAGGGTTTCAAACCAGGAACTGTGCCCTCTGAGCTGGGGGGCTCCAGGCTCTGCCTCCCACCTCTCAGCCACAACAGCACCTGAATTCCAGTGCAGCCACAACCCTGGGCCTTTCCTTGCTGCCACAGCAACATTTCCTGGCTGCAAACAGGAGCCAAAAGCAGAGTGTAGGGTGAGCACTGACACTGCAGGGTGAGCACTGACACTCCAGGGTGAGCAGTGACACTGCAGGGTGAGCACTGACACTGCAGGAGCCAAAAGCAGAGTGCAGGGTGAGCAGTGACACTGCAGGGTGAGCAGTGACACTGCAGGGTGAGCAGTGACACTGCAGGAGCCAAAGGCAGAGTGCAGGGTGAGCAGTGACACTGCAGGAGCCAAAGGCAGAGTGCAGGGTGAGCAGTGACACTGCAGGGTGAGCACTGACACTGCAGGAGCCAAAAGCAGAGTGCAGGGTGAGCAGTGACACTGCAGGGTGAGCAGTGACACTGCAGGGTGAGCAGTGACACTCCAGGGTGAGCAGTGACACTGCAGGGTGAGCACTGACACTGCAGGGTGAGCAGTGACACTGCAGGGTGAGCAGTGACACTGCAGGAGCCAAAAGCAGAGTGCAGGGTGAGCAGTGACACTGCAGGGTGAGCACTGACACTCCAGGGTGAGCAGTGACACTGCAGGGTGAGCAGTGACACTGCAGGAGCCAAAGGCAGAGTGCAGGGTGAGCAGTGACACTGCAGGGTGAGCACTGACACTGCAGGAGCCAAAAGCAGAGTGCAGGGTGAGCAGTGACACTGCAGGGTGAGCAGTGACATTATTGCAGGAGCCAAAGGCAGAGTGCAGGGTGAGCAGTGACACTGCAGGGTGAGCAGTGACACTGCAGGAGCCAAAAGCAGAGTGCAGGGTGAGCAGTGACACTGCAGGGTGAGCAGTGACACTGCAGGGTGAGCAGTGACACTGCAGGAGCCAAAAGCAGAGTGCAGGGTGAGCAGTGACACTGCAGGGTGAGCAGTGACACTGCAGGGTGAGCAGTGACATTATTGCAGGAGCCAAAGGCAGAGTGCAGGGTGAGCAGTGACACTGCAGGGTGAGCAGTGACACTGCAGGAGCCAAAAGCAGAGTGCAGGGTGAGCAGTGACACTGCAGGGTGAGCAGTGACACTGCAGGGTGAGCAGTGACACTGCAGGAGCCAAAGGCAGAGTGCAGGGTGAGCAGTGACACTGCAGGGTGAGCAGTGACACTGCAGGGTGAGCAGTGACACTGCAGGAGCCAAAGGTAGAGTGCAGGGTGAGCAGTGACACTGCAGGGTGAGCACTGACACTGCAGGAGCCAAAAGCAGAGTGCAGGGTGAGCAGTGACACTGCAGGGTGAGCAGTGACACTGCAGGGTGAGCAGTGACACTCCAGGGTGAGCAGTGACACTGCAGGGTGAGCACTGACACTGCAGGAGCCAAAAGCAGAGTGCAGGGTGAGCAGTGACACTGCAGGGTGAGCAGTGACACTGCAGGAGCCAAAGGCAGAGTGCAGGGTGAGCAGTGACACTGCAGGGTGAGCACTGACACTGCAGGAGCCAAAAGCAGAGTGCAGGGTGAGCAGTGACACTGCAGGGTGAGCAGTGACATTATTGCAGGAGCCAAAAGCAGAGTGCAGGGTGAGCAGTGACACTGCAGGGTGAGCAGTGACACTGCAGGGTGAGCAGTGACATTATTGCAGGAGCCAAAGGCAGAGTGCAGGGTGAGCAGTGACACTGCAGGGTGAGCAGTGACACTGCAGGAGCCAAAAGCAGAGTGCAGGGTGAGCAGTGACACTGCAGGGTGAGCAGTGACACTGCAGGGTGAGCAGTGACATTATTGCAGGAGCCAAAAGCAGAGTGCAGGGTGAGCAGTGACACTGCAGGGTGAGCAGTGACACTGCAGGGTGAGCAGTGACATTATTGCAGGAGCCAAAGGCAGAGTGCAGGGTGAGCAGTGACACTGCAGGGTGAGCAGTGACACTGCAGGAGCCAAAAGCAGAGTGCAGGGTGAGCAGTGACACTGCAGGGTGAGCACTGACACTATTGCAGGAGCCAAAGGCAGAGTGCAGGGTGAGCAGTGACACTGCAGGGTGAGCACTGACACTATTGCAGGAGCCAAAAGCAGAGTGCAGGGTGAGCAGTGACACTGCAGGGTGAGCACTGACACTATTGCAGGAGCCAAAAGCAGCGTGCAGGGTGAGCAGTGACACTGCAGGGTGAGCACTGACACTGCAGGGTGAGCAGTGACACTGCAGGGTGAGCACTGACACTATTGCAGGAGCCAAAGGCAGAGTGCAGGGTGAGCAGTGACACTGCAGGGTGAGCAGTGACACTGCAGGAGCCAAAAGCAGAGTGCAGGGTGAGCAGTGACACTCCAGGGTGAGCAGTGACACTGCAGGAGCCAAAGGCAGAGTGCAGGGTGAGCAGTGACACTGCAGGGTGAGCACTGACACTGCAGGGTGAGCAGTGACACTGCAGGAGCCCAAGAGGGGCACAGGAGCACCCCAGAGCAGCAAGGCACAGCTGCTCTCCAGGAACCAGCCCTCCCTGTCCCACCCCCATCACTCCCTGCGTACGAAGTTGCTATGGTGATGATAATTATTCTTGATCAGCAGGATACAGTAATTATTGCAATAAAAATCACATCAAGCTTGTCACTACATGTGTGAGACAGGGATTGTCTGTGCAATTATGCACCTTTCCTTGCCCTCCCCCTCCCTTTAAGGTAGGGTGTTGGGCTTTTTTTCTTTTTTTGTTGCAATTATGTAGTAAAAGATAAGAAATTCAATTATTTCTTGCTAATATCAACTTTGCAGGAGATGATGGCAGCTGCCAGCAGCTGTTTGGATGATCCCAATCAGGCACTTTCTGATTATTTCCACAACAAAAAGGAGGTAAACAGGATTTGAGAACTTAGGGCAAAAATTAACTGGCTCAGTATTTCCAAACATAATCTGGACAGCTTTGAACAGAGGTCTGAAGGTTTGCAGCCCCTCGGTTCTGCTGTCTGATGCTCAGTTCCTGGAGCTGAAGCTCAGCAGAGGAGCCCCAGGCTGCAGTTCCCTCGTGGGTGCAGTGCCCTGCTGGGTGTCTGTGCTCTGTGTCCCTCCTCCCTGCTGGGGGTCTGTGCCCTGTCTGTGCCAGCCCAGCCCTGGCTCTGCTCACAGAGCATCCCAGCCCCTGCTGGGGCTCTCACCTGGGCAGCTCTGAGGCAGCCCCAGCTCCCAGGCTTGTTTACCCCGATTTGTCATTTCAATTGCTCGACCTTCATTTCCAAAGTAGCTGCGAACGGGCTGTGATTGACGGGGGCAGTAACGTGATATCAATATTCTGCAGACATCCATCAGGAGCTCTAATCTTAGATAGAACTGTGCATTGAAGCCTTTCTGGAGATCAATCTCCTCCTTTGTGTGCCTAAGTGCACACGAGAAGTTAACACATCCCCTCAGAGGAACCCCTCTGCTCTGGGGCGTGTGCTGAGCTGGGGGAGCACCCTGAGACACCCTGGCTGCTTTTGGGTGTTTGGTGCTTTGGGTGTCGTTGCAAACCCTGCCAGACACGGTGCCCAAAGGTTCCCATCTCCCCTGAGCCCACAGACTGCCCCTTTCACTACCCCTGGACCGGGCAGGATCCATCGAAATCGCGTTTTGCAGTGTCTTATTTCACCTCTGCAGTTTGCAACTGCTTCAAAAGGAAAACAATACCACAGGATATTTCCAGCAGGTTGGACAATGGCACAGCAGAAATCAGCCAGCATTTCAGTGATGCAGAGATTTCAAAGAGCACAAAAAGTTGTTGATGCGAGTTTAGGATCTGCTGAACCCACAGGATTTGCAGCACTGCCTTAGGAAGGTACCTGGGTGTTTTTAGTGCCTGTGTGACACAATCTTTTTGTTCCACTCCTCCATGACATCATGCTCTGTAGTCATTAAAACGGGACTAATCTCACAGCATCTCCTCTGCCCTCGATGGAATGGGAGCGGGGCCAGGTCCTTAAGTATGCAAAAATCCCAGAGAAAGGTTTATCTGTCTATCAGCATGTATTCATTACACTTCAATTATTATTTGCTCACTATCAGCGACCAGCACTTCACAATGTAGAGAAATCAGAGGGGCTCTGTCAAAAGGAGCTTTAGGGGAAAACAAGAATTGTGCCTGCCCTGAAGGAGAAGCTGCAGAGCAGAGTCAGTACAGGGAACACAACCCTTTTTGTCATGTCCCAGGAGACAAGAGAAAGGGAAGGTGGCAAATTCCCCCTGATGCCTTTGGCAGGGCTCTTTGCTTTGTGCAGTCAGTGCCAGTTGTAATTTTAAATGGTCATAATTATGAAAAGCCATACAAAGTGGTGTTTTAGGGGTGGATCCTGGAGCCAGAATTCATGTTCTGCTGCCCACTGACCCTGAGCTTCCTCTGTGAACTGGGCCATATCATTCATATTAAATTTAATGTCCAACAATTTTCAAATTTGGGAGGGTTTAACAAAACCCCAGATCTTAGTGCTGGCACCCAACTGCCAAGTGGAATCATGTCTGTGTCCTTCTTGCACATCACACACCTTAACACAGAAACCCCATAGAATTCTTCAGAAAATTCTTCAGACTCACTTCAAACAGAGGGGCTTCATGAACTCAGCATCACCTGAACCCCAAGAGCTTTGTCTTTGGGGCAGGCTGAGCACCAGGAGCTTCTGCTGTGCCTTCAAATGGCAAACCTCAGTTCCTGCCCTAAACCTAAACTTGTTTCTAAACAAAAGCCAAACTCCACCTCAGGCTCGGGCATTCCCCTCGTTTGGCTGTTTGTTGCCATCTCCAGCTATGCTCTGAATGTTCTGTTTTCTGAGGGTCTCATTCAGGAAAACCAATGTTTTTCTTGCCAAAGAAATCCCTGGAAGTCCTGCACACTCACCTGTGGGCTGGGTGCCCCAGGACTGACTGCCCAGCTCATCACCAGCAGGTTGTTGCTCTTTTTTTCTTCCTCAAAATTCCCATTTTTCCAGGCAGCCCAGCAGGCAGGAGGGGCTGGGTGTTTTCCTGTCTGTGTGAGGTATGCAGACCTCTCTGCCCCCCAGGACAATGTTTCACTTGTTCCCCTTCCCAAGGGGGTGGCTGGAAGATGCTCTGGCCCCCAGGAGATCAAAGAGCTGCCAGGACGGGCTGGTCAAGCATTTCCCTTTCATCTGAATATATTGTTTGTGGTTCTGAGCCGTCCCTAAAGGTGAGGAAGGGTTCTAATCACGGCAGGAAGAGCCCTTGCAGATGACAGCGGGAGAAAAGGGAAGATGAAGGGTTGCTTACAAACACCAGGGAACAGCAGGTCACAGGTTTGGAGTAAACTGCCTTTGTTGGTTTGACTTAAGCAGCAACAAAGAGTCAGAAATGCACGCAGCACAAAGGAAACGATCACGGAGCATCGGTACCGTGGGGCAGGGGCTGCTCTATTCCCAGGGCGTGCATTGTACTGTAAGGTGTGCTTCTGGAAATGTTTTGCATTTCCAAGAATCAACACTGCACTACAAGAAAAAGGACTGAAATTATTTTCATCACACTCCATCGTTTTGCAGAGAATCACTGAATTCATAAAGCAAAGCAGCTCTGTGTCCTCATAAACCACACAGAGAAACCCAAAACAAGACACAGCTCTCTAAAGTGCAGAAACCACCCCAGACCACAGAATTTTAAGTTTCTTCTAGCACAGCTTTTTCTTTTAGTTCAGCAATCCATTTCTAAAACACTGAACTGAAATTTATCCAAATTTCACTTTACTACTGTCATCTCTCGTAACAAAGCAGAAGAAGCTCCATCTCTTTCCCTTCCTTCCTTCCTTCCTTCCTTCCTTCCTTCCTTCCTTCCTTCCTTCCTTCCTTCCTTCCTTCCTTCCTTCCTTCCTTCCTTCCTTCCTTCCTTCCTTCCTTCCTTCCTTCCTTCCTTCCTTCCTTCCTTCCTTCCTTCCTTCCTTCCTTTCCTTCTTTCTTCTCCATCCTTTTACTGCAAGGATGAGCCCACCATCCCTGGAAGGAATCTGAAAAGCTTTCTGTAATTCAGCCCAAAGGAATAAAAGATTTTTTATTTTTCACTCCTGATTTCCCAGCTGTGGCAGCCCTGAAGGAAGCAGCAGCGAGGAGCAGAGCCTGGCCAGGGCTCTGTAAATCTGCTGCCAACAGCTCAGCTGGGGAGAGGGGATCCCAGGAACCAGAGAGGATCCCAGGACCCAGGGCTGATCCTGGGACCCAGGGCTGATCCCAGGACCCAGGGCTGATCCCAGGACCCAGGGCTGATCCTGGGACCCAGGGCTGATCCCAGGACCCAGGGCTGATCCCAGGACCCAGGGCTGATCCCAGCCCTGCCCCTGCAGCTCCCAGCTGAGCAGAGGGCTCTGACATCACATCATTGTCGGGACTGAAACGCGTTTGACACCCAGAACTGCAGCTCCTTCAGATCCACCGAGTGCTTCAGTGCTGGGTGAGGGCCCAGGGCTGCCCTGCTTGGCCTCTGTGCAGGGGAAAGAGGCAGATCCTGAAACCCTGGTGCTCCCAGAGAGGAAAGAGGAAAATCCTGGTGCTCCCAGAGAGAAAAGAGGCAGATCCTGAAACCCTGGTGCTCCCAGAGAGGAAAGAGGCAGATCCTGGTGCTCCCAGAGAGGAAAGAGGCAGATCCTGAAACCCTGGTGCTCCCAGAGAGGAAAGAGGAAAGCCCTGGTGCTCCCAGAGAGGAAAGAGGAAAACCCTGGTGCTCCCAGAGAGGAAAGAGGTAGATCCTGGTGCTCCCAGAGAGGAAAGAGGCAGATCCTGAAACCCTGGTGCTCCCAGAGAGGAAAGAGGAAAGCCCTGGTGCTCCCAGAGAGGAAAGAGGAAAACCCTGGTGCTCCCAGAGAGGAAAGAGGTAGATCCTGGTGCTCCCAGAGAGGAAAGAGGCAGATCCTGAAACCCTGGTGCTCCCAGAGAGGAAAGAGGAAAGCCCTGGTACTCCCCAGGTGCCCCTCCCAGGGTGCCTGTGCCAGCAGCCCCAGGCTCCCCTGCCCTGCTGCTGTCCCAGGAGCTCTGCAGTCAATAACCAGGGCCAGGCTCAGCCCCAGAGGCAGAGGAGCTGCCCTGTGCAGAGGGGCTGCAGGGCAGGCCTGCCTTGCTCTCTTTAATACTTTCACTAGAAAAGGAAGACGAGCAGCATGAAGTGCAAGTATCCCCTGGATAAATATTTATCTAAGGAAGGAAAAGTGTCCTGTGTGCAAGCACAGGTGCACAGGCAAAGCCTGGAACACCAAATTCCAGCAAATTGCCTTCAGACAGGGAGCTGAGCAGTGTTTGGACAGATGGCCAGCTCCTCTAGAAACGCTTCCTTTTACTGCCATTGTTTCATCCAGGGCAGGCTGCTGCACTGGAAACAGGATTCTCTAGTACCCTGTTCGTTTCATAGCTGCCATGAATTATCCAAATCAGCGTTTACCACAGTCCAGGGATAAAGAGCAGGGTCACTGAGACCTCCAGGGCTCTTGTCCTTGCACAGAACTCACAGAGTGCTCAGCACAGGCAGAAGGAACTGGGGAAGCTGAAAGCCTGGAGGCTCCACAACTGAAAGACTAAAGGGTCCCATCTAAACTGAGAGAGGTATATTAAAATATTTAAAAAAAAATGGGAAAAAAAAGAAAAAAGAAAGAAAGGAAAAAAAGAAGCTTCAGTGAAAAGTGTCTGAAATCTGAAATAGAGGGGAGAATTCTTTCAACTCCTGCAGCAGCTAGCTGAGGCAAGTTCCTTGGTATTTCTTGACTGGGAAGTTTCTTCCCTTTGGCTATACAGCAGCTCGTGCCTACAGGAGAGGAGAAAGCTGATAACCAGGATTAGGTGAACTGGGCTAGATAAAGAACTGACTTGAACCTCTGCCCAAGGTTTGAACCCAAGGCTTGCTCTTAAAATCAAGTATTAGGAGCAGTTTTCCTCTTTCCTTTTTCCCTTGCTTCCCCTTGTCCAAAATCTCTTCTTTTCCACCCTGGGTGAACTCAGGGGGTTTAGGATCTTGCATCCCAGGGAAGGTTTTCCCTCTATTTGACAGCCCTGCTCACCCTGTAGCTCCTTCCCAGGGTGCTGATTGCCCTGCCTGGGGAGGGCAGGGGGGTGGGAGCTGTGCCCTGCTCACAGCCCCACTCCCAGAGCCCCCAACCCCTGCAGGAGCCCTGCTGTTCAGAGCATTTCAGTCACAGGGTGATGGTGATGCTCCTCCAAACACGGGCAGTGACCCGACATCCCCCTGCCCTCACATCCTGAGCCTGTGCAGGTGGCACATCCACGCCCTGCACATGGGGAACCTTCCTGGGAAGCATTTCAGCAAATTCTCACTGCAGGCACTGCTGCTGGCCACCGAAATCACCCCCTGAGTGTGAGCAGAACGTTCTCTTCTGAAGCTGCACTCCGTGCATCCTGAGAAGAGAAAAACTTCTCCAGCACTGGAACATCGCCTTGGAGAGATTCACAAAGCCGCCAGGCAGCATCAAATGTCTCTTCACAGCCTCTTTTCTGCAGCCAGGGGGATGGCATCGATAAAATGACAAAACAGAGGCCCTTCAATGCAGTACTCACTCCTGCCCCCTTATTCTTTAAATATTCAGCCAATTTAGGGGAAAGGCAAGATCAAAACGCAGGATAATCGATGTAAGCTAACACCGGGCCTAAACGTTATCTGCCTCCTCTTAATTCTCTTCCAAAACATCAGAAGATGAGGAAATATGATTTTAAAACGAGCCTGGTTAATACACCCTGGGCTGAACAATAAACAGCTGAAAGAGCTCCTCAGCCCATTCTTTTAAAGTGCCTGATGTGTAATCCTGGTAACACTTAACGTTCATTTGAATATGAAAAGGCTCCAGGCGAGAGGTGCTAACA
This sequence comes from Phylloscopus whistleri, assembly GCA_017589585.1. Taxonomy (NCBI): domain Eukaryota; kingdom Metazoa; phylum Chordata; class Aves; order Passeriformes; family Phylloscopidae; genus Phylloscopus; species Phylloscopus whistleri. The sequence goes on along the minus strand of JADMLD010000259.1, from coordinate 119,190 downwards.
AGAACACCCCACACTTCAGCTTTAAACAGACACGGCAATTTGTATTTCAATGAGGGGAAAAAAAATAATTCAGTCTGGAGGAAAGAAATACCTCCACTCCTCCGCTGTCTCCATTTACAGCCTCACATGCAGGCGTTTCAGCATCGCTGATGCCGAGCCAGCGCCAGGGAGACAATTTAAATTGCCCTTCAGAGGCAGAGAAAGGAAGGTGTCATTAGCGTGACATCTGCAAGGCTCTGAAGCGCTGCAGAAAGGTACAGGTGGGTGTCGAGGGAAAACGCACCCTGTGCTGGGTAATAAGGGAAATGCCCGGGTGGCACAGGCACAGCCTGTCCCTGCCTTTCCTCACCCTGCCAGCCGCACATCCACGGTTAGCGAGCCTGGAACCCTTCACCTGTCGGGAATGTCGGGCTCCTGTCCGCCGGTGCTTCAACAAGGGGAGAACACCAACCCCTCACCAGCACCAGGTGTCCCGTTCTCCCCTTCCCCGGGAGCCTCATCAGCATCTGCTGTCCTATCAAAGTGAATTTTAATTGCTGCAGCATGACGTGTTTGCTGGTGCCACATTTTTGTGGAGCCAGCTCTGACTTCAGTTCCTGTACACGGGAGAATGTTCTGTGAGAAACCTGGAGTGAGTCCTGAAAGCAAAATCCCCAAGAAAATTTCGTTTTACCTGCCTTGATTTTTTTAATGTGATTAAACGATTGCCCGAGTTTTGGTGGAAGTCAGAAAGAAATCATTTTTAATGAACTGCTTCTGTCACTTCTGACTCATCCAATCGAGTTCCAATGACAAATAGTTCCCTCTGAGAGCATTAGCAAAGCTGTCCCAGAAAAGCCACGTGCCTGGGTGCAGATGAACATTTGTCCTACATGTCAGAGATCCTCACCAGGAGATCCTGGAGAGCTGAGGGGAAAGCCCAAAGCAGAAACTGGGAGGGAGAAATCAGCATTACTCCTGTTCTCCTGATAGAATGGATCAGATTTGATCACTGTCGTGTTCTCCTGATAGAATGGCTCAAATTTGATCACTGTGGATTCAGGGCACACTTTTGCTGCCTGTGGAACATCCCCGGGTGTTCTTTGGGGAACCTTTTCTGCTTGGGAATCAGTGCAGGCTGGTTTGGGAACACCTTCAGAAATCCCATGGAAAACCTCAGGAGCTGCCAAGCCAAGTTTGAGTCTGCAAAGGGGAATGATAAAGATAAGCAGCTCTGAAAATATGTGGTGGAAATAAAGAGCTGCACAATAAACCCTGAGCTTCTCTCTGTCAGCTAAAATAGGGAAAAACTGAAGATTATAAATAAATGTAATATTAGGCCTTCTGATATAAATTTCCTAAGGCTGCTAAAGTCTTCCCTCTCCTCCTCATGCACACAGACTGATTTCATCAGCCCCACAAACCTGAGACAAAAGGTTGCTGCTGCTTCTCTTCTGTTTGGGTTGGGGATTTTTTTTTTTTTGGTGAGTTTTTTCCCCTGAGACTTTCATGCTTTTGCCACTGTTCAAAAATATCTTCTAAAATCTGATGTAATAAAGACAGAATTACATCCCTGAGCCCTCAGGAAGATCAATAAGCAAGTTAATTTCCTGAGTGGCCATAGAGCTCCTGCTTTGTGAGAGAGGAGAAAAGGACTGAAGGACACAGGAAAATGGGCCCAGAGAGAGCTCCAGCAGCAACTCTGGCTCCTGCAGGTCAGACACCTTGGGGTTGTGCTTGGCTCCCTCCTCCCTGTGCCCCACACACACCCAGAGCTCCCAGAAACAAGGAGAGAGTGTCCCAGAGCTGGGGCAGCACCCTGGGGAGCCAGGACAGGGAAGGGAAGGGAAGGGAAGGGAAGGGAAGGGAAGGGAAGGGAAGGGAAGGGAAGGGAAGGGAAGGGAAGGGAAGGGAAGGGAAGGGAAGGGAAGGGAAGGGAAGGGAAGGGAAGGGAAGGGAAGGGAAGGGAAGGGAAGGGAAGGGAAGGGAAGGGAAGGGAAGGGAAGGGAAGGGAAGGGAAGGGAAGGGAAGGGAAGGGAAGGGAAGGGAAGGGAAGGGAAGGGAAGGGAAGGGAAGGGTCTGGGAGGGCTCTGCCTCCATCCTGCCCGTTGCCCCCCCTGCCCAGGCAGCAGCCCCTCCTGTTCCCTGCCTGCTGCTGCCCCGTGGGTGCTGGGTTTCCCCGCTGGGAGTGGCAGAGCTGATCCCAGGGAAGGGCAGAGGGCCCTGTGTGGGCAGGCTCTGCACTGTCCTCATTCCAGACCCCAACAGGTGCACACGGGGAGAGGGAAGGGGAGGGTTGTCACGTCCTTCAGATGGAGAGAATCCTGAGCTTTCCCATCCTTGCAGCTCCTCTGCTCCCTCCTCAGCCAGCAGGCTGCTGCTGCAGCCCTGAGATCAGAGACAAACCCCACAGCAGCACAGCTCAGGCTGCTCTGGAAACCCATCCACACAATGGTCAGTCCCCAGTTTACAGTCAAAGGTCTCACTGGAGCAGATTTTAATCCATTTTGAAGGCACAAGTTTCTCCCAGTGTTCCAACTGCCCCGGGAGCACCCAGCCCTGACCAGGGCAGCACCAGTGCTGGCACCCCGGGCAAGGAGGGGCTCTGAGGAGAGAGAAGGGTTACAAAAGTTAGAGAAGTGAAGTTTCTCAGCCTCCTGGCTGCTGGAAATGAAGAGGGTTCATTTTTCCTGCCCTGCAGCCCCCAAACCTGGACAGCTGGATGGAGACTCCATGGTTTGCACAGCACAGAACCAGCGAGGCAGGCACTGCCATGGGCAAGTGGAGGAGTCTTGTCTCTGTTACTGCACACCCAGCCTCCCCACAACACAGCCCTAACCTGAGGGAGCAGTTATTTCATCAGGTTTGTCTGTGAGAGATGGAGGAATTGCCACCTGTGAACGTTTCCAGGAGAGAAGGACCGAGTGCTGAAAAGCCATCGTGTTGGATTTAAGGTAACACACACAGCTGCTGCACTGTGGCCTTAGTTTCCAGTTTTCCAGGTTCAAATGTAGCTTATCAAAAGCTCTAGGAGCAATCAAATCCACTTTCATGGGCCTTTAGGAAAAAGGGGAACACGTATAAGCTTTCCTAAGCAGCCTAAAAAAAAAAAAGTTTACATTAAAAGATGTAACAGATACACAACCACGCTCAAATATTTTTATTTGTCTAACAGAAGGAATAAAACAAGTTACAGCAAAGCGTGAAATCTGATGAGGATTCTACCTTAAGGAAGAAAAAAAATTGTCTTTTATAATAACAAATAGTTGGAAGCAGCACATTGCTTTCGCGACATTGTTCCCTTCCAGACAAGTCCAAACTGTTCGGCGTTATGAAAACCCTGCCTATTGCTTTGTACCAGAAAATTTATTACCCCCAAATCATTTACAACAGACAGCATGCATTCCAAAACTGATTTGTTACTTTAGGCCACAACAACTCACTTTCAAAGCTTAAAGGACCCATTATGCTGTGCAAAGGAAAGCCTGTGAGCAGGACACCAGTCAGAGGCAGCTCCAAATGGAATTCCATCCCAAAGCTTGGAGGGAGCAGGGCTGCAAACACGGGCAGAGAATTCACTGCAAACACGGGCAGAGAATTCACTGTACATGTTCTGTGCTCTGGAGGGAGCAGGGCTGCAAACAGGGGCAGAGAATTCATTGTAAATGTTCTGGGTTTGGATGGAGCAGGGCTGCAAACACGGGCAGAGAATTCACTGCAAACACGGGCAGACAATTCACTGCAAACAGGGGCAGAGAATTCACTGTAAATCTGGGTTTGGAGGGAGCAGGGCTGCAAACACAGGCAGAGAATTCACTGCAAACACGGGCAGAGAATTCACTGTAAATGTTCTGTGTTTGGAGGGAGCAGGGCTGCAAACACAGGCAGAGAATTCACTGCAAACACGGGCAGAGAATTCACTGTAAATGTTCTGGGTTTGGATGGAGCAGGGCTGCAAACACAGGCAGAGAATTCACTGCAAACACAGACAGACAATTCACTGCAAACACAGACAGACAATTCACTGCAAACACGGGCAGAGAATTCACTGTAAATGTTCTGGGTTTGGATGGAGCAGGGCTGCAAACACAGGCAGAGAATTCACTGCAAACACGGGCAGAGAATTCACTGTAAATGTTCTGTGCTCTGGATGGAGCAGGGCTGCAAACACGGGCAGAGAATTCACTGCAAATGTTCTGGGGTTTGGATGGAGCAGGGCTGCAAACACGGGCAGAGAATTCACTGCAAACACGGGCAGACAATTCACTGCAAACACAGACAGACAATTCACTGCAAACACGGGCAGAGAATTCACTGTAAATGTTCTGGGCACCATGCACTGGGGGAAGATTGAGCAGGATTTTTATCCCACGGAGTGTGCAGCATTTGTCCCAGTTTCAGGAGCTGTGCTGGAGGAGGAAGGAGCAGCTGGAGCAGGCAGGTGTGATTAACACAGGAGCTCTGCTCTCTGGGAGATGCCATCCCCTGCTGACACCGAGCCGGGCACTTGTTTCACTTTGCTGCAGCACCGAGCACAGTGTGTGTGTGTGTGTGTGTGTGTGTGTGTGTGTGTGTGTGTGTGTGTGTGTGTGTGTGTGTGCTCAGCACTGCTCTGGCCCTGCTCTGAGCCACAGCAGGCACTCGGGCCAGCTGGATTTATGTGATTAGAGTGCCCCAGCCCTTTGCCAGCTCTGGAGGCCGCTGGGATTTCACAGCTGCTGGCCTTGGAGCTGTCCTGAGAGCAGAGGAGTGCTCCACCTCAGCAGGCAAAGCCACCACAGAGAATTAATTCAGTGTCAGCCCCCTGGCCCCACAAGGAGAACCCTGCATGGAGGGGACCCAGGGTGGGACCCAGGGCACGGGGGGAGGGCACGGAGTGGTGGCACGGCGGTGACACCACAGCACCAGGTGAACATCTGCAGAGAAAGATCAAAGAGCTCAGCCAGCAGAGCAAGGCTTACAGAGTTACCTGCACCCTTGATTTACAGCCTCTTTAATCACAAGGGACAATTCTCAGGAATTTTTTTTTTTTTAAATCAATGCAAATTCACGTCATCAAGAGTCTTTTTTTTTTTTTTTTTTAGTAAGTTATCACGAATTTTGAGAAGTGACACGGAAACAGCATCTAGAAGTGATCCGTGTTTGGTTTGCATTTGAAAGCTTGTGTTTCTTTGAACTGCTGCATACCCAAACAGCTCAACCACTTGGGCTTTAAATTGTAATTCTATATGCCCAAAATACAGGAAACTGCTTTGAAAGGGAAACAAAACCCTACAGCACAAGTGTGAGTGGCTGGCTGTGGGTGCTCAGCTGCCCCTGGGCTCTGCCCAGAGCAGCAGAACTGAGCTCCTTCCTTGCAGGTACAAATGTTGTAAAGATGAGTTCTCTGGCGGTGACAGTGTTCTGAGTTTAACGTGTGGCGTTTGCAACTGGATTTTCCATCCAAAGCCGTGGGACAAAGGAGCCCCAGCCTCCCTGAGCCCGGCTTGGTGCTCTCAGGAGCTTCTCCCAAGCTGCTCAGGGGCTGGGCAGGCAGCAAGCCGGGTCCCTTTGTCCCCTGTCTGTCCCTGCAGGCTGTTCCTGGGTCTGTTTCAGAATCACTGCTGCTGGAAATGGATTGGTTTTATTTTTAAAGCTGTTAGACATCTGTTCTTCCTTTCATGTGAACAACTCTTCCCTCTCTCTTTTAATCCCACACCTCTTCTGCTTTTCAGCTCTCTCTTGAAAACATTGGCTGTGAAAAACCCAAACTGGCCCAAGGAGGCACAGGGTGAGCACAGAGCATCATCAGCTGCCACTGAAATGATTCCCAAAGCTCCACTCAGGACGTGGCTTTGCTGTCATCTTTGTCCAGGAAAACTCTCCAGTGACCCTCCCGAGGGTTCTTTAGGGGCTGCTCAGGGGTTTCTATAACACACACAGAGCCCAGGCTGCTCCAGGTGAGTCCCTACAGCCAGCAACAGCCAGGGCGGCTCCTCAGCATCCTGCACTCAGCTGTCTGGCTGTCTGTCTGTCTGTCTGTCTGTCTGTCCCCCAGGGATGTTGCACCTGAGGGAAGGTAACACCTCCCCAGTGTGCACCTCCTGCTGCTCATGGTAACACAGGGACAGAGGCTGGGGGTGCTCACCTGGAGAGGAGAAGCTCCAGGGAGAGCTCAGAGCCCCTGCAGGGCCTGAAGGGGCTCCAGGAGAGCTGGGGAGGGACTGGGGACAAGGCAGGGAGGGACAGGACACAGGGAATGGCTCCCAGTGCCAGAGGGCAGGGCTGGCTGGGATCTTGGGCAGGAATTGTTCCCTGGCAGGGTGGGCAGGCCCTGGCACAGGGTGCCCAGAGCAGCTGTGGCTGCCCCTGGATCCCTGGCAGTGCCCAGGCCAGGCTGGACACTGGGGCTGGGAGCACCTGGGGCAGTGGAAGTGTCCCTGCCATGGCAGGGGTGGAATGGGATGAGCTCTGAGGTCCCTTCCAACCCCAACCCCAACCATTCTGGGATCCTGGGATTTGTGTTTTGGCATCTGGGCCCACTGGCCGTGCTCTAAACCCCATTTCCAAGCACAGGCAAGTCCTGAGCTGCAGCTTGGCTTGGGCAGCAGGCCCAGGACAGACTCCCTGGGCTCTGGAAATGCAAACACTGCAGCTCAGGCACACCAAGCACCCCCAGCCAGCACCCAGAGCCAGCCCAGCCCACACCCCAGCCCGGCTCCCCAGCCAATCTCTGCCTCAACACCTCCCTGAGGTCAGGTGAGGAAAATGCAGCCCTGCTTCCAATGGAAACAGCTCCCAGCCCCTGCTTGCAGCTCTGCTCTCAGGTACTGCACCTGGGGAGTGCAGGGTCCTGGCAGAGCCATCCCAGCCCCACAGGCACCCAGGGCTCCAGGGCTGCAGGGTTCCAGGGCTGCAGGGCTGCAGGGCCCCAGGGCCCCAGGGCTGCAGGGCTCCTCTGGCAGCAGCAGCTGGCTGCAGGGAGGGTGGGCTCAGCCCCACACGGTGTGACAGCTCGGGGATCACTCCACAGCCTTTGTTGCACCCAGCCCTGCTGGAGGCAGGTGTTGAAAGTGCAGGTGAAAAAGTGAACTTTGAACGTCCTGAAGGGTTTGGGGTTTCCCACCCTGGGTTTTCTTCACCTTTCTGGTCACTCAGGGGTGCAGCTGAACAGTGAAAAGGAGCAGCTTTGATTATGACTGTGGTGCAGAAGCCATTTAATCAGACAAATGAGAAACATTTGTCGTCACCACAGCCAGCTCTGGGTACCAGAAGCTCCTGGCAGCTGCCCCTCCTGGCCCTCTGTGACAGTTTAGGGCCCCCTCCTCATTAAAAACAGCTGCACAAAACCAAACTCCCAAGTGCAGGGACATGTGAGCACCCTGCTAGCAGGAGAGAGCCTTTGGAGGATGCTGGAATATAATTACATCATGGGTCCATTAGAGGGATGGGCTCTGCAGCTCCCAGGGAAGCTGGCAGAGCATTAACAGCCTGCCAGGGCTGACCACACAGAGCTGAAGGGGAGGAAGAATAAACACATCAAACCACAGAAAAAGCATGAGAAAGGATTTCTGGAGTGCTTCTGCATTTTCCTTTGATCTAAAATAAGAATAGTCTGGAAGGGTAGCAAAGGCACACCAGTGAGAAAGCAGCCAGCACACCCCCAGCATGACTGCTGACTTCCAGCCCCAAGGGCTTCTCAACAGAATCCCTGTCTCTCCAAGGACACCCCTCTGTCCTGTCCCTGTGTCCAATGACATCCCTGTGTCCTGTCCCCATCCCCAAGGATATCCCTGTGTCCTGTCCCTCCCCAATGACACCTCTGTGTCCTACCCCATCCCCAAGGACATCCCTGTGTCCTGTCCCTGTGTCCAATGACACCCCTGTGTCCTGTCCCACCCCAAGGTCACCCCATGTCCTGTCCCACCCCAAGGACACCCCATGCCCTGCCCCCAAGGACACCCCATGCCCTGTCCCTCCCCAAGGTCACCCCATGCCCTGTCCCTCCCCAAGGACACCCCTGTGTCCTGTCCCACCCCAAGGACACCCCATGCCCTGTCCCCTCCCCAAGGACACCCCATGTCCTGTCCCACCCCAAGGACAGCTGCCACTGGAGCATGGCAGGCAAAGGTCCCAGCTCCCAGAGGGGCAAAGTTCTGCAGAGCTGCTCTGAGAACCTTCCCAGCTGAGTCCATCCACCTCCATCTGAACTCTGCAGGTTTTTCCAGCTCCTCTTTGGAGGGTTTCTTAGGGGATAGAAAAAAAACCAATGTAAAACAAAAAGCAAATCCAAACAATGCAAAAACCCCAGAACCCAAAGAAAAAACCCTGAAGGCCCCATGCAAACACAGCTCTGTTCACCCAGTGCATCTCCCAGCCTGGGACATCAGTTTTCTGCCTTTGTGATGGAATAAACCCCAAAGTCAGAGTATTCCAACTTCCCTACTCCAAGCTGATGAGGATCCTGATGCAGATGAGGATCCTGATGCAGATGCTGCTGCATGTTCCTGACTCCAGCCCCCAGAGGAACAAAACCCCACAGACCCAATGTCACCCCACAGAGACCAGCAGTGCCCAGAGAACCAGTGTCATGTGCTGGGAATGAGAACAACAAATGCTCAGCCAAGGTGCCTCCATCACCTTACAGGTGTTTTTATTAGAGCTGAAGTGAATTGGAACTGCAGGAAGATGTTGGAGAAAACAACAGCAACAACAACAACAACACAAACAACCCAAAAAACCCAACAACCAAACAAACAAACAAAAAAACCAAAACCAAAACCAAAAAAAAAAACCACAAAAAAACCCCAAAAAAAAACCAAAAGAAAACCACCCCAAAAAAAAAAAAAAAAAAAAAACCACACAAAAACCACCACCCACAAAAAATACAACAATAACAAAAAAAAAAAAAAAAAAAAAAAACCAAACCAAAACCACAACCAACCAACCAACCAACCAACCAAAACCACAAGCAAAATGATGGCAATGGGTCAGATGAGACTTTTGGAGGCAGGCACAGTGACACAGAGACACAGAAGCAGCTGCACCACAGGGAGATGCAGTGTGAGCACCGACACCGTGCCTGTCTGGCTCCCCCTTCTGCTCACTGCCAAACGAATATTGATCCTTCAGATGAAACAGAAAATCTCTTTGTTAACTGTGTGCTGACAGCTAAAAACACTGCCCAAAGCTCCCTCTGGCCTGATCCCATCCTGCTCCAGGTCTGCAGCTCTCAGATACTCACTCAGCTCTCATGCAAACAGCCAAAGGTGAGAAAGGGGAACACCTTAGGCAGGTGACTGTGCAGGGGTGGCTGCAGGGACAGAGCAAGGAAACCCCCAGGTAAAGGTTCCCACTCACACTCATCACACCTGGCTGCAGGGAGAAGCATTCTGCACACACTGATAATCCTCTCTTTCCCCTTTATTGTGATCTCCCTGCTGCAAAGAGGTGCAGCTGCCCTGGTGTGGCAGCTGCAGAGGCAGGCAGAGCTGCAGCTGCAGAGGCAGGCAGAGCTGCAGCTGCAGAGGCAGGCAGAGCTGCAGCCCCAGGAGCTGGATGGGATTCAGTGAAGCTCTGCTGCTCCAGTACAAACCAGTGTGCTCTCTGTGCACCACCAGTGCAAACCAGTGTGCTCCCTGTGCACCACCAGTACAAACCAGTGTGCTCCTCATGGACCAGTACAAACCAGTGTGCTCCCTGTGCAGCACCAGTACAAACCAGTGTGCTCTCTGTGCACCACCAGTGCAAACCAGTGTGCTCCCTGTGCACCACCAGTACAAACCAGTGTGCTCCTGTGCAGCACCAGTACAAACCAGTGTGCTCCTCATGGACCACCAGTACAAACCAGTGTGCTCCTGTGCACCACCAGTACAAACCAGTGTGCTCCTCATGGACCAGTACAAACCAGTGTGCTCCCTGTGCAGCACCAGTACAAACCAGTGTGCTCCCTGTGCACCACCAGTACAAACCAGTGTGCTCCCTGTGCAGCACCAGTACAAACCAGTGTGCTCCCTGTGCAGCACCAGTACAAACCAGTGTGCTCCTCATGGACCAGTACAAACCAGTGTGCTCCCTGTGCAGCACCACTACAAACCAGTGTGCTCCCCATGCAGCACCAGTACAAACCAGTGTGCTCCCTGTGCAGCACCAGTACAAACCAGTGTGCTCCTCATGGACCAGTACAAACCAGTGTGCTCCTCATGGACCTGTGCAAACCAGTGTGCTCCCTGTGCAGCACCAGTGCTGGATGGATTGTGCTGCCTTTGCTCTCCTCTTGGCTCAGGGCTGTTCTGGACTCCAGTGGAGCTGTTTCAGAGCAGCCCCTGCCCGGGTGCCAGCACAATTCACATCTTTCATTTCAGCCTTGGCTGACAGGATTTGTTCCTGATTGCAACAACTGCAAATGAGCAAATTTTATTTTTGTCTAAAAATAGACAAAGTGCAGCATTAGCAGCACATCCTGCCCGCCCAGTGCATTTTTTCTTGTTAAAAATGTATGAAGTACAAAACTCACCCAGCTCAGGGGAGGACAAAGCAGGAGCCAGCCCCTGTGGCAGAGCTGGGGCCCAGCACCTCCCCCAAGCAGGACACTGCTCCTGTGCCCCATTTCCCTGCCACAGGGAGGCAAGACAGAGGAGGTTCCACTGACCACAGGGAGATGAATCCCTCCACAGCGCAGAGGGGTGGCAGAACAAGGAAGAGAACCAGGTTTTGTGGCCATGCTCCATCCAGCCCTGTGATCTCCTGCAGGAGTGACAGAGCCAGTGTCACCCACGGTGACAGCCCTGGGCTGAGCTGCTCTCTGAGGGACAGCTGCACAGAGGGGAAAAACAAACCCAGGAGACTTCCCAGCCCCCAGCAACCCCACAGTGTGTCCCTCAGTTAGGAACTCACAAAATGCTTGGAGGTGAACACGGCAGTGCTGGGCTGCCAGTTGGATTTGATGATCTTAAAGGTCCTTTCCAACCCCAGGGATTCAGTGATTCTGTGATTCTCAAAGCTCACACAAAGCCAGTCAGCAGTCTGCTTGGCACCCCCCTCCATCTGCTGCTTTTTTCCTGGGTGCCTGGGAGCTGTAGCTGGTGACAGATTGTCCTCTGCTGCCAGGGGGAGCAGGGATGCTCAGAGCCCTGCCATGGCACTCTGCCTCACAGCCACCCCAAGAACAGCTCCCCTGCAAGGCAGACAAACCCCCACTCTGCTGGGACCTGCACTGGAGGGCCTGCAGGGCACGAAGCCAGAGCTCCAAAGCTGGTGGGCAGCAGGGCCCTGAGGGGTTTGGTCACAGCCTGCAGAAGGAGGATAACCTGCTGCACCTCTCCAACACTTCTGCACAGCTGCTGAACCACATGCAGCTCCTGTGGCTGTGCTGGTGGCACCCCTCAGAGCAACCCTCAGCTCTGGGGTTTGGGCAGTGAAGATGGGAGGGAACAGAGGGAAGTGGGGTCAGTTCTAAGAGAGGGCAGGACAGGGAGCAGTTTCCCTGCAGAACAAGGTGCAGGGCAAGGCTGCTGGGTTTTGTCTGTGTGGGTGGTGGCCCCTTCAGTTCCATCCACTGCCACAAGAAGAACACACACACCACAGCTCTGTGCCTTCCCTGCCTCTCAGCTCTTCTCCTCTCCTGCTCCTGCTGTGTCTGCAGATGCACCTGGTGTTACCCACAGACAGCACAGTGCCCTGGGAGCCCCTCAGACAGCTTTGTTCTTGGGTGAGGACAGAAGGAAAGAGCTCCACAATTTCTAGACAAGGAGGAATTAATTTGTTTGCAGAATGGCTCCATGCACATGCAGAAAGCTGAGGCAAGAGCAGGAAATCCTGAGGCAGGATTTCGACTTGGGGCAGAACCTCGACTGGAGAACTGCCAGGTAAAGACTTTCTGGGAAGGGGGAAGGCATGGGGGAAATATTAATTAAAAAACATAAGTCAAGTCCAGGAAACCATAATTTATGGCTTCATTTGCCATGGTTTTAAAATGGAGTGATGATACAGAGAAGGCTGGGAGCTGCCAGTGGTTAAGTAAGGGATCAGGAGGTCCAGACAGAGCAGGAGGAAACACTCCTCAGTTCTCTCCTCTGGAGGCAGCAAACCAGTGATAAATCCGTGTTTACAAACAGCTTTCCTGAAAGTGCTGGTTAAAAATGCAGCTTTTAGAGCAATACACCTTAGAGAGGGGTGTGCTGGCTCTGGGGGAGGGCTGGGGATGCCCAGGAGAGCAGCAGTGGCATTACAGGAAGATGATGGAGAAAATAAAAAATAAAAACCCAAGCAAAACGATGGCAATGGGTCAGATCAGACTTTTGGAGCCAGGCACAGTGAGACAGAACCTGTGGCACCACATGGAAATGCAGTGTGCAGTGGCTCTGCACAGTCAGGGGATAAATCACCCACAGCTCCAAGGAGCAGGGACCACTGCCAAACCCTCAGAAAGGCTCGAAACTTGGTAAGAAAGGAACAAACAAACATACTGGGGAAGTGCTGGTTCTCTAACTTGGGCAACATTAATAAAAAAAAAATTATCAGGGTGTTTTATACCATTTATGCCAGACTCCATCACTCTGCACAGCCTGCAGAAAGCACTGGATAAGGCTGATACTGAATCCCAAGCTTGTGCATGTAGTTATTTTATTGAGGGCAGGTGGTTTCCGTGTGGCAGCAGCCCTTGATGGTTTTCCTGCTGCTATGACAGGGCAAAGGGGGTGCCCCACACCTACCTCTGGAATAAATTTTAATCCCACTGAGATCCCTTTCAAATAAAATAATAAAATAAACAAGGGTTCCTGAACTGGGTAAAGCAGCAACAACTTGTTCTGCTGGAAAAGCTGTGACCTCTTCTCCTCCCAAAGCTGAGGAGTCCCACTGAGGGGTCTGAGCAAACCCACCTGCTGTGGGTCAGCCTCACACTGGGTGAGCAGGGGCACTCCAGTGCAAACCAGTGTGCTCCCTGTGCAGCACCAGTACAAACCAGTGTGCTCCCTGTGCAGCACCAGTGCAAACCAGTGTGCTCCCTGTGCAGCACCAGTGCAAACCAGTGTGCTCCCTGTGCAGCACCAGTGCAAACCAGTGTGCTCCCTGTGCAGCACCAGTGCTGGATGGATTGTGCTGCCTTTGCTCTTCTCTTGGATCAGGTTCTGGAGTCCAGTGGAGCAGCACCAGGCACACCCCAGGGCCCAGTGAACACCCCAGGGCCCAGTGAACACCCCAGGGCCCAATGAACACCCCAGGGCCCAGTGAACACCCCAGGGCCCAATGAACACCCCAGGGCCCAACAAACACCCCAGGGCCCATTTAACACCCCAGGGCCCCTTTGCAGCTCCCTGGGTTCCCAGTCCCAGAGCAGCTCTGGAGGCCCTGGCTCACAGTGAGGATTTATTCTGCTCCCAGGACATTTGGGTTTTCCACTCCTGCCCTCCCAGGCTGAGCTGTCCCTGAGCCCACAGCGCAGTCCCTGAGCCCACACCTTCACTCCATTTAATCCAGTAAAACCACAAATCCCCCAGGTCTCCCTGACCATCCCCTTGCTCAGGAGAGCACAGCTCAGCAGCCAAGGCAGGGGAGCTCAGGTCTGTTTAGCCTCAGGAAAGTGCACACCATCCCTGCCTGCCTCCCAACTTGCTGCAGCTTGTGCTGCTTCCCTCTGTGGTCATGAAATAGAATTAGAGATCAATTCCACCGCCTGGAAGAAACAAACCTATAAATAAGGAGTCATAAAACCTAGAAGACAAGGCAGGAAGAGACAAAATCTAACGAACAAGAACAGAGGCTGAAAATTCAATTCCAGGACTCGCTGAAGAAAAATTGCAGGATTGAATGTTCTGGGAAAGCAAGGAATTCACAGCTTTTCCTGGAAGCACTTGCCAGTGGTACATATGCTCTGAACAAGGCAGATCCGTGTGGGTTATGGTTTTTGCAAGTGGGTGCAAACTGGGAGTTGCTGCCCTGAGGATTTTACACTCTGAGGGTGTGATCACACTGCTGCTGCAGGTGTGACAATTCCCAAACAAGCAGGATTTCCTTAGCAAAAATCTACATAAAGAATCAGTCCCCAGAAACTCCTGAATGGGGAGAGCACAGCCCAGGACATTATGGCACAGCCCTAGAAATCATCACACAAACTCATACTTGCAAAGATGTGCAGCTCCTGGAAGAATTTCCAATCCAACCTTTTCTAGTTCAGAGTGTGAAACCATCATGGGAAAAGCAGGGAGGAGCCAGCCTGGCACTCAGCATCTGGGGGAGAAGTGCTGGATGGGGTACACTCAGTTTTTGTGTGACAGAACAGACACCTTGCCAAGCCAACATTTCATTAAATCACTGTCAGGCATGCTGCTGAGTGCTCTGGGATTCATTCTCACCATTGTGGCATAAGAACCTTGCCCCAAACCCAGGTTATTTGAGCAGGGACAAGGAATGGAGTCAGCAAGGCCCCTCTGCTGCTGGAAAGAAAACAGGCTGGGAGCAAAGGCACCCACATGCACATCCTTCTTAAGCAGGGTAATTACAGTCTTAGGACTCATTAAGCAATATAGTCAAGGGGTGAGGAAGAGGGAAATCATAATATTGCTCAATTCTTTCCCAGAGCCATTTATTTTCTCTAGCTCTCAGTGTTGATTTTAGAGATTTAATATCAGATATTTCAAGGTGCAGCTCTGATGCTCCTGCTGGATAACTTATTAACCTGTTAGGGGGAGGGTGTTTGAAGGCCAGGTCCAGCCTGGATCGTGATTCCCTGCTTGGCTCGGTGCCTGTGCTCTCAGTCAGGCTGAGCTTGCAGGCACAGAGCTGGAGGAGCCTGCTCACTCTGGGTGGGGATTGCTCTCCAGAGTACATATCCCAAGGGGTAAACATTTGTTGCTGCTTTTGCCGCTTGCTGAGTGAGTTTTCTTCACCGCCGATCTGCAACATGACAAAAAACAAAGAGCAACTCAGAGTAAGAAGTACCGAGACAAAAACAACTCTGTCTCTTTCCTTAGGGTAACAAAATGTCTTGACTGTTCCCCAAACGCTGAGGTAAAGCACGAGGTTTTGCTGTGTTAGGTGCTGTGCTGACTCAAAAGAGCCTTTGAATGTCACTTCAAGTGACACTGGAAACTCTTCTGCCTGGTATGCTGATGTTGATCTTTTTTCTCAGCAAGGAAATAAATGAGATTTTCACAAATAGATCAGGATTTTCTCTTATGTGTTTGTCTTAATTGTTTTTAGGAAAAAAACTAAAAAGAAAAAAATAAAAAGAGGTCAGGAAGTTTTCTTCACCTGAAGGAGAATCCACAGGCCTGGGCACTGTGTGGTAGCAGCAGGAGGAGACAATTTAATAGGGTTCTTTCAGCACTGTTTCACCTGGAAAAAAAACCCCATAATCATGGGCTTCTTCCTCAGAGTTTGTCAAACAGTGAGTTTGCCTTTTGGCATCCCAGTGTGAGATCCACCTAACAAAATCAGGGAATCAACCCAGAGATTTCCAATGCAAGAACAAACACTGTTTCTGTGGGCTCCTGTCCTGCCCCGTGCCTTACCAGGCTCGTGCTGTTGGTCACAAACATCACAAAGTTTAGGAGTATGAAGAGTCTGGTTTTCTTCACCAAGCAAACAGATTTACCTTCACACAGAATATTTTGTGAGGTTTGTTGTTTTGGGGTGGGGTTTGGGGTTTATTTTTTACTTGTTTTGGGGCTCTTTGCTGGGTTTTGTTGGGTTTTTTCCCCCTTCTCACCCCATCCCTCCACCAGCCCTGCTGCTCCTGCTGACTTCCCAAGGAGCTGCATCCCTGCCCCTGGGCTGAGCAGCTCCTCCAGTGCCAACCCTTCCACCTGGGCACAAATGCAGCTCTGCAAAGGCATCCTGAGACAGAAATTAAGAAAATCTTGGTCTTGAGACAGAAATTAAGAAAATCTTGGTCTTGAGACAGAAATTAAGCTGCTTAGGGCAGAGCAGTGTTAAGTACTGAACTCCTGCTGGAATCTTTGTTCCATCCTGTGTTTCTGAAAGCCGAGGTGAGGCTGAGGAGGGGCTGGGGAACTTCAAAGCCCCAAGCCACAGGTCTCTCCTGGAGATTTCTGCACAAACCACCCCAGGAAATGTGTCAAGTGGTGGGTGTTATGCAGTGATTTTTCATTAATTTTAATTACTGTCATTCTATAGGATAGTGAGCATCCTCAGACCTTCGCCTCCAAATTGCACTGGGCCTGGTGCCAGGTTTCCTCTCCCCCCCTGGTTCCCTGCAGCAGTATTTAGTAATGGGATCGCTCCAACATGTTGAAATAAGGAGGGTAAATGCCAAACACTTCTGAATGAGGGGGAACGTGCATCTGAAATGGCACATGAAGCCTTTATTCATGATTCTGTAAACTGAAAACCTGGGCTCTGTGGGATCAAATGGAAGGCTTGATCAGGCTTGAGGAGAGAGCAGATGGAACATCCCCGTTTAAGGAAAAGCAAAACAAAACACAAAGTGACTCTTGACTTGCCATAAGCATCAGGAGTGCACCCTGGGGGAGGGGGAGGAAGAGGCAAAAACCCAGAATCAATTCCCTTGATGGGAGCTTATTGGCTTACTCAAAAAAAAAAACCCAAAAAACCAAACCAACAAATAAAAAACCCAACAAAAAAACCAACCAACCAAACAAACAAACAAAAAAACCCAAACAAAAAACCACAACAACAACCAAACCAAACCAAACCAAACACAACCCACCAAAAAAAAAAAAAACAAACCCCAAACCAACCAAACTGACTCTTTTCAGCACTAGATTTGCAATACAGGTGGCATCGTCACCATCATCCTCTTCATTTCACCCTGGCTCCCTGGAGCCATGATGACCCCAGATCCCACTCTCCCCTCACACCCCCAGCAGCCAGGGCAGGGCTGATGTTCCAACCTGGGCATTTCTGTTGCCCAGTTTCAGAGGAGTTATTCTGGCAGGCAGAAGCACAGAGCTGTCCCTGCCCTGCCTGGAGCCAGCCTGGCCGCCCCCCTCCTGCCAGGCAAGGGCCCAAAACAGGGAAAGGGAGACCAGCAAATGACCAATTTCATCTTTGGAATGATCATTAGTGGCTTGAGAGCAAGATCTCACTGCTTTGGGAGGGAAATATTCCATTAAAGCCCAAATCCTGACTGGAAGCTTAGAGGCAGCAGCTGCAACACTCCAAATTTCCTGTTCCTGGGGAGCAGATGGTGGGGCAGAGATGGCAAATGCACATTAATCACAAGTGTCAGGTGGAGGCTGGGCTGGGTGTGCCAGAGCAGAGCCTTCCTTCCCCACAGAGCCCTGTTTGCCAGGACCCACTGCTGGGGCAGGGGTGCTGCATCCAGCACTGCCAGAGCTGGGAACCCTCACCCAGAGCAGCTCCAGAGCTGGGAACCCTCACCCAGAGCAGCTCCAGGGCAGGGAACCCTCACCCAGAGCAGCTCCAGAGCTGGGAACCCTCACCCAGAGCAGCTCCAGAGCTGGGAACCCTCACCCAGAGCACCTCCAGGGCAGGGAACCCTCACCCAGAGCAGCTCCAGAGCTGGGAACCCTCACCCAGAGCACCTCCAGGGCAGGGAACCCTCACCCAGAGCAGCTCCAGAGCTGGGAACCCTCACCCAGAGCACCTCCAGGGCAGGGAACCCTCACCCAGAGCAGCTCCAGAGCTGGGAACCCTCACCCAGAGCAGCTCCAGGGCAGGGAACCCTCACCCAGAGCAGCTCCAGAGCTGGGAACCCTCACCCAGAGCAGCTCCAGGGCAGGGAACCCTCACCCAGAGCAGCTCCAGAGCTGGGAACCCTCACCCAGAACAGCTCCAGGGCAGGGAACCCTCACCCAGAACAGCTCCAGAGCTGGGAACCCTCACCCAGAGCTGGGAACCCTCACCCAGAGCAGCTCCAGAGCTGGGAACCCTCACCCAGAACAGCTCCAGAGCTGGGAACCCTCACCCAGAGCAGCTCCAGGGCAGGGAACCCTCACCCAGAGCAGCTCCAGAGCTGGGAACCCTCACCCAGAGCAGCTCCAGGGCAGGGAACCCTCACCCAGAACAGCTCCAGAGCTGGGAACCCTCACCCAGAGCAGCTCCAGGGCAGGGAACCCTCACCCAGAGCAGCTCCAGAGCTGGGAACCCTCACCCAGAGCTGGGAACCCTCACCCAGAGCAGCTCCAGAGCTGGGAACCCTCACCCAGAACAGCTCCAGAGCTGGGAACCCTCACCCAGAGCACCTCCAGAGCAGGGAACCCTCACCCAGAGCACCTCCAGGGCAGGGAACCCTCACCCAGAGCAGCTCCAGAGCTGGGAACTCTCACCCAGAGCACCTCCAGGGCAGGGAACCCTCACCCAGAGCAGCTCCAGAGCTGGGAACCCTCACCCAGAGCAGCTCCAGAGCTGGGAACCCTCACCCAGAGCACCTCCAGGGCAGGGAACCCTCACCCAGAGCAGCTCCAGAGCTGGGAACCCTCACCCAGAACAGCTCCAGAGCTGGGAACCCTCACCCAGAGCAGCTCCAGAGCTGGGAACCCTCACCCAGAGCAGCTCCAGGGCAGGGAACCCTCACCCAGAACAGCTCCAGAGCTGGGAACCCTCACCCAGAGCAGCTCCAGGGCAGGGAACCCTCACCCAGAGCAGCTCCAGAGCTGGGAACCCTCACCCAGAACAGCTCCAGGGCAGGGAACCCTCACCCAGAGCAGCTCCAGAGCTGGGAACCCTCACCCAGAGCAGCTCCAGGGCAGGGAACCCTCACCCAGAGCAGCTCCAGAGCTGGGAACCCTCACCCAGAGCAGCTCCACGGCAGGGAACCCTCACCCAGAGCAGCTCCAGGGCAGGGAACCCTCACCCAGAGCAGCTCCAGAGCTGGGAACCCTCACCCAGAACAGCTCCAGAGCTGGGAACCCTCACCCAGAGCAGCTCCAGGGCAGGGAACCCTCACCCAGAGCAGCTCCAGAGCTGGGAACCCTCACCCAGAACAGCTCCAGAGCTGGGAACCCTCACCCAGAGCAGCTCCAGAGCTGGGAACCCTCACCCAGAGCAGCTCCAGGGCAGGGAACCCTCACCCAGAGCAGCTCCAGAGCTGGGAACCCTCACCCAGAGCACCTCCAGGGCAGGGAACCCTCACCCAGAGCAGCTCCAGAGCTGGGAACCCTCACCCAGAGCAGCTCCAGAGCTGGGAACCCTCACCCAAAACAGCTGCCAGGGCTGGGAACCCTCACCCAGAGCACCTCCAGAGCTGGGAACCCTCACCCAGAGCAGCTCCAGGGCAGGGAACCCTCACCTAGAGCACCTCCAGAGCTGGGAACCCTCACCCAGAGCAGCTCCAGGGCAGGGAACCCTCACCCAGAGCAGCTCCAGGGCTGGGAACCCTCACCCAGAGCAGCTCCAGGGCAGGGAACCCTCACCCAGAGCAGCTCCAGGGCAGGGAACCCTCACCCAGAGCAGCTCCAGAGCTGGGAACTCTCACCCAGAGCACCTCCAGGGCAGGGAACCCTCACCCAGAGCAGCTCCAGAGCTGGGAACCCTCACCCAGAGCAGCTCCAGGGCAGGGAACCCTCACCCAGAGCAGCTCCAGAGCTGGGAACCCTCACCCAGAACAGCTCCAGAGCTGGGAACCCTCACCCAGAGCAGCTCCAGGGCAGGGAACCCTCACCCAGAGCAGCTCCAGAGCTGGGAACCCTCACCCAGAACAGCTCCAGGGCAGGGAACCCTCACCCAGAGCAGCTCCAGAGCTGGGAACCCTCACCCAGAGCACCTCCAGGGCAGGGAACCCTCACCCAGAACAGCTCCAGAGCTGGGAACCCTCACCCAGAGCAGCTCCAGGGCAGGGAACCCTCACCCAGAGCAGCTCCAGAGCTGGGAACCCTCACCCAGAGCACCTCCAGGGCAGGGAACCCTCACCCAGAGCACCTCCAGGGCAGGGAACCCTCACCCAGAGCAGCTGCCAGACCGTGCTGCCCTCTAGCCCTGGTTGGTGCCTGAGATGTTTTGGTTTCTCTGAAACTCTTTTCCCAGAGAGTTTTCTGCCAACCAGAGACACGTTTTCCTGGCTGTGACCTTTGTTTGCATTCCTTTCCCTGGGAGGGACTTCTCCTTGCTGTCCCTCTGCTCTAACCAATGTGATTGAAGAAGTTTGTCTTTGTTTCACCCATTGGGTTGTTCTCTGCAGAACAGCATAAAAGGGAAGAAATTCCCAGAAATAAAGGGAGTCATTGTCACCTTTTGAGTCGGAGTCTGTGTCCTTGTGGTCTTTAACAGCATCACTGCCCACCCCAGAGGCATCCCCCAGTGCTCAGGGCAGCTCCGGGGGACAGACAGACAGACAGCCACTCACTCACTCACTCAGCTCCCCCCAGCTAACCAGGCAGTACCTCCCCAAATCCCTGGTTTGTGTCCTTGCACACCCAGCAGCTCAGGCTGCCTCATGCCAGCAGTGCCAGCAGAAGGGGAATCCCTTCCACCCTCGCCCCAAACAAGTGCCAGCTTGGCCCGGTGAGTAAACCCTGCCAGCCCTGCCTCCCAAACGCCCCCAGGTTATCCCTCCCGGCCACCCCAGCCCCTGTGTCCTGTCCCTGCTGCTGCCTGGCCCCACCTGCCCCAGCCCTGCTGTCCCAGCCAGGTGAAGCAGCTGTGTGCCAGGCCCGGGCCTTGCACAACACTCCTGACCCTGTGCTTCCTACACAAACCCTCCCGAGGAGCTCCCTCTCCCCCTGGAGAGTTTGCTTGGGGTTTTTTTGGGGTGGGTCTCTCGCTCTGTGTGTGTGTTTGGGGTTCCTGTGTTTGGGCTTTGTGTGTGTCCCATCCCTCCAGCTGCAGATTTGTCTGCATCCTCCCCAGCCCCAGGAAAGCTGCCATTGTGTCCTTCTGGTGCCGTTTTCCTGCAACTGCTGGGGAAATTCTGGGAGCAAACCTGTGCTGGAGGCTCTTCAGAGACCAAAATTTAACAGAGACAAAAGCAAGGCTGAGCTACAGCTAAGTCACAGAATTACCCTTCAATGCTCAGAGTGAAAATGCTAGAAGGGATTTTCTCATTCTCTCTCCAATTAGTTTTTCCCCTACAAAACATACCTAGCTGTCTTGAAGCCACATTCAGCTGTTTTAAATCCAGTTTACACTCATTACCTAGCACTGCACAGGAGACTGAAGTGTTTTAGATACCAGAGAGAAGATACAGCACAGTATGACCAAGAAGAGGGAAATCTTACAGGCACAGAGGGCAGGAGGTTCCTCAGGGTCTGGAGAGGCTGTGACAGCACCTCTGAGTGATGGGGAGAAGCCAGCAGAGCCTGCACTGGAGAGGGGATCAGGAGCCACTGAGGGGACACAGCAAGAACAGAAGTGGAAATTGTCCCTGCCCACAGCAGGGGTTGGAATTGGGTGATCTTTGGTCCCTTCCCACCCAAACCATCCCGGAATCCTACGAGCAGGCAGCCTTGTGTTTTCTTTGGGTCACATGTGATAAAGCAGAGATGGATTTCTGTGGGGGGGATATTTCACTGTGCAGGCATTTCACACGAGTACATGGAGCCAGTGCAGGACTTCAAATGCTCCTGTGGGCCTGAACTGCCTCTGCACTCCCTGCCTCTTCAGGAGGCAGCAGAGAGAACCTCGCTGCCTTCCCCATCCCCGTGTGCATTCTCTTCTCTAACAGATGAAGCATTAATGAGAATTCTTCACGTTCCCCTTATCAACAGCCTGGATCCCTGCACTGATGAGGAACACCGAGCCCTTTTCACACCGGGACAGGATGTTTGTTTACTTTTGCATGACACATTAGAGCCCAACCTTCAAGAAACACAAGGAGGTCCCTCCTTTCCTGGAGTTCTCTGCGCCTGCTTGGCTCTGAGGTCTGGACACGTGAGGAGCCACATCTTTCAGCATCAGCAGATTTCCAGGAGACACGCTCTGCTTTGAGAAAGGGTGAAACTGATCCTGCAGGGCTGTTTACCTCACCCAGCTGATCCTGCAGGGCTGTTTACCTCACCCAACTGATCCTGCAGGGCTGTTTACCTCACCCACACACCTTGGAGTGCCACCACAGCACCTGCCCTTGTGTAATCACTGCTTCTCCCTCAACCAAACAGCAGCAGCATTGTAGCAGGCAAAGGTTCAACCACAGCCAGTGCTGAATTCTCACAGCTCGGACATCAGAGAAGAAGAAAGCTAATTAGGAACATCTATTCTGGAGCCTTTTTTAAAAAAAAAAACTTTTGCTTTGTGAAGGAAAACAAGAACATAAAGCAGTGTAAAATACATGGCTTGGCTAGATTTCCCAGATGAAGAAGCAGGGCTTGGAGCACAGCTGGTGAGGCTGGAGTGTCACCACAATCTGTGCACAAGCCTTGCATGCAAATCAGCTGCACACACCAGCGAGTGAGGGATCAGCTCTGCAGGATCTGACACTGATTGTGTGGGTGTCAAGAGGCATGGAGGAGCACTGGCATTTTCCATATGCAGGAGCTGGGTTTGGTCTGTTCAGGAGAACTCCATGGAGAGCACTGTGAGCTGAGCAGGAGCTGGGTTTGGTCTGTTCAGAACTCCATGGAGAGCACTGTGAGCTGAGCAGGAGCTGGGTTTGGTCTGTTCAGGAGAACTCCATGGAGAGCACTGTGAGCTGAGCAGGAGCTGGGTTTGGTCTGTTCAGGAGAACTCCATGGAGAGCACTGTGAGCTGAGCAGGAGCTGGGTTTGGTCTGTTCAGGAGAACTCCATGGAGAGCACTGTGAGCTGAGCAGGAGCTGGGTTTGGTCTGTTCAGAACTCCATGGCAAACACTGTGAGCTGAGCAGGAGCTGGGTTTGGTCTGTTCAGGAGAACTCCATGGAGAGCACTGTGAGCTGAGCAGGAGCTGGGTTTGGTCTGTTCAGGAGAACTCCATGGAGAGCACTGTGAGCTGAGCAGGAGCTGGGTTTGGTCTGTTCAGGAGAACTCCATGGAGAGCACTGTGAGCTGAGCAGGAGCTGGGTTTGGTCTGTTCAGAACTCCATGGCAAACACTGTGAGCTGAGCAGGAGCTGGGTTTGGTCTGTTCAGGAGAACTCCATGGCAAACACTGTGAGCTGAGCAGGAGCTGGGTTTGGTCTGTTCAGGAGAACTCCATGGCAAACACTGTGAGCTGAGCAGGAGCTGGGTTTGGTCTGTTCAGAACTCCATGGCAAACACTGTGAGCTGAGCAGGAGCTGGGTTTGGTCTGTTCAGAACTCCATGGAGAGCACTGTGAGCTGAGCAGGAGCTGGGTTTGGTCTGTTCAGGAGAACTCCATGGAGAGCACTGTGAGCTGAGCAGGAGCTGGGTTTGGTCTGTTCAGAACTCCATGGAGAGCACTGTGAGCTGAGCAGGAGCTGGGTTTGGTCTGTTCAGAACTCCATGGCAAACACTGTGAGCTGAGCAGGAGCTGGGTTTGGTCTGTTCAGGAGAACTCCATGGCAAACACTGTGAGCTGAGCAGGAGCTGGGTTTGGTCTGTTCAGAACTCCATGGAGAGCACTGTGAGCTGAGCAGGAGCTGGGTTTGGTCTGTTCAGGAGAACTCCATGGCAAACACTGTGAGCTGAGCAGGAGCTGGGTTTGGTCTGTTCAGGAGAACTCCATGGAGAGCACTGTGAGCTGAGCAGGAGCTGGGTTTGGTCTGTTCAGGAGAACTCCATGGAGAGCACTGTGAGCTGAGCAGGAGCTGGGTTTGGTCTGTTCAGAACTCCATGGCAAACACTGTGAGCTGAGCAGGAGCTGGGTTTGGTCTGTTCAGAACTCCATGGAGAGCACTGTGAGCTGAGCAGGAGCTGGGTTTGGTCTGTTCAGGAGAACTCCATGGCAAACACTGTGAGCTGAGCAGGAGCTGGGTTTGGTCTGTTCAGAACTCCATGGCAAACACTGTGAGCTGAGCAGGAGCTGGGTTTGGTCTGTTCAGAACTCCATGGCAAACACTGTGAGCTGAGCAGGAGCTGGGTTTGGTCTGTTCAGGAGAACTCCATGGAGAGCACTGTGAGCTGAGCAGGAGCTGGGTTTGGTCTGTTCAGGAGAACTCCATGGCAAACACTGTGAGCTGAGCAGGAGCTGGGTTTGGTCTGTTCAGGAGAACTCCATGGCAAACACTGTGAGCTGAGCAGGAGCTGGGTTTGGTCTGTTCAGAACTCCATGGCAAACACTGTGAGCTGAGCAGGAGCTGGGTTTGGTCTGTTCAGGAGAACTCCATGGAGAGCACTGTGAGCTGAGCAGGAGCTGGGTTTGGTCTGTTCAGAACTCCATGGCAAACACTGTGAGCTGAGCAGGAGCTGGGTTTGGTCTGTTCAGAACTCCATGGCAAACACTGTGAGCTGAGCAGGAGCTGGGTTTGGTCTGTTCAGGAGAACTCCATGGCAAACACTGTGAGCTGAGCAGGAGCTGGGTTTGGTCTGTTCAGAACTCCATGGCAAGCACTGTGAGCTGAGCAGGAGCTGGGTTTGGTCTGTTCAGAACTCCATGGAGAGCACTGTGAGCTGAGCAGGAGCTGGGTTTGGTCTGTTCAGGAGAACTCCATGGCAAACACTGTGAGCTGAGCAGGAGCTGGGTTTGGTCTGTTCAGAACTCCATGGCAAGCACTGTGAGCTGAGCAGGAGCTGGGTTTGGTCTGTTCAGGAGAACTCCATGGAGAGCACTGTGAGCTGAGCAGGAGCTGGGTTTGGTCTGTTCAGAACTCCATGGCAAACACTGTGAGCTGAGCAGGAGCTGGGTTTGGTCTGTTCAGAACTCCATGGCAAACACTGTGAGCTGAGCAGGAGCTGGGTTTGGTCTGTTCAGGAGAACTCCATGGAGAGCACTGTGAGCTGAGCAGGAGCTGGGTTTGGTCTGTTCAGGAGAGCTCCATGGCAAACACTGTGAGCTGAGCAGGAGCTGGGTTTGGTCTGTTCAGGAGAACTCCATGGCAAGCACTGTGAGCTGAGCAGGAGCTGGGTTTGGTCTGTTCAGAACTCCATGGCAAACACTGTGAGCTGAGCAGGAGCTGGGTTTGGTCTGTTCAGAACTCCATGGCAAACACTGTGAGCTGAGCAGGAGCTGGGTTTGGTCTGTTCAGGAGAGCTCCATGGCAAACACTGTGAGCTGAGCAGGAGCTGGGTTTGGTCTGTTCAGAACTCCATGGAGAGCACTGTGAGCTGAGCAGGAGCTGGGTTTGGTCTGTTCAGGAGAACTCCATGGCAAACACTGTGAGCTGAGCAGGAGCTGGGTTTGGTCTGTTCAGGAGAACTCCATGGCAAACACTGTGAGCTGAGCAGGAGCTGGGTTTGGTCTGTTCAGAACTCCATGGCAAACACTGTGAGCTGAGCAGGAGCTGGGTTTGGTCTGTTCAGAACTCCATGGCAAACACTGTGAGCTGAGCAGGAGCTGGGTTTGGTCTGTTCAGAACTCCATGGCAAACACTGTGAGCTGAGCAGGAGCTGGGTTTGGTCTGTTCAGAACTCCATGGCAAACACTGTGAGCTGAGCAGGAGCTGGGTTTGGTCTGTTCAGGAGAACTCCATGGAGAGCACTGTGAGCTGAGCAGGAGCTGGGTTTGGTCTGTTCAGGAGAACTCCATGGCAAACACTGTGAGCTGAGCAGGAGCTGGGTTTGGTCTGTTCAGGAGAACTCCATGGCAAACACTGTGAGCTGAGCAGGAGCTGGGTTTGGTCTGTTCAGAACTCCATGGCAAACACTGTGAGCTGAGCAGGAGCTGGGTTTGGTCTGTTCAGAACTCCATGGCAAACACTGTGAGCTGAGCAGGAGCTGGGTTTGGTCTGTTCAGGAGAACTCCATGGAGAGCACTGTGAGCTGAGCAGGAGCTGGGTTTGGTCTGTTCAGAACTCCATGGCAAACACTGTGAGCTGAGCAGGAGCTGGGTTTGGTCTGTTCAGAACTCCATGGCAAACACTGTGAGCTGAGCAGGAGCTGGGTTTGGTCTGTTCAGAACTCCATGGCAAACACTGTGAGCTGAGCAGGAGCTGGGTTTGGTCTGTTCAGAACTCCATGGCAAACACTGTGAGCTGAGCAGGAGCTGGGTTTGGTCTGTTCAGGAGAACTCCATGGCAAACACTGTGAGCTGAGCAGGAGCTGGGTTTGGTCTGTTCAGAACTCCATGGCAAGCACTGTGAGCTGAGCAGGAGCTGGGTTTGGTCTGTTCAGGAGAACTCCATGGAGAGCACTGTGAGCTGAGCAGGAGCTGGGTTTGGTCTGTTCAGAACTCCATGGCAAACACTGTGAGCTGAGCAGGAGCTGGGTTTGGTCTGTTCAGGAGAACTCCATGGAGAGCACTGTGAGCTGAGCAGGAGCTGGGTTTGGTCTGTTCAGGAGAACTCCATGGCAAACACTGTGAGCTGAGCAGGAGCTGGGTTTGGTCTGTTCAGGAGAACTCCATGGCAAACACTGTGAGCTGAGCAGGAGCTGGGTTTGGTCTGTTCAGGAGAACTCCATGGCAAGCACTGTGAGCTGAGCAGGAGCTGGGTTTGGTCTGTTCAGAACTCCATGGCAAACACTGTGAGCTGAGCAGGAGCTGGGTTTGGTCTGTTCAGGAGAACTCCATGGAGAGCACTGTGAGCTGAGCAGGAGCTGGGTTTGGTCTGTTCAGGAGAGCTCCATGGCAAACACTGTGAGCTGAGCAGGAGCTGGGTTTGGTCTGTTCAGAACTCCATGGCAAACACTGTGAGCTGAGCAGGAGCTGGGTTTGGTCTGTTCAGGAGAACTCCATGGCAAACACTGTGAGCTGAGCAGGAGCTGGGTTTGGTCTGTTCAGGAGAACTCCATGGAGAGCACTGTGAGCTGAGCAGGAGCTGGGTTTGGTCTGTTCAGAACTCCATGGCAAACACTGTGAGCTGAGCAGGAGCTGGGTTTGGTCTGTTCAGAACTCCATGGCAAACACTGTGAGCTGAGCAGGAGCTGGGTTTGGTCTGTTCAGGAGAGCTCCATGGCAAACACTGTGAGCTGAGCAGGAGCTGGGTTTGGTCTGTTCAGAACTCCATGGCAAACACTGTGAGCTGAGCAGGAGCTGGGTTTGGTCTGTTCAGAACTCCATGGAGAGCACTGTGAGCTGAGCAGGAGCTGGGTTTGGTCTGTTCAGGAGAACTCCATGGCAAACACTGTGAGCTGAGCAGGAGCTGGGTTTGGTCTGTTCAGGAGAACTCCATGGCAAGCACTGTGAGCTGAGCAGGAATTTCCCACCTGACTGCTCCCCTGTGAGGCTCTCACCCACAGGAACTGGCCTTTCCATATTTTTTTCCCCCAGTTCCATTACAAGCACTGTGCCAGGATTGTGAGGCTGAGCAGAAGCCAGCAGCTTCCATCAGAGAGCAGGATCCAGCCCAGAGCTCCCCCAGCAGCCGCTGCCAGGAGGGAAAACAGCCCGTGATTGCTGCTGGGCAGAGGGAGAAGGCTGGGAAGGAAACACACGGAGGCAGATCTGGCTGGGAGAAGGAGGCTCCCGTTCCCTCAGCACATCAGGCTGCAATCATATCTCCCTCGCTGGGAGGAAGCCGAGGAGCTCCACGCCCTGGGGTCGGCGTGGCCACGGTGACACTGCAGCCGGTGGCATTTGTCAGCTGCAGTGCTCCTGAGGACAGGGGAGGCTGGAGCCCAGCTCGGGAGGGGCTGGGGATGGGAAAGAGCTCCAGAGCAAGGGGAGAGGCGAGCTGTGGTGCCACTGCTGGGCTCGGGGAGGTCATTCCTGGCATTCTGATCCCCCTCTCTGCCAAGCCAGCTCTGTTATCGAGGCAGAAAAACACAAACCAACCCCTTGTTTTTCTTTTGTTTGTTCTGGCACCCACCCTGCCGTGCCAGCGCCTGTCCCGTGGCAAACATCTGCTCCTCCCTGCCCAGCAATGCTGCTCGCTGCCACCTTGTCACCTTGTCACCTTGTCACCTTGTCACCAGCTGCTGGGGACACAGACACCACCGGAGAGCCAGGGCAGTGCTCAGACACCCCCGGGGGTTTGACACCCCAGGATCTGCTCTGGGAGGCTGCAGGAGCACCGTGCCCGAGCAGGGAGCACAGGGAAGGGGCAGGGATGGAACACCAGCGGGGTCCCAGCCTGGGAACCACCTGGGACAGATCCAAGCTTAGCCCAGGCTCCTTGCACGGGGGGATAAGGCTGAGACCTCAGGAGGGGGTGCTGGGCAGATGCTCACAGGGCGAGCCCTGCTGGCTCAGGGCCTCACCCTCACAAGGTGAAGCCCCAGCCCAGCACCCACAGTGCCCCCAGCCCAGCCCAGCACCCAGAGTGCCCCCAGCCCAGGCCAGCTCCGGGCATCCCGCTGGGCAGCGGTGAGGGGAAGCTGCTGCTCTGGTTTTTTCTGCTCTTCTTTGGGCTTTTTTTTAAAGTTTTACTTCAGCCTTCTGATGTTTGCATTTTGAGATGGAGTTCCTCACGCACTTTTCATGTAAACAATGATTGTTTTGAGCTCCTTTCTGCAGGAGGAGAGAATTGATGGGCTGTTGGGCTGACCAGTGTGGTTGGAGAGGACAATTTCCTTCCTCCAATCCATGGTCACTGTTGGAATTCTATAAATGTCGAGGTCTGTAAATAAATAAACTGCCCCTTTTTTGCCTTGGACATCTCAGTGTGTGGGTGTCATTCTTTGGTGTGGTACTGCAGCAGCAGGAGGGTCCCAGCTGGCTCAGAGCCCTGGGCTGAGCCTGGGCACGGCTTTGAGGGACAATTCTGAACCCGGACACAGTTTTGGGGGACAATTCTGAGCCTGGGCACGGCTTTGAGGGAAAATTCTCAGCCTGGGCACAGCTTTGAGAGACATTTCTGAGCCTGGGCACAGCTTTGAGGGACAATTCTGGGCCTGGGCACGGCTTTGAGGGACAATTCTCAGCCTGGGCACAGCTTTGGGGGACATTTCTCAGCCTGGGCACGGCTTTGAGGGACAATTCTCACCCTGGGCACAGCTTTGAGGGACAATTCTGAGCCTGGGCATGGCTTTGAGGGACATTTCTCAGCCTGGGCATGGCTTTGAGGGACAATTCTGAGCCTGGGCACAGTTTTGAGGGACAATTCTGAGCCTGGGCACAGCTTTGGGGGACATTTCCGAGCCTGGGCACGGCTTTGAGGGACATTTCCGAGCCTGGGCACGGCTTTGAGGGACATTTCCGAGCCTGGGCACGGCTTTGGGGGACATTTCCGACCTTGGACACGGCTTTGAGGGACATTTCTCACCCTGGGCACAGCTTTGAGGGACATTTCTTAGCCTGGGACCAGCTTTGAGGGACAATTCTGAGCCTGGGCACGGCTTTGAGGGACATTTCCGAGCCTGGGCACGGCTTTGAAGGACATTTCTTAGCCTGGGACCAGCTTTGAGGGACAATTCTGAGCCTGGGCACAGCTTTGAGGGACATTTCTCAGCCTGGGCACAGCTGTGGGGGACAATTTTCAGCCTGGGCACGGCTTTGGGGGACATTTCCGACCTTGGACACAGCTTTGAGGGACATTTCTCACCCTGGGCACGGCTTTGAGGGACAATTCTCAGCCTGGACACAGCTTTGAGGGACAACTCTGAGCCTGGGCACGGCTTTGAGGGACATTTCCAAGCCTGGGCACGGCTTTGAGGGACAATTCTGGGCCTGGGCACAGCTTTGAGGGATAATTCTGAGCCTGGGCACGGCTTTGAGGGACATTTCCGAGCCTGTGAGCTGGGCACGGTGACACCCAGCTCTGCTCGGGACACAGCTTCACAACCCGCGATGGAATTTTCACAGAAGGGCTGCCGGTACGTCAGCCACGATATTCCACTCGTGCCTGGCTGCAAAGGGGGGCACGGAAAAAGCCAAAAGAAGTGTTAATCAAGCGCTAATCTGGCTGCTAATTATCGTAACCGCTTACGTTTGGAATATCTGTGTAGGTCTCTCTTATTTTCCTTCTCTAAATGGGAGTGAAGTGTACAAAAGGGCAGGTATTTCCTCCTCCCTGCTCCTGCTCCACCTATTTATTGGGCCATACCACATGCCTGGCAGTTTCATAATGGGAATTGGAAATGGAATTAAAGAAAAGGAAATTGCTACAAATGAAGCAATTTCCTGGGTGTAAACAGGGCTTGGAATTTTGAAGAACAGCTTTCACATGGAAACATATTTTGTTCTGTCAAACAAATGTGGGGATTTCTTGTCAGATACTATTTAGCTGAGAACACTAACAAATAACCTCATGAGGAGTGCTGATGACATAAAAGACCAAGGGCTGAGCACTGAAGTCCTGACTTGGGCAAGACTCCAGAACTTCAGGGATACTTTTGTCTCAGTAATCACATCAGGATCTGCTCTTGGCAGGTTCAGCCCTCTTGGATAACAATACACCCTGGATAACTTCTCCACAATTTGTTAATTTGCTTTACAAGGCTGGAGGAGCAGGGATTTCCACCAAGAGTGGAACTCTTTTTATGTTGTGACACCATTTACGTGCCTGGGTGTCTGCAGGGCAGCCTGGCCTTGGACACTTCCAAGGATTCTCTGGGCAGCCTGCTCAATTATTTCAGAAATACCACTTGGAGCTTCTGCTCATTTAAACTTCTTAAAGCATTCCCCTCCTCTTCCTTTCAGCAGGACATTGAGAGCTGCCCTTCCTATCAGTGAGTGGCTCAGAGAGCAGGAGATTCAGTAAATTTGCCAGAACTAAAGGAGGCAGTTTGAAGTTTCTGTATGAGCTGATATTTCCTGAACACCTTGGAGATAGCCCTGCTGGGCAGCCTACAGACAGATGGTTGGGAGTCACGTTGGTTGGGCACTCAGGGCTGATGTCAGCCCCTGAAGTTACCTGCCTGCAGGTGCTGGTGCTCATTTCCTGCACGTTCTGCAACTGGAGACAGTACAAGTATCACACTGCAAACACTGTCTGCTGCCAGTGTGCACAGTTCTTCTTCTTTCTGGAAACTCTTGGAAGGCTTTGGATCAGATTTAGAGGTATCCAGTTGCATTTCAGCCCCCTCTGTTCCAGTCTGGCCTGGTGATCGTGTGCACCACAGAACATCACCCTCCAAAGCCCCCAGAGGACACAGCCCCTGCCAGGAATGAGAGGGGTGCCACCACCAGGCTCTGATGTTCCACTGAGGCAGAACCTGTGGCCAGCTGTCTGTCACAGCACCAAAAGCAAATCCTGCGTGCACCAGAGGTAAGAAAATCGTCCATCCAAGAATAATCAACTTTTGGGAATCATTCACTGCTGCTATCACCGAGCACAATGCACCAGCAATTAGCTGTGCATCATTGCTCCTAAATTGCACAAAGCTGGCTGCAGTGGGGCTGGTGAGTGTTTGTTGAGCTGGGTTTATATGAAATGAGAGATCACCTGGAGGAGGAATATTACTGGAATTTACGTTTCAGGTCCTATCTGGGAATTTACATTTCATTTGTAGAATGTCTCCTCTTGGCTTTCCCAAGCAGTGATGTCAGAGATCAGAGATATGGGGATCTCAGAGAGCCCTGCTGAAGACACAGTGAATAATTCAACATTTGCACACCAGCTCCTGCTCCTCTTTGCACTGGAGCTAGTAAGAAGTGATTCCATTGAGGCCAAGGGGGAGTTTTATCCAGGGTGAGGGATTTGAGAACGAGAGGCTCAGGGTGCACCCGTGGCTCTGCTGCCTTCCAAGGGCTGTCAGAGCCCACCCGGGGCAAAGGGAACTCCTGGGCTGCCCTCCGTGGGGAGAGGCCCTTGGGGAGGGCAGGGAGTGCAAACCTCCTGCAGGATCTCCTGGAAATGTGTGACAATGGGACTCCTGCACGCCCAGGAGGGACAGTGAGGACACAGATCTGAGCAGTGCCTGCCTCTGGGTGCAGCACACAGGGGAGCACTGCTCTCTTTTGTGAGCCTCTTGCAACAGCAGGAGGGAAGAAGTCTGGTAATGCAACAAGAAGGAACTGATCTCTTCATTCAAGTACAAAGTTTAATGCAAAACCAGCTTCTGCTCAACAGCTGAGAAAGGAAAAGTGAAGTTCATGGTTACTGTCCTCGGCTTTGTTTCTCAAGGCTCGTGGGTGCCACTGATATCTCTGTAACTTTCCTTTTACACACTCCTCTTCTTGTCCTCACTGCTTCTGCCCTGCTCCTCATCCTGGAGACCTCCCCCAGTCCTGAAGTCTCAGATGAGCCCTGACTTTTTCACTTAAATCCTCCCACCGAGCCCCTTTCTCTAAGAATCCTTTGCTGTGATTTCAGATTCTCATCCTTTTTCCTTCCTGTGTGCTTGTAAGAGCCATTTCATTCTTTCCACAGGAAATCTTCAGCAGCCTCCCTCTCCCTTTATGCTCCCTGCACTGACACTGGAGAGGTGAGAAATGCCTCTGCGTGCAGTGAATGCCTGGGGAAGTTACCAGAGAGCCCCGAGTTCCAGCAGAGCCCTCAGTCAAAGCAGCTGGAAGGAGCAATAAATGCCATTATCATTTCCAAAGTACAACATGAACACCCTCCACCGCCAGCCTGGCAGTTCAAAAGCCAGCTAACAACTCCATCAGCAGCCTGCCTTGCCTTGAATAATTGCTTTGAGAAGAGAACCTTGATCAAAGGCACTGGTAGCGAATTTAGTGAAGTGTTCATCATGTAAAAAACTACTCAGCCCTGAACCCAGCTCGGCCAGAAGCAGGTAACCCATAAATAAGCGGGGTTAAAGATGAACGGGGAGCTCTGAACAAAGGAATTCCAGGGACAGCAAAGCAAAGCAGGGCTGCAGGGGCTGATCCGGAGCGAGGGAGGAGAGCAGCTCACCCTGTGCGAGCTCACCCTGTGCGAGCTGCTCCAGCCACAGCAGCCCCGCAGTGACAAACGTGCACAGACTCTTGGTGACATCGAACTGACTGCAGAGACACTGAAGCACTGGAGATACGGGGAAAGTTCTTAATGCGTGGCTGTAAACAGAGAGAATAGCTCAGGCTCTCTGGAGGGAGCTCACCCAGCTGAAACCTGGCCCAAGGGCTCATCCTTTGCTCAGGGCTGCTCGGTTTCCTGCAGGAACTGAGGTTGTCTATAACTTTTTGCACATTTCCAGCTGGTTAATAGCTGAACCACTTCCCCAACGTGAGGAAAAAGGTTTTTTCCCCCTATGGGAGTGAACTCAGAGTTCCAAGCAGCTCAGCGTGCACCTGCTGAGCCCCCAGGTGAGGACATCAACTCCTTGTTCCTTCCTCGGGGGCTCAGGGAGGGAACCACATTAAAAACCTTCCCTACCAAATGCTCACTGTGGGGATAGGATCAATGACAGTAAATCAGAGAGGGCAAAGCAGGTGCTGCTTGGATGGATTTCCAGCCTTCCCAAGCAGTTAAAGCTCCTTCCAGCGCTGAGGCACACGCCAGCATCAGCTCTCTTGGCCTTTTAATGCCACCACCAATGCCCTGGCTGGCACTTGTCACTGAGGAAAAGTGACATTTTCTCACTCCTTGCTGAAGTTCACCTTCAAGACACAACTCCAAGGAACTGAATTTGACCTTGAACCGATTCCAAAAATTTCGCTTGTGCACTTCCAGTTGAAAGAAGAATCAGGGATCCTGGCTCAAGGGTGAAATGGAAGCCTTGTTTGAACTACAAAATTAGTGCACTTTGAGAAAAATGACTGCACAGTCCGGGAACATAAATTAAAGGTAAATCATGGAAACAATGAAGGGTTTTTTTTAAAAATAAAATCGCTTTCCGTTAAAAGTCAATTATTTCTCTCGAAGGTCAAGCTTATTTTCAGTAATAACACTGTTCACTAGTAGACCATGAAGACCTGTACAGGTCTGAAATATGCAGAACTTTTACCATGCAGGGCAGAGCCTGGCTGCTGGCACGGTGTCAAGGAGCCCCTGCAGGATCACAATGCAGCCTGGACCGCATGAAGTAATCAAAGCCTCCGTTTATTAAAATCTGTTATTTATGGCTCACAGAAAATATCTCTGGTCTGTGGAAGAGAAATGAGTTGAGAATTAACCCTTTTAATATTAAGAGGCTCCTTTTTTTCACCAAACACACAAATACTGGATTTTGTTCATGAAGCACGCAGAGCAGAGGTGCCAAGTGTCCTGCATTATCATCCACTGGGCTCATCCTCTAGCTAATAAATCTTCTGATTCACATTTCCTGCCTGCAGGGTGCTGATGCCCTCCCTGCTGGCTGCCAGGGTGTCTGTGAGTGAGGCCTGCCCTGGCTGCTGGCACGGGGTGGCACAGCCCCATGCCCACGGTGGGCAGGCAGGCACTGCAGGGGCTGAATGCTGCCTCTCGCCAGGGGGGTCAGGTGTGCTGCTGCCAAAAGGGAGACAAAAGAGCTTGGGGACTCCTGGGCCAAGCTGGCCTGCAGGAGCACTTGCTTTGCTTGTGAAATAAAAGTTTTGACAATCTTCTTTTTTTTTTTTTTTTTTTTTTTTTTTGGGGGGGGCTCTTTTTGTTTGTTTGTTGTTTTTTGGTTTGGTTTGGTTTGGGTTGGGTTGGGTTGGGTTTTTTTGTGGGGATTTTTTGGTTTTTTGTTTTTTTTTTTTGAGGGGGTTTTGTTGTTTTTGGGGTTTTTTGTTTGTTTGGGTTTTTTGTTTTTTGTTTTTTGTTTGTTTGGTTTGGTTTTTTGGGGTTTTTTTTTTTGGTTTTTTTTGGTTTTTTTTGTTTTTTGGGTTTTTTTGTTGTTGTTGTTGTGTTTGTTTTGGTTTTTTGGGGTTTTTTTTTGGTTTTTTGGGTTTTTTTTTTGTTTTTTTGGGGTTTTGTTGTTGTTGTTGTTGTGTTTGTTTTGGTTTTTTGGGGTTTTTTTTGTGTTTTTTTTTGTTCACCTCTAACCCTAGTCTCCCTATTCACCTCTAGACAAAACACCCGAAGGACCAGCACAGCATTTCAAAAGGGGCACAGAGTCCAGGCTCCTCTCAGCTGCTGGGCACACCTGAAGGTTTCCATGCAGCACCTAGCAGCCCTGCTGTGCTGCTGCCTCGGTGGGGCTGCAGGGAAATGCCTCTGACACCCACCTTGCACTGCCTCTGCTCCGTCAGGGGCTGCTGGGCTTTTCAAGTCCCAGCATTGAAATGAGGGTGGGTTTGACACTCTGCAAAGGCTTTCAAGTCTGAATAGTTCAGCCCTGAAGTAAGCCTCCCCTTAGGGATTTAATGTATTTAATTATCTCTGAAGTTTTATCCATCATAATAGCTAAGTGAAATCATTGCTCTTGCATAGAACAAAGGGAAGCCAAACATATAAATCAATATTTGATTTTTTAAAAGTTATTTACTGGAGTAACACATGACGGACACAGAAACAGTAAAAGAATTCCCAATAATTACTTTTTTACAAACTAAAAACTTAACAAAAGGGTATTTTAAAACAACAGAATTCAAGACCAATTAGCCAAGAGAAATGGAAATGTCAGCAGCACGGTGGGAGAGGCAGGAAGATGAACGACAGAGACTTTTCATTACTTCTGCATTACTTTTGTGGGGTTAGCTAACACTTGACTGCTCAGTGCTGATACAAAAGTGATCTTGAGCTCCCTCAGGATGCAAAAGCCCTTCCCAAAAGGCTGGGGCAGTGAAAGCATTTTGTGAGTGCTGTTCCACTGGGATCTTCCTTTGTGCTCACATCCTTGTGCAGTTCAGAGAGGGTTTGGGGGCATCAGGAGTTTCCAGGTCTGCCTTGCAGCAACCCAGAGCACTGCAAGGTGCACAGAACTCTGATCTATGTGGACTGTGGGGTGCAAATCCAGGTGTATTTAGGGGATTACAGCAAAGCTGCAGGACACATCGATTTACTTATTATTATAACAGGGGTATCATTGCACCCCTAAACTTCCCTTTCCAGCTCTTGTATTTCCCCTCACTCTATCAAACACACGAGGGGCACAGTCTGAATCCTTTCCCCAGCCGGTATAAAGACCCTGGGTGAATTCCCAAACCCATCGAGCAGAGCTCTCCCTCCTGGCAGGGATCCCTGCGGAGCTGGGGAAGGAAGGGCTGGGGATGGCTCTGCCGGGGCGTCCGCGCTCAGGGGATCACCCCTGGCACAGGAGGGAGGGCAGGGAGCAGAGGATGTGGCCCCGAGCCCTGCTGGAGCTGGGGAAGGAAGGGCTGGGGATGTCTCTGCCGGGGTGTCCGCGCTCTCCCCACCCCAGGGATCACCCCTGGCACAGGAGGGAGGGCAGGGAGCGGAGGATGTGGCCCCGAGTCCCTCCTGTGGATGTGGTACCTGCGGGTCCCTCCCGGCCCGGGGACATCGGCGGGGCCCCACCCTGCTCGCACAGACAAAGGCAGTGCCACTCCTCCGATAAGGAAATCCCAAGCATTTCCTTGGGTTTATCAGCTCCCGGCGCTTCCTGGCCCGGGGAGGTTTTGCCCGTGCGGGGTGAGATGTGACTCTCATCTCCTGCAAGGACAAAGCATCACCCCCCAAACACAGCCTGGGGAGGCTGGGCAGGAGGCAGCAATCCCCATTTCATCTGCAAGGACAAAGCATCACCTGAAACAGAGGCTGGACAGAGCTGGAGAGTAAAGTAGAGATTTATTAAAGTAGAGATTTATTAAAGTAGATATTTTTTAAAGTAGATATTTATTAAAGCAGAGATTTATTAAAAGGCTCCCAGGACCCACCCTGGGCATCACAGGAGCCTGACTAAGGCTGCACCCAGGGTGAGTTGGGAATGGCCACACAAAGTGGATACCCCATCATGAGATTTTACATTTTTATCAGTTTTGGTCCATTTGCACTTTGGGGTTTAATTGTCCAGTTCCAGCTCCAGGCTGTGAGGTCCCATCCTTCCTGTTCCTCCCTCCAGCCACCCTTGTTTGTGCTTTTGGGCTGAAAGTTGTCCTTGGTCCTCAGCAGGAACAGGATTTGTTTTATCTCCTTGTTCTGTGAAGAGCACCTTACTGACACTGAGTGTGAGGCTCAGAACTGCATCCTTAGGGGGCACAGAACCTGAAACCATGAGAGCTGAAATCTGAGGCATCAACACCAAGGACACAGAAGAGGTCAGGCTTAGCAGGAGCACTTCTGGCTGTGCTGCCACTGGGCTGTCAGTGCACAGCCCACACCCCTCGGGCACCTCTCTCTGTTTGGCTGCCTTGTTGAGAGCATCAGTAGGAAAACCACCCAGTGACACAGGGATGGTTCACTGGGACCCCTGTGCTCTGCAAACAGCATCCAGAACCACCTTACAGAGATCACTGAGCTGCCTTTACACACTGGCTGTCAGTGCCAGTCTGGGGTGCTTTGGGGTTGCTGCTGCTGCTGCAGGTGCCCCATTTCTCTGTCTGGGTGCACGGGTGAGGAGGTTGCAGAACTGACATTCCTCAAAGCCTTGCATCTTGTACTCTGCAGGCAGATTCTCTCCTCTGATTTAAGCTTCCAGAAAACGATTAGCTTATCATTTTGCCCCAGCACTGGGTTTTCAGGAATTCTGTCCCTGGAGTTTGTGAGGATTATCTTGATCTGGAGGAGATTCCCCCTTCCCTGGCTGCTGCCTGGGGCAGGTCCTGACAAGCTGTGACTGTCAGAGAGCAAAGAGCAGCAGGGCACTGACAGTGGGGACTGCTCCCCTGGGCACACACCTCAGCTGGGATCCCACCATTTCTTTCACTTCCAGCTGCTCCAGGGAGGAGTTTCCTTGGTGTGGAGGCCAAAGGCTCTTCCAATGAATGGGCACCTGATCATCCTCCCTGCGGAGGTAGTGAGTTAGCTCAGTAACCTTCCCCAGCCCCAGAGAATGTGCAATCCTAATTGTAAAATAAAATTCAGTTATTGGGCTGATCCCTCTTCTACCTTTCCTCTGCACAGGAGCCACAGGGGTTTCCTGCCCCACTGAGCACAGCAGAGCCTGCAGCTCCCACAGCAGCTCTGCCTTGCCCTGACACAGGCAGAGCTCAGACTGTGACAGCAGAACTCACAAATGTGCAACTCACAAATGTGCAACACATAAATGTGCAACACAGCCTGCAAGGGTTGGAAAGGCTCTCCTGCACCCCTCAGGCTCTGTGCACAAAGCACAGCTCTGTGGGCTCCTGGCAGTGACCCCCTGTCACACCCTGCAGTGCCACCACACCTGGATAAAGTGGGACAAAGACAATTAAACAACTCAGAAAATCATTGTTACTGACAGGGGACAGCACAGGGGCCCACAGAGGAACAGGGTGGGATCTGCTCACAGGCAGGGAAGGGGCTCCCATAAGGACACGAGATGGGCACACGAGGATTTCTCCAGACCATTAATTCCAGGTGCATGATTTCCCGTTTTTTATTACAAAACCCAACAAAATCAAATGACAAAACTGCCATCATCCTCCAACATGAACTTCTTTTATCCCTGTGAACAGAAACAAGCCCAGGAACAGTGGGCTCTGTGACTGCACACAGGGGATTGTTCCATTTGTCTCTGCTCACCACAGGCTGCTGTCACAGGTTTGCTGTTGCACTCCTGTGCCCCATGGATTTATCTATGAAATCCACACAATTACATGAGGAGATTCCCATTTCCCTGAGTTGCCAGAGATGAGATGAGCAATGCAGAGCTGCTGCAGTTGGGCTGGCCCTCACTGCTGAGGTCTCAAAATACAAAATTCAAAATACAAAATTCCCCTGAGCTGGGCACCCAGCACACTTCTCACCTGTTTCTCTGACAAGAACTCCCCCTCACTGGGTTTTTCAGCTCTGGGGGGGGGTCTCTTACCTTGCCCAGGTGCTTTAGTGAACCCTGATGGAACCTAGAAAGCATTGCCAGCATCCCCAGCCCAGATGGAAATAAAATCAGTATCAGAGCCTGCTGGAGGATCCCAGCAGCTCCCTAGAAAAGAAGATAAAAAGATAAAGGTTGGAGAAATTAGGAAAATGACAACAAAAAGCCTTTCTCAGCCATTAAACTGAACAGACTACATGCAGTTTAATTGCTTGCTCTGTTTGCAGTTTTGAGCACAGGCTGTTGTAACCACCAAGTGAAAACAGGGTTTAGGTATGCAAGATAAGTTTGTGGATAATGTGAAGGCAAAAATGTGGAGGCATACTATACCTTGAGTATTTACATTCCTGTTTTTGTAATTATCTTAATTAAAGAGTAATTATTGCACTTACAGATAGGCTTATCTCTGACATGAAACTACCTGTCTACCATAATAAAAATTGGAAAACACCAAAATGGCATTTTTTACTGTCTTTAATAGCAGTTCTGTGCTTTCAATGCTGTCTTCCCCACAAGGAAAACACATTGTTCTATTCCCTTGGCATCCTCAATTTGTCAAAGGCAGGCAGGTTGCTAAAATTGGGAGCAGGGCTTCCAGGAGCACAGAATTAGCTGGCTGAGGGAAATGTGCTTTCATTGTGTGTGAAGTGAAAGACAAAACTATGAACTGCTAACAGGGGGCTGAGCAGCAGGGGAAGGAGGCAGCAACCTGTGCAGGGCCCTGTGCTCCCTGCCTGGGGACCTGGCCCTCACCTGGGGCAGGTGCACTGAGCCAGGTGTCCCTGCAGCTGATCTGTGCTGTTTGGGGTTTTGCTCTTCTCCTCTGTCCCTTGAAGGAGTTTTGGAAAGTCTCATTTTTAGCCTTCTGTAATGGAATCAGATACAATTTTATATCAATAACCTTTTCTGTTATTGTAAAATCTAACAAATGGGCTTCCCCTGTAATTTTCTGTGCCAAGGTTTCACTGGAATAACGAGCAGGAGTGGGGCTGCAGAAGACTGGAGGTATCAGATCTGTGATCCAGGTGCACTCCCGATTTGGAAAGAGCTTTCCTTTGCTTCCATCCTGCCCTCCAGTGGTTTCACTGGGGGTGAAACGGAAGGCAGG
This sequence comes from Phylloscopus whistleri, assembly GCA_017589585.1. Taxonomy (NCBI): domain Eukaryota; kingdom Metazoa; phylum Chordata; class Aves; order Passeriformes; family Phylloscopidae; genus Phylloscopus; species Phylloscopus whistleri. Next base: position 79,571 of record JADMLD010000259.1, on the reverse strand, counting down.
TCAAGGCAGAGTTAATAAAAAGCACCAACCAAAACATTTTAGCCTCTTTTTCTGACTGGCTACAAAAACGAGACAGGACACACGCTAAAATTACTTTATTTGCAAAAAATCAAACAAAATAAGATTTTTTTTTTTGTCTGGTGAAGTGTTTTACCTGCTGAGCAGAGGGTTAAAAACCCTGCATGATTCCCTTCTCCCCAGCACATACATGAGTGGTTATTATTGCTACTTGTGACAAAGCCCAGGAGAACACTGATTTTCCTCTGCAGAGCAATGAGTGTGGAAAGGAGCTTCTTTCACAGGGAGCTCACCAGATTGTGCTCACAGCAGCCAGGGCTGTGAACAAAGCTGCCACAGCAGCTCCCAGCCCAGGGGAACCCTCAGGATGTGGAGGGGAACTGCTCCTCTGCTGACCAGGGGGGTTTGACACCCTCCACATCCAAATGCTCTGCCCCAGTGCCCAAAACAAAGTGATCCAGTGCCCAAAACAGTGTGATCCAGTGCTCAAACCAACATGATCCAGTGCCCAAAACAAAGTGATTGATCCAGTGCTCAGACCAAAGTGATTGATCCAGTGCTCAAACCAAACTGGTTCAGTGCCCAAACCAAACTGGTTCAGTGCCCAAACCAAAGTGATCCAGTGCCCAAACCAAGCTGATCCAGTGCCCAAGCAATTCAGTGCCCAGACCAAACCAATTCAGTCCCCAAACCAAACTGATCCAGTGCCCAAAACAAAGTGATTGATCCAGTGCCCAAACCAACCCCATTCAGTGCCCAAACCAAACTGATCCAGTGCCCAAACCAAAGTGATCCAGTGCCCAAATCACACTGGTCCAGTGCCCAAACTGAACCAATTCAGTGCCCAAACCAAAGTGATTTATTCAGTGCCCAAGCCAACCCCATTCAGTGCCCAAAGCAAAGTGACCCATGAGCAGAGCCCACACCCAGGTGTTACTAAGAATGCACAAGGCACAGGCAGGCCCCTGCTGCTCACCAAACCAGCCCCAGGCTGTGCAGAGTGCTGCTGGGCACTGGTGAGTGTGGATTTTGCAGCAGCCTGGCACAGCAGCAGGGTTTTGCACAGCCAGTGGATACCTGCTGTGAGCCTGATTTCAGAACCAAACACCAAAATGGAAGCACAGACATGAGGCATGGCAACAGATGCCCCAAAGGAGTCAGACTTGCACAGCAGGCTGGAGTAGAACTGTGCAAAGGTGAGGCCCCTCCAACACCACAGCAATGGTCAGTGCTAAAAAAAACACCAAAAAATATTATAACAGCTCAAAATCTGCTCTTGTTTCAGCTCTTATTTCTGAATATCTCACCTCTGATCACCTGAATTATTCAGTATTTCCCACAAGGGTGCACTGGACTGGTCTGGGTGAAGCCTCTATGGGCACAAACACCCATCCATGAGCTCAGCTCCCCTCCCAGTGTCACCAGAAGGGCTGGAACAGCCCAGGCAGTTTCTGTGATCCCCCACAGCTCCCTGTGAAGGGAGGGCAGCCCTTGGCTCTGGCTGGAACATGAAAACCTTTGCTGGATCCCTGTGAGCCATCAGGAAATGCCACCAGTACCTGCACACCAGCACCATTGTGGCTTTGGATAAACTTCCAGCAGCAGGATTATGTAGAGTACAATGAGGAATGGGGAGCTTCCCATTCCTGGCCCAGCACATGACAGAGTTTTTTCCAGAGGGAATGTTTAAACATTCTCCATTTAATGTTTAATCGCAGGGAGGCAGAGAAGGGGAAGGGAAACAGGGAATTCATAATGACATCACTGAAATCAGTTATAACCCCCTGTAAAATGACTCCCTTCATTTACCATACGTGGGCATGGAGAGGGAGGCTGGAGACATCTTGGGTAAGGTTTAATAATTGATAATAAAAACCTTCATTATTGGTTTTATGATGGCAAATTTCCAAAAAGCTGTGCTGATCCTTAACACTAGTGTCTCCAGACAACCAGAACATGGAGTTTTTACACCTAATGTTAAAAAGCTGGAGTCTGTGCAGTTCTCACAAGCCACAGTCATTCTGCAGGGGCCAGAGCCTGCACTGATCCTCATCTCCCAGCTCATCAGAGAATCCCTCCCCTGTCCAACCAGAGTGTCTCTGCTCCATTTCCCAGCACTTGGGGTGACAAACCCAGCCTGGCACTCACTCAGCCTGGGGCTGCTGCACTGATAAAGCCAGAGGGGAAGCCAACAGTTTGTCAAATCTCCCCAGTCCCAAACACGGGGAGCCCTGGGAATCAATCCCTGGAAGGGCTGAGGGCAGAGGAGGGGCAGCCCCTGCTCAGCCCCCCTGGCTGGGGCACAGCCCTGCCAGCAGCTCTGCTGCTCACTGCAGGCAGGGAAGCTGCCAGGGAGGGCTGCCTCACACTGCAGCAGGGCTGGGAGAGGATTTCTGCACCTCGGGGGCTGAGCAGGGCCCCAGCCCCTCCTGGTGCCCCCAGAGCTGCTCCTGTCCTCTGAGAGGGGAGGGAGGAGCCCACAGGCTCCCACCCAGGGATCTCAGAGAACTGCAGTCTCATGTCAAAGTGCTTCTGAAGGGCCCAGGAAGTACCCAGGGTGTCACCTCTGGCTGCATTTATCAGGTTCCCTGTCACCATCAGAGGTGGCTGCTGCTTTGTGCCAAGCTCCAACCACACATGCAATCTGCTGGCCAAAGCAGCCAACAAAACTCCACGGTTTTGCTGATGGCACTCATCAAAAAGCTTATTTTAGTTTTGTGGAAAAACATTTGTACCTGTCAGGAAAAAGTCAGACCCACCTGAACTTGCCCAACCAAACTGATCCAGTGCCCAAACCAAACCCATTCAGTGCCCAAAACAAACTGATCCAGTGCCCAAAACAAAGTGATTGGTTCTTTGTTCAGTGAGGCTGCTCCCAGCAGAGCTCCTGCCCTGCACAGGGACCTGCCCTGGCTGCCAGAGCTGCACCCTGGAGCCCCCGAGGAGCAGCCCCCTGTCCCCAGCAGCTCCCTGGAGCTGTCAGTGCCCCAGGGTGCAGTGAAGCCCTGGGCAGGGTCCCAGGGACAACACCCAGCCTCCCCAGGAGCAGAGGGCTCCCCGTGCTTCCTGTGGCATTTTCCACTTGCTTCCCCAGTGCTGACATGCCCTGTGCCCGGGGCTCTCAGCATGGCCCAGCCACAGAGGAGCTCCCCAGGAAGCCCCAGAGGCTGCAGGGTGACACAGACAATGGCTCTGGAGCCGGGACAGAGCCCAGCTCTGCCTGCAATTAAGATAATTCCTAAGCAAATAAACACAGCCAGCCTGCAGGGCCTGGGGCCTGCCTGCCTGGGAGGAGCTGGGAGGCAGGGAACCTCAGAGAGACATGGGGAACCTCAGAGAGAGATTTGGGGAGCCTCAGAGAGACCTGGGGAACCTCAGAGAGAGATTTGGGGAACCTCAGAGAGACTTGGGAACCTCAGAGAGAGATTTGGGGAACCTCAGAGAGATTTGGGGAACCTCAGAGAGATTTGGGGAACCTCAGAGAGAGACCTGGGGAACCTCAGAGAGATTTGGGGAACCTCAGAGAGAGACCTGGGGAACCTCAGAGAGAGACCTGGGGAACCTCAGAGAGACATGGGGAACCTCAGAGAGAGACTTGGGGAACCTCAGAGAGATTTGGGGAGCCTCAGAGAGAGACATGGGGAACCTCAGAGAGATTTGGGGAACCTCAGAGAGACCTGGGGAACCTCAGAGAGCCTTGGGGAACCTCAGAGAGAGATTTGGGGAACCTCAGAGAGAGATTTGGGAACCTCAGAGAGACCTGGGGAACCTCAGAGAGACATGGGGAACCTCAGAGAGAGATTTGGGGAACCTCAGAGAGAGACTTGGGGAACCTCAGAGAGACCTGGGGAACCTCAGAGAGAGACTTGGGGAACCTCAGAGAGAGACTTGGGGAACCTCAGAGAGACCTGGGGAACCTCAGAGAGAGACCTGGGGAACCTCAGAGAGAGACTTGGGGAACCTCAGAGAGACCTGGGGAACCTCAGAGAGCCTTGGGGAACCTCAGAGAGATTTGGGGAGCCTCAGAGAGAGACTTGGGGAACCTCAGAGAGAGACATGGGGAACCTCAGAGAGAGATTTGGGGAACCTCAGAGAGACCTGGGGAACCTCAGAGAGATTTGGGGAACCTCAGAGAGATCTGGGGAACCTCAGAGAGAGATTTGGGGAACCTCAGAGAGAGACTTGGGAACCTCAGAGAGACCTGGGGAACCTCAGAGAGACCTGGGGAACCTCAGAGAGAGACTTGGGAACCTCAGAGAGAGACCTGGGGAACCTCAGAGAGACTTGGGGAACCTCAGAGAGAGACTTGGGAACCTCAGAGAGAGACCTGGGGAACCTCAGAGAGACTTGGGGAACCTCAGAGAGAGATTTGGGGAATCTCAGAGAGATTTGGGGAACCTCAGAGAGAGATTTGGGGAATCTCAGAGAGATTTGGGGAACCTCAGAGAGACCTGGGGAACCTCAGAGAGACTTGGGGAACCTCAGAGGGAGATTTGGTGCAGATGGGCAGATGGAAGGAGCTCCTTTGGCTCCCTGGGTTCATGAACACTTTTTCCCTGGCACAGATTTACATCCCATCCCACCCTGCCCTGGCAGGGACACCTCCCACTGCCCCAGGCTGCTCCAGCCCCAGTGTCCAGCCTGGCCTGGGGCACTGCCAGGGATCCAGGGGCAGCCACAGCTGCTCTGGGCACCCTGTGCCAGCCCTGCCCACCCTGCCAGGGAACAATCCCTGCCCCAGATCCAACCTAAAGCTGCCTTCTGTCAGTCTGGGGCTGTTCACCTCATCCTGTCACTCCAAGCCCCTGGAAAGTCTCTGTCCCTCTCTCTCACAGGCTCCCCTCAGGTCCTGGAAGGTCACAATGAGATCACCCCAAGGACTCCTCCTCTCCAGGCCCCCACTCCCCCAGGGGCACCCTCCAGGAGCTCCTGCTGCTCCTGCAGCAGCTCTGGGTGTGGAGCACACACAGCTACCACAGCTGCTGCAGGCTTTGGGGAGGTGCAGCTGGACTGGCACCAACTGCAGGCTCTGAGCACTGAGCTCTGCCCCAGCAGCCCAGAGTGCCCTGCCCTGCTGCCCTGCCCTGCCCAAAGCCCCTCTGGGCTGCACTGACTGCCCTGCCCTGCCCTGCCCTGCCCTGCCCAAAGCCCCTCTGGGCTGCACTGACTGCCCTGCACTGACTGCTCTGCCCTGCTCAAAGCTCCTCTGGCTGCCCTGCCCTGCCCTGCCCTGCCCTGCCCTGCCCTGCCCAAAGCCCCTCTGGGCTGCACTGACTGCCCTGCCCTGCCCTGCCCTGCCCAAAGCTGTTCTGCCCTGCTCTGCCCTGCCCAGCCCAAAGCTGTTCTGGGCTGCACTGACTGCCCTGCCCTGCCCTGCCCTGCCCTGCTGCTCTGCCCTGCCCAAAGCCCCTCTGGGCTGCACTGACTGCCCTGCACTGACTGCCCTGCCCTGCCCTGCCCTGCCCAAAGCTCTTCTGGGCTGCACTGACTGCCCTGCCCTGCCCTGCCCAAAGCCCCTCTGGGCTGCACTGACTGCTCTGCCCTGCCCTGCCCTGCCCTGCCCAAAGCCCCTCTGGGCTGCACTGACTGCCCTGCACTGACTGCCCTGCCCTGCCCTGCCCTGCCCAAAGCCCCTCTGGGCTGCACTGACTGCCCTGCCCTGCCCTGCCCTGCCCAAAGCCCTTCTGGGCTGCACTGACTGCCCTGCCCTGCCCTGCCCTGCCCTGCCCAAAGCCCCTCTGGGCTGCACTGACTGCCCTGCCCTCATCTCCCAGCCCCCCAAAGGCTCTGCAGCCTCTGGCAGTGTTATGCTGGGACCTCCTGGACACTGACTCTCACCTGCAGCAGCAGCTGGGTTTGCTGCTCTGATGGATCTGGTCAGCTATCCAAGCCTCCCTGAGCTCCTCTGGAGAGAGCACAGCCCCAGGGGAGGGCTGATTTCCCCTGGGAGTGCCTTTCATTCTCTAACTGAGCAGGAAGCACCAGCAGAGTGAGCTGGGCAGTGCACACTGACAGCTGGCAGGACCCACACTGCTCCCAGGCCCCAGGCTCTGCCTCTCTGCTGCTCACACCAGCTCATCCTGTCCTGTGCAGCCCAGGATGGCTGTGGTGTCTGTGTCACGGGCTGTCTGTGGGTCCTACACATCACGGACACATCTGGGGCCATTTTTCTCCAGGATTTTGCTCCTTGTGTGCTCAGCCTGCATTTACCCACTGAGATAAGCATTTCCCTGCTGCAATGGCTCCTGGAGCTCTCACTGTGCCCAAAGGAGACAATGATGTTTCCACAAGCTGGGATTTTCCAGCTGTGGGAGTGGGGACAGGTGAGCCAGAGCTGCCTCTGCTCCCCCCACACTGCAGGGCCCTGTGAGCAGCCCAGCCCCAAGCAGCCCCCTGAGTTACTGCCTCTGCCCTCAGGGCTGCTTGCCCAGCTGCTGAGCCCTCTGCTGAACCCAGGGCGAGAAATGGGGGCTCTGGGGGTGACCCCCGTGCTGGAAATGGCTCTTTGTCTGCCCACACAGCTGAAGCTGCTGCCCTGTAGGCACACGGGGAATGAACAGGTTTGCAGCAGGGCCAGCTCTGCTTCCCCAGAGAGGCAGAGCAGGGAGGCCTGAGGGGCCTTTGAGCTGCCACCACACCCCCCCAGTTTGCTCTGAGCTGCCACCAAACCCCCCCAGTTTGCCCTGAGCTGCCACCAAACCCCCCAGTTTGCTCTGAGCTGCCACCAAACCCCCCCAGTTTGCTCTGAGCTGGATCAAGCCCCCCAGTTTGCTCTGAGCTGGATCAAACCCCCCAGTTTGCTCTGAGCTGGATCAAACCCCCCAGTTTGCTCTGAGCTGGATCAAGCCCCCCAGTTTGCTCTGAGCTGGATCAAACCCCCCCAGTTTGCGCTGAGCTGCCATCAATCCCCCCAGTTTGCTCTGAGCTGGATCAAACCCCACAGTTTGGTCTGAGCTGGATCAAATCCCCCAGTTTGCTCTGAGCTGCCACCAAACCCCCCCAGTTTGTTCTGAGCTGGATCAAACCCCCCCAGTTTGCTCTGAGCTGGATCAAACCCCCCCAGTTTGCTCTGAGCTGGATCAAACCCCCCAGTTTGCTCTGAGCTGGATCAAACCCCCCCAGTTTGCTCTGAGCTGGATCAAACCCCCCCAGTTTGCTCTGAGCTGGATCAAACCCCCCCAGTTTGCTTTGAGCTGCCACCAAACCTCCCAGTTTGCTCTGAGCTGGATCAAACCCCCCCAGTTTGCTTTGAGCTGCCACCAAACCTCCCAGTTTGCTCTGAGCTGCCACCACACCCCCAGTTTGCTCTGAGCTGCCACCAAACCCCCCAGTTTGCTCTGAGCTGGATCAAACCCCCTCAGTTTGCTCTGAGCTGGATCAAACCCCCCCAGTTTGCTCTGAGCTGCCACCAAACCCCCCAGTTTGCTCTGAGCTGGATCAAACCCCCCCAGTTTGCTTTGAGCTGGATCAAACCCCCCAGTTTGCCCTGAGCTGGATCAAACCCCCCCAGTTTGCTCTGAGCTGCCACCAAACCCCCCAGTTTGCTCTGAGCTGGATCAAACCCCCCCAGTTTGCTCTGAGCTGGATCAAACCCCCTCAGTTTGCTCTGAGCTGGATCAAACCCCCCAGTTTGCTCTGAGCTGGATCAAACCCCCTCAGTTTGCTCTGAGCTGGATCAAACCCCCCCAGTTCGCTTTGAGCTGCCACCAAACCCCCCCAGTTTGCTCTGAGCTGGATCAAACCCCCCCAGTGCAGCCCAGGCTGGACAATGGCAGGGCTGAGGGAAGGTCTGGGAGGGAAGGGGGCCCTGACAGGGTGGGCTGGTGCAGGGCAGAGCCCTGGCCAGGGTCAGTGTGCTGCTCCCAAGCCTGGGACAGCATTAACGACCCAGCATTAATGACCCAGCATTAATGACCCAGCATTAATGACCCTGCAGTATTAACGAGCAGCACGAGTCTGCTTGTGCCTGTTCTCCTTTTCCCCACTTCCAGAACCAGTTCCAAAAGCACAGAACTCAACACACAGCAGGAACAAAACAAGGAATGAAGGATACCAGCATTGGGAAGTGCCCTGAGCCGGAGCTGTTCCTGCCAGGCAGACCCTGCACCGGGCCTGCCCTGAGCTGCTGTCCCTGAGCACTCAGGGGTTTCACTGGCACAGAGCTGGGTCAGAGCTGTTCCTGCCAGGCAGACCCTGCACTGGGCCAGCCCCGAGCTGCTGTCCCTGAGCACTCAGGGGTTTCACTGGCACAGAGCTGGGTCAGAGCTGTTCCTGCCAGGCAGACACTGCACTGGGCCTGCCCTGAGCTCCTGTCCCTGAGCACTCAGGGGTTTCACTGGCACAGGGGCTGTTGCACAAGAGGCACTGGGGTGCATGCAGCAGCCTGTCAGGGCTGCAATCTGCCTGCTCCTGCAGTGCCAGCTCCTGCAGTGCCAGCCCCAGGTCACACCTTGTGCGTAATTAACTGGGGGTGGCAGTCCCAGGGAAGCAGGACACATCACTTATCCCCAGTCACACGCTGCCCTTGGAAAGTTTACAGTGAAAGCTTCCTCTAGGAATGCCTCCTTTTCCCCCTCGCTGTTTTCCTTTGGCAGGGAGGAAAAATGATGTGCTGGGGTCAGCAGGGGACTTGGCAGGCGTGTGTCCCGAGGAACAGGAGGGAGCAGCTCCACACGTGGCCTCCCAGCAGGAAGGCAGCAGATTGCAGCCGGCTCTGACAGGAGCTGTGTGCCCCCGTGTCCCCGGGGCTGCCCCACCTCTGCAGCCACACCCCTCCATCCCAAACCGCTGTAAATCCAACCCACCCCACGTGGGAATGAACTTAACCTCCATCCAGCATCCAAAAGCTGGGCTGGGGAGCATCCCTGTGCTCGGGCCATCCCAGAGCAGCTCACTTAGAGCTGGCTCAGGCTGGGGAATGTGCCCGGATGAAAGGCAGGGATGCAGGATTGGTGCCTTTGCTCTGTCACTGCCTCCCCTGCGTGCCTGGGGACACTGCTGGGTTTGTCCCTTCATGATCACAAGACAAACAAGCAAATACAGTAATATTGACTTTACCTTGGTGTGTTCACACCGATTTCCAGGCTCAGAAAAAAAACCAAAAAACCTCACATTCATCTCTCCAAAAATGTGATTTCTGCTGGCAACCAGCAGCAGAGGAGATCCCTGAGGCATCCTGGGGCTGAGCAGCACGGGAGCACGGCCGGGGCTGAGGGGCACCCCGGGGACACCGAGTGCTCCCTGCCAGGCAGGGTGAGCTGCACAAGCCCTGGGACACCCCACTCTGAGGGGAAACCTGTCCCTTCCACTGAGGGGACACAGCAGGACACGCTGAGCAGGGGGACACTGCCCTGGACTGAGGGGACAGCCGGCACTGAGGAGGGGACACCACACAGCACAAGGAGGGGACACAGTGCCCTGCACTGCGGGGACACCCCGCCCTGAGGGGGACACTCCTGATGCCACACTGGGGGCACACAGTGCCCTGCACTGCTGGGACACTCCATGCCTGGCAGGGGACACTCCTGATGCCACACTGGGGGCACACAGTGCCCTGCAATCCGGGGGACACTCAGGCAGAGGAGGGGACCCAGCATCGCCCGCTCCACACCCGATATTCCCGACGCCTTTCCCTCAAAAACCCGCAGAGGGCGGCGCTGGGGGCGGCAGAGGGGTCCGGCGCGCACCCCCGGGTGGGAATTCCTGGGAAATGCCGGGAATTCCTGGGAAATGCCGGGAATTCGGGAATTGTCGGGAATTCGGGAATTGCCGGAAATTCGGGAATTGTCGGGAGTTGCTGGGAAATGCTGGGAATTGGGGAATTGTCGGGAATTCGGGAATTGTCGGGAGTTGCTGGGAAATGTCGGGAATTGGGGAATTGTCGGGAATTCGGGAATTGTCGGGAGTTGCTGGGAAATGTCGGGAATTGGGGAATTGTCGGGAATTGGGGAATTGTCGGGAGATGCGGGACAGCAGCGGCCGCCGCCTGCAATACCCCGAGCGGCCACCGGGTGCCGCTGTTGCTGCAGAAACCGCGGCGGCCGCCGCGTCCCGTTCCCGCTGTTCCCGGGAATTCCCCGCCCTGCCCGCTCCCGTTCCCGCTGTTCCCGGGAATTCCCCGCCCTGCCCTGCCCGCTCCCGTTCCCGCTGTTCCCGGGCATTCCCCGCCCTGCCCGCTCCCGTTCCCGCTGTTCCCGGGCATTCCCGGCCTGCCCGCTCCCGTTCCCGCTGTTCCCGGGCATTCCCCGCCCCGCCCGCTCCCGTTCCCGCTGTTCCCGGGCATTCCCCGCCCTGCCCGCTCCCGTTCCCGCTGTTCCCGGGAATTCCCGGCCCTGCCCTGCCCGCTCCCGTTCCCGCTGTTCCCGGGCATTCCCCGCCCTGCCCGCTCCCGTTCCCGCTGTTCCCGGGCATTCCCCGCCCCGCCCGCTCCCGTTCCCGCTGTTCCCGGGCATTCCCCGCCCTGCCCGCTCCCGTTCCCGCTGTTCCCGGGCATTCCCCGCCCCGCCCGCTCCCGTTCCCGCTGTTCCCGGGCATTCCCCGCCCTGCCCGCTCCCGTTCCCGCTGTTCCCGGGCATTCCCCGCCCTGCCCGCTCCCGTTCCCGCTGTTCCCGGGCATTCCCCGCCCCGCCCGCTCCCGTTCCCGCTGTTCCCGGGAATTCCCCGCCCCGCCCGCTCCCGTTCCCGCTGTTCCCGGGCATTCCCCGCCCTGCCCGCTCCCGTTTCTGCCAAAAGGTGCCAGGAATCAATGGCACATCCATGGCCTGAGGAGCAAAGGAGAACCCAAGGGAAAAGAGGGAGGGAAAGAGTTTCAGGGCAAAAATAAAGACAGAAACTGCCAGGCAGAGGAGGCAGGGGAAGGAGGGAAAGCAGAGCTACACATCCTGACACACCCTGGGGTGTTCTGAGGTTGGCATCACCTGGGAGAGATTTTGTGTAGCCACGGTTTGTGCCTGCCGTGTTTTGATCTCAGAAAATTCTTTTCCCAGGAACTCTTGTTGTAAACAAGGACATGCTATTGTAAACTGTCTTGTTTTTCTACATTCTTTCCCTGGGGAGGGAATCTGCTTGATGGCCCCTTGGTGTGACCAGTGGGCCCAGGATCCCAGCTCTTAGGTGGGCTCTAGGGGGAAGCTGGATTCATTTTGCTCCGTTTGTGATTCTCTGCATCGCTCACTCCGGCAGCCCAGCCTGTGCCAAATTCTGCTCTGCCTGGGATTTGGGGGAATGAGTGTGGAATAAATAATTAACTCCCTGATCAGCTGGGCTGGCCAGCACCCCGGGGCACAGCGAGCCTGCCTGGGGCAGGGCTGGGAGGACTGGGCTCAGGGTGAGGGGACCAAACCCCTCAGTGACACCTGTCAGCAGTGAGGCCCCTCAGGTGGCTCCAGTTTGGTCTCAGCTGCTCCTGATGGCACAGAGAGGGGACAGTGCCTGGTGCCTCAGAGGGCCTGGATGCAAACCCAGCCCTGCTCTGTACAGCACAGTTCAGTTTGGGCTGTCCTGCTCCTCAGGGATGGTGTCTGCAGGAGCCCTGCCCCAGCCCAGAGCTCTGAGAGGCACCTGAGCCCTCTGTAACTCACCTCTGGGGGTACCTGATCCCTCTGGGGGTACCTGAGCCCCCTGTAACCCACCTCTGGGAGGTACCTGACCCCCCTGAGAGGCACCTGTCCCCTCTGAGAAGTACCTGACCTGTCTGAGAGGCACCTGACCCCTCTGTAACCCACCTCTGGGGTACCTGATCCCTCTGAGAGGTACCTGACCCCTCTGAGAGGCACCTGAGCCCTCTGGGAGGCACCTAAGCCCTCTGTGAGGCACCTCTGGGAGGCACCTGTCCCCTCTGAAACCCACCTCTGAGAGGCACCTGACCCCCCTGGGAGGCAATGCCATTCCATTCCATGTCACTCCATGACATTAATTACACATAATTGCACCTTCACTGGGCAGGCTGGGGTACCTCCCCCCCCGGGGCTGTGCAGAGAGGGCACCCACAGCTCCTCTGAGGGCAGGGGGCTCCCAGGAGGCAGCAGGGAGCCGGGCACAGCCCTGGCACTGCCTGCAGGAGGGGCAGGGGCTGCTCGGAGCATCCCTGAGCCCCTCCCTGCCCAGCGCAGCAGCGCTGGGGGCGGCTGCTGGAACCCCGGGAGCGGAGATTTCGGATCTTGGCGTGTGGTGATACATGGAAAGCTGTAGGGAGCATCTGGGGCTGGGTTCTTCTTTCACTTTCTCCTTCTTCATGGGTTTGGGTGTTTTTTCCTAAATGAGTGAAAAAGCCCGGTCAGGTATTGGGCTAAAATATAAACAATCCAGGTGTCACCTCGTTACTGGGTAATTAGCACCTAAAAAACCTCGGAACGAGTTAGAGACAGAGCCATTCCCACCTTGTTGGCTGGAACTCCCAACTGTGAGACTGTGCTGTGGATAAGAATTAACAAACATCTGAGTCCCAACACGAGGAATCTGCATCTCCCGTGCTTTAATCCCGGCCCTAGCAGCAGAAAAGCAGAAAAACCCCCACAGGTGGGGGCTGAGGGGGGAAGGCAGGGCCTCCCCACTGCCCCGTGTGCCTGGACATGGTGCTGGCACCCAGACGGGGTTACCCAGAGTGGAAACATCCACCTCCCCGAACCCCTAACCTTCTCCTGGAGACTCTGCTTCAGGAGGCAGCAGGCTCAGGTTGTCACAGCCTCCCCCAGGGGTTTGTTCAGAGTAGAGAGCTCTGCTGCTTTCTCAGGGAGGAAATGATCTTCTTGCCATCAGCTTTTTCTCACTGCAACTCTGGGGTTTTTAAGATTTACACTCTTCAGGAAAAAATCCTAGACCACGCAGCAGAGCAAGCCCTGAAAGAGCCCTGCATTGCTTCCCTGCTCCTAGAGGCAGGATGTTTTTAAAGCAGTGCTCCTCCCCAGCTCCTTTGGGCAATCAGTGCAAGGTGAGAAGGGTGAGGGTAGGGCTGGGAGCAGTGCAGTGAGGCTGCAGCGTGAAGCTTAGTGACAAAAGCAATCTGTTTGGCTTGGTTTAAACTTGGTGCTGACATCAGAGCCCGCAGTAAAGCTCAGGGCCAGGAGCTGATCAGCCCAAGGACAAGCTGAGCCCTGTCCCTGACCCTGCAGCAGGGTCCCAGCAGCTGTGCCAGCCAGCCCCATCCTGGCCCCTTGGTCCTGCCAGGAACAGGCACAGGAGCAGCCCCAGGGTCAGGGGTTCACCCACAGAGCTGCATTTCAGCTGCTCTGTTTTCCCCCTTCCCTGTGGGTAATTCCCATGAGCAGGGAACGTGTGGGTGCTGTGAGGGGCATCTCTCTGGGGTCAGCTGGTGCTCTGCAGGGTGTCCTCACCCTTCTGCTCTGCCCTGTGTGTGCAGCTCTGGGTGTTTGGGGTTCAGGATGGGCCCTGCTGGTGGCTGTGTGATCCAGGGCCTGGCTGATCCAGTGGGGAAGCCCTATTGCAGGAGTTTCCCTTCCCAGCTGGGCAGGCACAGCCCCCTGGGTGTCTCCAAGCCCAGCAGGTCCCTCCAGCAGGGCGTTCCCCCACCCCAGCCCCTCTCCTGATGGAACTGAGCAGCAGGAGCAGTAATGGGAGTAATGGGGCAGTGCCCAGCTCCCTGTGCTGCTGAGGGCTGTGACACTGCCTGGCACTGACTGATGGAGAGCTCGGAGCTCTGACTGTGGCCCTTGGCTGTCAGCAATGAAAGGAGCTCTCACTTCTCCCTGGTACACATCCATCAGGAGCAGGCAGGCAGCAGCTTCTCCTGCAGGGGCTCCTTTTGTGAGATGGAAATGCAGTTCCTGCTGGCATCTGAAAAGCATTTCAATTCATCACCTTCTCTGAAAGGATCTTCAAAGAAGAAATAACACTCTTTGGTAGCACAGCTGGGTTTCAGCCTGTTCAGCATCTCAGCTGTCAGAGACTCTCCCTGCTCTGGCTGAGAACCTGGCTGGGCTTTGGGAGGGCATGGCTGGGTGCTGTTCCTGTGAGGATGCAGCAGTGCCCAGGGCTGGACAGGACCAGCACCCACCCAAATGCAGCATCTGGAAGGTGTCTGCCCAGTTCAGAGCTCCAAAGCCCTGCCATGAGCAGGGAATATGTGTGAGGGGCATCCCTCTGGGGTCAGCTGGTGCACTGCAGGGTGCCCTCACCCTTCTGTTCTGCCCTGTGTGTGCAGCTCTGGGTGTTTGGGGTTCAGGCTGGGCCCTGCTGGTGGCTGTGTGATCCAGGGCCTGGCTGATCCAGTGGAAAGGCCTGTGATCACAGAATCCCACGCTGGCTGGGGCTGCAAGGGCCCTTAAAGCCCATCCAGTGCCACCCCTGCCCTGGCAGGGACACCTTCCCCTGCCCCAGGTGCTCCCAGCCCCAGTGCCCAGCCTGGCCTGGGGCACTGCCAGGGACCCAGGGACATCTTCAAAAGGATACAGCAGGCTCCTCCTGCTTTTGCCTTCTGCCTTCAGCCCTGGGGCACCCTGGTGCCAGCAGCTCCTCCTGGGACAGCCCTGTGGCCACGGGCTGTGCTGGGAAGGTGCTGAAAACTCCATCAAAAGACATCAAATCACAACACTGGATCAACAGGGACGGGCCCATCCAGGCTGCTGGAAAGTCAGGATCACCTTTAGGAACGATGACACCACCAGTCTGTGAGGAGGCAGTGTCCTCAGGAGGACAATCCTACAGAGTCATTTCTGCAGTTAGTGTCACTGGATAGGGACAGTGAGTGTGAGGGCACAAAGCCCAGCTCAGCCCCCCTGACAGCAGCAAATCCCCATTGCCTGCCTGGCCCGTGTGATTTGCTGAACCATTTCTCTGGGTGCTCTTGGCCCTGCCCTGGAGGAACCCTGGTGCAGTTTCCAGCACTGATCTCTCTTGTTCAGCTCATAAAGCAACTTGGGGGTTTGTAAATTAGTTTCACATTTCCCTCAGCTGCATTTAGCTCCAGGTTTACTTTGATCTCTCTTGCTCAATCCCAACTTTGGCCTACCTTCAAAAAAAGAAAAAAAAAAAAAAAGAATTTACATTATGGTCAAATGAAGGCCCATTCAAACATTGGCCAATTTGAGAAGCTTATTTGCCTTTCCAGAAATAGCAAAATCTTCAACAGAGATTTCAGTAGGATCTCATCCATCCAGGGTCCTTCCAAACTCCATCAGCCCCCTCAGAGTGCTGCCACAGCAGCCCAGCAGGGTGATGGCTACAGAAAAAAAAGCTAATTATGACTACAGTCACCTGCAATGTCAGTTCCTTGGTTCCCCACATCCTCCTCCTCAGCTCTGCTCTCACTCTGTCTCCTCCACCTCTGTCCCTTGCCCTGAGGTGTGCTGCAGCTCTGCCCCAGGTGTGCAGCCAGGGTCAACCACTGCACCTCAGCCTCTCGGGTTTGGTCACCCGAGATCTGGGTGGTTCAGTGTCCTTTGCCCTCTGAAAGCCCCAAGCTGAACGCAGGAATGAACCAGAGTCTTCAGATGTTCTTTTTCAAGGATTTTCTCTTGTTTATTGTATCTTATCTTGCCCCTTTTTCTCTGTGCCCAGCCAAGGTCTGAACAGCACGGGCATCAGGCAACGACTCCCTGCTCTGACAAAGGCTCTTCCTCTCTCATACAGATAGTTATGTACTGATTATTTACAATTTCACACCAATATCTACATTCTATACTAAACTAAAAATATCTACACTGACCCAATCCCTCTGAAGCTCCTTTGTGCCACCATCCCAGCAGAAGATGGAGACAAAGAAGAAGGGGCAGACCCCAGGGCACCACCCAGAATCATCCATCTTGTGCCCATTCACCCCTGTTCTAGAAACCCCAAATGTGAAAACTATACTATTTTAATAAAGAAATAAATAAATAATAAATATTATATAAATATATATTTTATATATTATATATAATATATTATTAATAATTATATATTATTATATTATTATATATTATTTATATTATATAAATATATATTATATTATATATTTTATATAAATATATATTTTTATATACATATAAAATAAATATACTATTTGTACTTTATTACACTTTGTGGCTGGTAACTCCTCTCTCAATGTTGGAAGTCTCTTCCATGGACTAAAGTCAAAGCCAGTGCCTTCCTGGGCTCAGTGCCAGGGTCTCCAACCCCCCTGTACAGACCCCAGACCCCCTGTACAGGTTTTAAACCCCTCTGTACAGGTTTCTGACTGTCCAGGGTATCCAAAGGAATGCCCTGGACTCCAACACCTCAGGGCTCTAAAATGCCCTGGCTGCAGCAGAGAGCACAGGATCCTCTCTGCAAGGGGAAATGGAAGCTCCCCAAAGTCCAGCACTGCTCCACTGAGCCCTTTGTTACCCTCAGGTCAGTGCAGACACCCACCAGCAGCATTTGCACAACTCATTTATTTGCCAGGTGTTTTTGCACTAATGACTGCCAGCAGCTTTGATTATTCCCCAGACACACACGGGGCTCTGCCTCTCTGACAAGATGAGCACAACTTTTTTATGTTCCTGATCAAAGCAGACCTCAAACAAGGCAAAATCCAAAGCCTCCATTGGCTGTGCCCAGGAGGAAATGAGCCTGCAGTGAGCCCTCAGTGCCTGTCTGTCCATCCAGGGGGGACACACAGCGGGCTCTGAGCCTGCCCACAGCTCAGCCACTCACAAAGGTGCAGAAAGCTCCTCTGGGGCACCCAGTCAGCTCAGAAAATGTTCTGCTTTTCCCTCCTCAGAGCAGCCAGCCTTTCCTGTAGGCTGGCTCTGTGCACAGAGTATTTTATTAGCACTGCACTGCTTTGACATTGAGAGAACTGAGGGGCACTGTCGTGCTGCAGGAACTTGGGTTTGCTGTTCTGGGGACTGTCTGGGCCCAGAGAACAGCCTGGGAGCCTTCATGGGCACTAATTTCATTTCTACATCCTGCATTCAGAAGAAACTCATAATTTCTCACATAATTTTCCAGTCTTCCCCAAAACATTCCTGTGCACATCCCTCCTCCCATTTGAGGCTGAGGATTGAGGTGGGAGCAGGGTCAGGGGCATTGGGGTGGATGTTAAGGAGCCTCCCCTGGTGCTTTGGGAGGTACAGAACACCAACAGCACAAACTGATCTGCACGGGCAGCCCAGCTCCCCAGGGGAGGCAGGGCCAGGCCAGCAGCTGCCCCCTCGTGCCTCTCACAGCCTCAGCCATGGGAGATTCCGTGGTTCTGTTTGCACAGAAAATCTCTCCCTTGGCCACTCCCGGCAGGAAACAAACCTTTGGTGCCAGGGCATCCAAGCTGATTTCATGTGGAGCTGCCTGGGATGAGGAGCACAGAGAGGTGTGGGTGGGTGCCTGGTGTCACTGTCCCTGCTGAGCACAGAGTCCCTGTGCCACAGGGCCCTCAGCAGGGCACAGGAACAAGCAGGCACCCCAGGATAAAATAAAATAAAATAAAATAAAATAAAATAAAATAAAATAAAATAAAATAAAAATAAAATATAAAATGAAATATAAAATAAAATAATAAAATAAAGTATAAAATAAAATAAAAAATAAAATAAAAAAGAAAATAAAATAAAGTAAAAATAAAAATAAAATAAAATATAAAATAAAAATATAAAACAAAATAAATAAAAATTAAAATAAAATATAAAATAAAATAATAAAATATAAAATAAAATAAAATATAAAACAATAAATAAAAATTAAAAAAATAAAATAATAAAATTAAAATAAAATTAAAATAAAATATAAAACAAAATAAAATAAAAATAAAAATAAAATATAAAATTAAATTAAATTAAAATTAAAATTAAATATAAAATAAAATAAAATATAAAATAATTAAAGTAAAATAAAATAAAATAAAATAATGTCATTCCAGACCAGGAAGGAGAGACCAGGCAGATATAAACACCCCAAACCCTAAACCTGTATTTTCACATTCACTAGGAAAGTTTTTAGTGTCCTGTTGACACTCTGCCCTTGCAAGTGCTGAATTCTGTGCTTAGCTAATTAGGGGAGAGGAATTAACTGCACCATCTAAAGCAGATCTGTGCCCTTGTTTGCTGGTACACGATGAAAACCTGCACTCCTTAAACTATTCAAAGCACAGCATTCTTTATGTCTAACTGAAAAGTGGGATAATTAGTCAATGTGCACAGCCTTTCATCAGCCAGAAGTCCTAAATTATGACTGGTATTAATTGTATATAATTGAAATGAGAAATTCCCCAAGATAAATCATATCTCACTTGTAAACCCTACAAATATTTTTTTTCCCCAACAATTATAAATAAGTTCTGATTCACAAGCATTTAGAGATGAATGCAGAGCTGTGGATGTAATTTCTTTGCAGATGAAGCTGTGTCAATGTCACTGCTGTTCATAAATCTCCAGGCTCCATAGTTTTTAATGAAGCCTAACAGGTTATGAATCAAGGCAAATCTTTATTGGTGGGTGTGTAAGCCTCGAGAATCAGAAACAGGTTTTCTAATTTAATTTCCCCAGAGATTATGTAACAAAAGTGATAAACTTACAGTTAGTACAGCAATGGTTTTGACAGCTCTGACTCCTTCCCCAGAAGAAAGCAATTTGAATTTAGATGAAGACACAGCTCTGTGCCTTTCCTTAGAAAATTCCTTGAATTGAGTTCCCTGCTCACTCCGTGTGCACAGTTTGACTGAGGGAACCAAAACGTGGAAATTAAGAATGCAGGGAGGGAGCAGCCTCTGCATTCCATTGACCTTTCTGTAAGTTCAGCATTTGAATTTTAATCCATGTATGATACACACTTTAATTAAAGTGTAAGTCAGGACTCTGACTTCCCCAGATTTATGGGCTGTGTGCCACCAGAGCTCCATCCAACCTCTCCATTTCTGCTGCATGGCCCACCAGAGCTGACAGCAAAAACCTCTCTGGGCTGGAGGGGACAACTTCTGGCCAGTTCTCTTTGGCTTTCATTGAAATTTGAGTAGGAAGGCAATCAGAGGAAATATTGGAGAGGGAAAAGAATTCAGGCTGGCTGCTCAAATTAACAGAGACAGAGGAGGAAAAGTCTCTTTCTGCTTGGAGCTAATGACTCCACAGGACAGCCTGTCTGTCTTACCCCCAGCCAAACACAGAACCACAGAATCCTCGAGGTCAGGCAGGACTTTTCAGCTCTTTAAATCCAACCAGCAGCCCAGCAGCACCACACTGAGCCCTGTCCCTAGGTGCCACATCCACAGGGGTTTGGGGACACTCCAGGGCTGGGGGCTGCCCTGGCAGCTGCTCCCACACTTGAGCACGCTGTCCATGAAGAAATTTTCATAAGCACATCCATGGGAAGAGTTTGGAACTCTTGGTGCTCTGAGTGTGGGGGTAGGGGGGGCTCTGCTGGCTCCCCTGCTGCTGTGGAAGGGAAAGGCTGAGCTCCTGCTTTCGGTGCAGTTCCACTTTCCCTTTTTTTAAATTCCATTTTCTTCAGTACCATTCCATCTCCCTATTCAGAAAAAATGAACAAAACCCCTAAAAATAACCCACACCCAATCCAAACCCAGTCCCTCAGCACAAGCTGCTGTGAAGGACGTGATGCTCAGAAAGCTGCCAATGGACGTTTTTCATGGAAGTGAAGCACAACAAGCACATCTTTCACAAACAACCACCTTGGAGGACGTTAAAAATGGAATAATTCCTCAGATTGGCCGTTCATTCCTTTTGCAGTGAGTTGTCTATTTATAGTAGCTGCAGTAGGCTCATCACAATTGCTCAGTCCAGCACGTTCCCTTCCTCTCCCAGCCCCTGTGGTCCTGCACAGCTCTCAGAGATGCTGAAAACCCCCTCTGGTGGGAGGAACCTTGTTCTGAATTCCCCTTGGCTCTCAGCAGCTCGTTCACACGAACAATGAGCTCTGGGACAGCACGGAGCAGGTTCAGCTGCTCTCTGCTCGGGATCTCTGCTCAGGGCACCCACCCTGCCCAGGAGACACCCCCGGGGCCCTGCAGCTCCCAGGGGTGCAGCTGTGTTGTGTCTGCACAGCAAGAGCCCAGCAGAGATGAATCCCGGGCTGGAGAGCTGCTGGGGTTTGCTCAGCTCCAGCAGGAGCCCCTGTGAGCTCTGGTGCTGGGTGTGTTTGTCCCTGTGTGAGATGGGTACCCAGCACCCCTGTGCTCCCTGTGCTGGGGAATGCAGTGCAGGCCCTGGGCTTTGTCGGGGTTCACAGCAGCTGATGCTCCTCTTTAAAGAGGAACCTTTATCCTTCTGAGGCTGAGAAAGGGAACTTTTATCCTCTGACACTTCCTGCAAGCATCCATCACGAATGACAAAGGCTCTGAGGATGCTGTTGTCATCCTGGCCTGTCCCTGACTCCCAGATGCTGTTCCCTGGGCACAGAGAGGGGCAGGTGGGTTATCCCAGAGGGGCAGGTGGGCTATCCCAGAGGGGCAGGTGGGTTATCTCAGAAGGGCAGGTGGGTTATCCCAGAGGGGCAGGTGGGTTATCCCAGAGGGGCAGGTGGGTTATCTCAGAAGGGCAGGTGGGTTATCCCAGAAGGGCAGGTGGGTTATCCCAGAAGGGCAGGTGGGTTATCCCAGAGGGGCAGGTGGGTTATCCCAGAGGGGCAGGTGGGCTATCTGAGAGGGGCAGGTGGGTTATCCCAGAAGGGCAGGTGGGTTATCCCAGAGGGGCAGGTGGGCTATCCCAGAGGGGCAGGTGGGCTATCCCAGGAGGGCAGGTGGGTTATCCCAGAAGGGCAGGTGGGTTATCCCAGAGGGGCAGGTGGGCTATCCCAGAAGGGCAGGTAGGCTATCTGAGAAGGGCAGGGTGCTCTGGCTGCAGGCTGAGCTCTCTCTGCTCCCTGCCTGCTCCTGCCTCAGCCCTGGCCTGGGCACAGCGAGGGGACAAAAGTGCAGAGGGCAGAGCTGCAGGAATGGAGGGAGCACATGGAAATGCTGGGGTGTCCTTCTTGTGCCATGCACAGCACCTGAGCCCCCTGTGAGCATCCCCAGTGCCCACCCAGCCTGTCCCAGGGCCAGGGCAGCCCTGCACAGGCTGACTGGGCTCAGGGCAGCCCTGCACAGGCTGACTGGGCTCCAGGCCCTGCACAGACTGACTGGGCTCAGGGCAGCCCTGCACAGGCTGACTGGGCTCAGGGCAGCCCTGCACAGGCTGACTGGGCTCCAGGCCCTGCACAGACTGACTGGGCTCAGGGCAGCCCTGCACAGGCTGACTGGGCTCCAGGCCCTGCACAGGCTGACTGGGCTCAGGGCAGCTCTGCACAGACTGACTGGGCTCAGGGCAGCCCTGCACAGACTGACTGGGCTCAGGGCAGCCCTGCACAGACTGACTGGGCTCCAGGCCCTGCACAGACTGACTGGGCTCAGGGCAGCCCTGCACAGGCTGACTGGGCTCAGGGCAGCCCTGCACAGGCTGACTGGGCTCAGGGCAGCCCTGCACAGACTGACTGGGCTCCAGGCCCTGCACAGGCTGACTGGGCTCCAGGCCCTGCACAGGCTGACTGGGCTCAGGGCAGCCCTGCACAGGCTGACTGGGCTCCAGGCCCTGCACAGGCTGACTGGGCTCAGGGCAGCTCTGCACAGGCTGACTGGGCTCAGGGCAGCCCTGCACAGGCTGACTGGGCTCAGGGCAGCCCTGCACAGGCTGACTGGGCTCAGGGCAGCCCTGCACAGACTGACTGGGCTCAGGGCAGCCCTGCACAGGCTGACTGGGCTCCAGGCCCTGCACAGACTGACTGGGCTCAGGGCAGCCCTGCACAGACTGACTGGGCTCAGGGCAGCCCTGCACAGGCTGACTGGGCTCAGGGCAGCCCTGCACAGACTGACTGGGCTCAGGGCAGCCCTGCACAGGCTGACTGGGCTCAGGGCAGCCCTGCACAGGCTGACTGGGCTCAGGGCAGCCCTGCACAGACTGACTGGGCTCAGGGCAGCCCTGCACAGGCTGACTGGGCTCAGGGCAGCTCTGCACAGGCTGACTGGGCTCAGGGCAGCCCTGCACAGGCTGACTGGGCTCCAGGGCAGCCCTGCACAGACTGACTGGGCTCAGGGCAGCCCTGCACAGGCTGACTGGGCTCAGGACAGCTCTGCACAGGCTGGCTGGGCTCCAGGCCCTGCACAGGCTGACTGGGCTCAGGGCAGCCCTGCACAGGCTGACTGGGCTCAGGGCAGCCCTGCACAGACTGACTGGGCTCAGGGCAGCTCTGCACAGACTGACTGGGCTCAGGGCAGCCCTGCACAGGCTGACTGGGCTCCAGGCCCTGCACAGACTGACTGGGCTCAGGGCAGCCCTGCACAGGCTGACTGGGCTCAGGGCAGCCCTGCACAGGCTGACTGGGCTCAGGGCAGCCCTGCACAGACTGACTGGGCTCAGGGCAGCCCTGCACAGACTGACTGGGCTCAGGGCAGCCCTGCACAGACTGACTGGGCTCAGGGCAGCCCTGCACAGACTGACTGGGCTCCAGGCCCTGCACAGGCTGGCTGGGCTCAGGGCAGCCCTGCACAGACTGACTGGGCTCAGGGCAGCCCTGCACAGGCTGACTGGGCTCAGGGCAGCCCTGCACAGACTGACTGGGCTCAGGGCAGCCCTGCACAGGCTGACTGGGCTCAGGGCAGCCCTGCACAGACTGACTGGGCTCAGGGCAGCTCTGCACAGGCTGACTGGGCTCAGGGCAGCCCTGCACAGGCTGACTGGGCTCAGGGCAGCCCTGCACAGGCTGACTGGGCTCAGGGCAGCCCTGCACAGGCTGACTGGGCTCAGGGCAGCCCTGCACAGACTGACTGGGCTCAGGGCAGCCCTGCACAGACTGACTGGGCTCCAGGCCCTGCACAGACTGACTGGGCTCAGGGCAGCCCTGCACAGGCTGACTGGGCTCAGGGCAGCCCTGCACAGGCTGACTGGGCTCAGGGCAGCTCTGCACAGGCTGACTGGGCTCAGGGCAGCCCTGCACAGGCTGACTGGGCTCAGGGCAGCCCTGCACAGGCTGACTGGGCTCCAGGGCAGCCCTGCACAGACTGACTGGGCTCCAGGCCCTGCACAGACTGACTGGGCTCAGGGCAGCCCTGCACAGACTGACTGGGCTCAGGGCAGCCCTGCACAGACTGACTGGGCTCCAGGCTCTGCACAGGCTGACTGGGCTCCAGGCCCTGCACAGGCTGACTGGGCTCCAGGCTCTGCAGTGAGATCATCCAGCACGGTCACTGTGGGGATAACTCTGCCAAGGCAGTGGACAGAGCAGGACTGGGGCTCTGGCACCCTCTGAGCCTGGCTGAGGCTGCCTGGGGTGCAGCCAGGGAAGGGGAAGGGGTGCAGGTGTGGGCTGCAGCCCCTGGGAAAGTGCTGTGCTAAGAGAACTGCTAATTAATTCAGTCCCAAAATACTTACTTAGGTGGAAGGAAGGCTGCCTCTGAAACTGGTGCAGATTGAAAGAGCAGAACTGCAGCTCTGAGGCTTGCAGCCCTCTCCTGAGAGACTCCAAGGATGTGAATCTTAGCAAGGGAGTGAGAGAACTGCAAACCAGGTCCCTCTCAGCCATACGTGGTGGGACCCTCCTTCAGCCCACCCAGCAGAGCTCCCCAGAGCAAACTGAGCTGTCCTGAGACCCCCTCCCCTCCTCTGCCTCAGCCAGAGCCCTGCAGATCCCCCTGCAGGGAGCAGAACTCATTTCCCTTCACACAGCTGAGGGGGAGAGCACAGCTATCCCTGCCCCTGGGGAATGGGAAATAAACTGAGGAGCACTGGCTGCTCAAAGCCTTGGAGGAGCTGCACCAGTTTCATGGAACAGCTTGTGCTTGTCTCTGGCAGCTTCACCTTGGCTCTCAAGGCAAAGTCATCTTCTCCCTGAAGGCTCCTGCCCTTGGGCAGGTTGGTCCCAGCTGTGGCTGCTGTTGGTTTCTTCCCAGTTAGCAGATCCAGTTTTGTCCTGGAAAAGACTGGGAATAACTGGGAACAACTGGGGACAACCGGGAAAACTGGGAACAACTGGGAACAACTGGGAACACTGCTGCACCATCACCCCTGCAATAGCTGGATGCCTTGGGAAGGCTGAGCTGGAACAGAGACTGGGCAGAGTTAAAGGAATAAAGCAGGGATTTATTGAAAGGGCTTTAGGGGACACCTTGGGCAGGGCAAGAGCCTGGCACAAGAATGGTCACAAAGTGGACACAATATGGTCACAAAATGGTCACAAAATGGGCACAAAATGGGCACAAAATGGGCACAGAATGGACACAAAATGGGCACAGAATGGACACAAAATGGGCACAGAATAGGCGCAGAATGGGTGCAAAATTGTCACAAAATGGACAAACGCTCACCAGGTCTCACACTTTGATCAATTTTGCTCCATTTGCACATTGGGGTTTAATTGTCCAATTCCAGCTGCAGGTTGTGAGGTCCCATCCTTGTTGTCCCTCCCTCCAGCCACCCTTGTTTGTGCTTTGGGGCTGAAAGTTGTCCCTGGTGTGCAGCAGGAACAGGATTTGTTTTGTGTCCCTGCTCTGTGCAGAGCTGAGTGACCCTGAGTGTGAGCTCAGAGCTGCACCCTGGGCAGCACAGAACCCTAAAAACATCAAAGCTCCAACTGAAGGCAACAAGCTCACACGAAGCAGGAAAAGCAGTTGCTTCCCAAGTCAGCTCTTCTCCCTGTGCTGCTGCAGAGGCACAGGCAATGTTCCAGTGGGTTGTTGTTCCTCCCATCTCAAACAGGGAGGGAGGACACTCTGGAGCAGTGGTGGTGCCCTGGGGTCCTGGTGGTCCAGGGCAGCTCATCTGAGCTGCACAGCACAACAGGCTGGGCCCAGAGGTGCCACAGGATCAACTCCAAGTGCTGAAACCCAGGAAGCACAGAAGGCTTTTGTCAGCTTTCCACTTTGCTCCCTGTTAATGCCTCACCCAAAGACGAGCTCCTCGGAGGTTCATGGAGAACATCCAGCCAGCAGCAAATTCTCCTGCCAGTTTTTGGTGAAGAGGATCCCTCAGGTGGTCATTTCAAGCAATCTGTTTGGATATACATTTTTATTCCTTGTTATTATTACTCCTGCTTATAGAGGAGACAAATAATGTAAAATTCAGCTCCCTGAGACTCCAGTTTTGCACAAACTTACTCAGTACCACCCCAATGCACAGCTTATGTTAAGTTAGGGCTTGGATATTCCTCAGTAGTTCTGCAAATAAATCCTGAGCTCTGTAGCCATCCTTTACCAGCCCATCTCTGCCTGTCCCCATGAGCAGCACATTGCATTTATCAATCCCTGTGCCATCATTTGTCATGGTCCATCATCATTCATCATTCATCCATCCCAATCCTTGAAGAAAGCTCTCCCCTGACTGAGGAGCTGCAGGATCTGACCCACTTAAACCTCATAAGGGACAGATCCCTTCTGAAGTCTCTCTGATGTTAGTAATTCACACGGGTTTCTTTTTTTAGATAAGGTATTATTGCCTGGCATTTGAGGCTCAGATAATTAAGTAGATTTATATTTATATTGTCTTATTATTTACTCATGTCTGTTACTTAAAACCCAATAACAAACAATGACATTATTACTCAAATGCTTAGGCTGTCCATAATTGAAATGAGGATCCAGTGCAAATAGCTGCTTATCCTGCCTTGATGGATAAATAAACATCCATCAGCAAAAGCAATGAGGACAGCAAATAAAAAATAAACCCTCGCTGTCTTTATCCTGTGTCACATGGGCAGGACATGCAGCACTGCCCTGAAGGGTGGGAGATGCAGACATCAACATCAAGGGTGGGAAAGCAAGTTGGGAACTCAAATCTGGCAGTTTTGGACGTGAAGACAAGGTTTGAGAGAGGAGATAACATCTTCATTGCACATGGGGATGGAATGAGAAAAGGAAATAACCATCCAGGCCCAAACTGCCTTCTCAGCTTGCATGCTGTAAAACTTGTCTGTGCTTCCAAGTACATCATTGTGTCTCAGGAAGGAGATTATCTCTCCCTGCAGACTCGACAGTCTCAAAATGTCAGCTCCTCTTGGAGATGTCTGCTCTGCACCTTCCATCTGTTCCCAGAAGCTGCTGTCCATCCCTGCCTCCCACCCCTCCCACAGCAACGTGGGGAGAGGTGGAGAAGGGTTTCCAAATCAAAGATGTCTTTTAGATGAGCATTAACCTCATTTCCATACCTAAAACTGTTGGCAGAGAGCACGGAGCATGGGGATGATGTGCCTGCCATGTGAAATACTATTTCTGGGAGCCAGCTCTCTGAGCAGGCACAAGGAAAAGTTACCAGTTGTTTCAGTGAAAAATGTGTGCAGTAAAATTAGGCTGCAATCCTTAAGGAAAATCTTTTACCAGGAGGAAAAAAGAGTTAAGGAAAAAAAAGAGATGGTGGGTGTAGCAAAATTAGTTTGAGCTCTTTCTAAAAAGAAATAAGAAAAAAACCTAAAGCAAACAGGAAATACCCTAAACTCATACTGTAGATGCTTAGGTAGCATTTATTTTTATTAGAACTGCACAAAACCCCAATCAGGCTCTTGTGCTGGTGCAGTGTGGGTAAGGGGTGGCACATTCCCCATTTCTGAAAGAAGGGGAGAGTTGAGCTGACTTGCCCAGCGACACCACATCCCTGCCAGCACATGGAATTCAACCTTGCTCCTCTCCCAAGGAGGTGCCCATCCCAGTGTCCTCTGGCCACAGCAGCCCCAGGAGGGGCCAAAGCCAGAGGAGCCCTCCCAGGGGAGGTCCCACCACGGTTCTGGTGGGCAAAACCCATCAAAGGGCAAGAGGGAGCACTGGGAGCACTGGGAGGCACCTTTTATACCCAAACCATCTTGCAGCTTTGTGCCGGGGAGAGGAGGCCTCCCAGTGAGCACAGGCACAACTTCCATCCCCAGAAACTCCTCTCTGCCCTGCTCAGGTGGTGCCTGGAGGCCCAGCACCCAGGGAAAGGAGGAGCAGGGGTCAAAGTGTGAGACCTCGTGACCATCTGTCCATTTTGTGACCATTTTGTGCCCATTCTGTGCCTATTTTGTGTCCATATTGTGCCCATTTTGTGCCCATTCTGTGCCCATTTTGTGCCCATTTTGTGTCTATTTTGTGACCATTTTGTGTCCATTTTGTGCCCATTCTGTGCCCATTTTGTGTCCATATTGTGCCCATTTGGTGCCCATTCTGTGCCCATTTTGTGTCCATTTTGTGCCCATTCTGTGCCCATCCTGTGCCCATTTTGTGACCATTTTTTGACCATTTTGTGTCCATTTTGTGCCCATTTTGCTGCACACCAAGGACAACTTTCAGCCCAACAGCACAAACAAGGGTGGCTGGAGGGAGGAACAAGCAGGATGGGACCTCACAACCTGGAGCTGGAACTGGACAATTAAACCCCAATGTGCAAATGGACCAGAACTGATCAAAGTGTGAGACCTTGTGACCATTTGTCCATTTTGTGACCATTTTGGGTCTACCTTGTGTGTAGCCCTGGCCAGGCCCTGCCCTGCCCAAGGTGTCCCCTAAAGCCCTTTCAATAAATCTCTGCTTTGTTCCCCAGCTCTGTCCCAGCTCAGCCCTCCCAAGGCATCACTCCAGGGGTGTTTTCAACCCTTCCAAAGCCCCCTGAGTGCTGCTGTCCCTCGCTGGGCTGTGCCTGCCTCAGCCCTGCTGTGGGATGTGCTGAGCCTGGGAGAGCTGGGCACAGGAGGAGTGGGAATGCTGGAGCTGTGCTGCTTCCCTGATGGGCACTAATTAAAAGTACATCATGAACTGTTCCATTTATTGGTGTAGAGTCCTTAAGACTCTGCACTGTAAAGGCCAATTTTAAACATTTATTATGCCTGCCAGCGTTAGCTGTCAGCAGGGCTGGGATTGCTGCAGTTGCTGCTTTTACCAACATTGCATTTAAAAGAAAGTCTGGATTTTTCCATCTGTGACCCTCCCCTCCAGGTTCCCCTTCTCCCCACTTTGTTTCCCTTCTTTTATGTGGTTCCCACACTGAGGTGCTCCTCTCTCCCAAACCAGTAATGATCAATGAACAATCCCAGGGGGTGATTTTTTCTTCCCCTGCCACCCCTGCCACCCTCCCACACACCAAGGCAAGCCAAGATCACCTCACCTGTTCCCAGGTGCCTTTCTCCTGCGTTACTTTCACCCCTGGTAGGAGTTTGTTGGTGCCAGAGGTGACATCAGAAGTGATTTGCCCTGTGCTTTCCCAGGATATCCACAGGGAATATTGCTCACACATGCCAAAGCAGGTCACAGACCTACCAGACCCCTCTGAAACTGAGTCAAGTCTTCAAAATAAACTTCTTCCGTACTCTAAGTAAAACCCTGAGCTATCTTCAATCAGTAAGAATATTCAACACCACCTTCTCTTCCAATAAACACATGCTGACAGTTTCAGACACTTCTCCCCTTTTGTTCCAAGTCAGGGAGTTGTTTGTTGTTCCCAAGGTCGTCCTTCAGTACAAGAATGCAGGGCAGTAGTGATTTCCCCAGGAAACCCATAAAAATCCTTACTCAGTATATTCCAGAAAATTATCCCAAGAAATAAAAAGCAAAATTAGAGCCCCCACCTCCCATATTCCTCAGAGTATTGACATGTATCATGGATAAAATGCCACTGAGTAAAGAAGGAGACTTTTACTGAGAGAACCCCAAGCTTTGTTTAAAATGCCAAGTTGTCTTTGAGCATCCAGCTGCAAAGGGAGGATTGCCAGGGACAGCAGAGTTTCTGTGGGGATGGTGCTCATGAGGTGCCACACAGCCTGTCCAACACCTTCCCCCAGGCACTGCTGGTGCCAGCCCTGGTTCTCCCTGGAATTCCAGCCCTCCAGCTGTTGTATTCCTCTGGGGAAATGGTTTTTCCCCAGAACCCCCTAGAGCCTGTGGCCATTTAGTTTGACCCTTCCTTCCCTTATCTTTAACCTGTTAGCTCAGGGCCAGTTATCTATTCTGAGGCAGAGACCAGATAAACCCAGGCTCTTCCTTGTTCTCTCTCTTTCCCTGGAACCCTTGGAGAATAAAGCCTTGGACTGACCCTGGGGTGAGAGCCTCTTTTGGAATCTTTTACCCTGTCCCCTGAGATATTCCTCCAGAGCCCCTCAAGGAGCCTGAGCTGGCCCAGGAGCCCAGGGGGAGCATTTCATCCAGGCTCCTGGCCCTCTGCCCCTCAGCCCAGGACACTCCTGGCAGCACTGGTTCCAAAGAGGGAGAACTCTGGGAGCTGCTTTGTCTTGGCAAATCCACCAAAGCCCACGGGGCTGGACACAGGGCTGGGAAAAACACCCCCAGCAAACCCCAGTGAAGCACAAGTGAACTTCTGACTGTCTGTCTGGCCAGCACCAGCCAAAGCTCATGAAAGAGCCACGATGATGAAATGCAGTGACAGTAAGTGCAACAGGCTTGATGAAAGACCCCACAATGTTTGTGTTAATCCAGAGCTTCAGTGTCACGTTCCACACAAGCTTTCCAAACAAGAGCAGTGCCAGAAAGCATGGAGGGATGACCTTAACTTTTACCTTGCTAAAAAAAATTCCAAACAAAATATCACCCAAAAAACCCAAACACCAAACCTCCAGGTTTCCCTTTTTTCTTCCCCCACCACCTGCATATTTTGCTGGACAGGTTACAAAAACCAAAAACAAAAACATCAAAAAACCACAAAAAAAAAAAAAAAAAAAAAAAAAAAAAAAAAAAAAAACAAACAAAAAACCAAACCAAACTAAACCAAACCAAACAAACAAAAACCCAAAACAACAACAACAACAACAAAAAACACCACAAAGACTTTGCTCAGTTTGCTTGTGAGACAAACCTGTGTTGGAGCTATGAGCTCCTTCAGAGTCTGGAGGAACAACGTGGAGCAGCTGGTTCCTGATTTACACCACGGAGGAACCACCCCAGTAACTCCACAGTTACTCCACACCTACCAGGGAGGCCCCCCTGTGCAGAGCCTGCATAACTCAGCTCTCTGAAAACAACAGAAAACCCCCAAGAAAGCTCCAGTGCCAGTTCTGCTCCAAATCTGTTATTTAGTCTGACTGCCCCCGCTCCATTTCCTCCACTTTGATCAACTAATGACCAAGAAAAGCAATTACCAGCACAAGGAAAATATATTCCTGGTATCTTTGAACTGCTGTGGCAAGTGTAAATGCATTCCTTTCGTGAGAACAGAGGAAATGTTCCTTCAGTGGCCAGGATGAGAAATGAGGGGGAAACAAGCAGGAGGAGGTAGGGGAGAGACTATTATTTTATTAACTAATTAGATCAGCCTTGAAATCAAATGAGCCTGCAAATCTCTGCATCACTGATTGTGGGGAGATGGGTGCAGTGTGCAGCAGGGATGATGGAACACTGGGAGGAGAATTTGGAAGTGCTCAGAGGCCAGGCCTCCAGTCTGGGAGGACACAGCAGGCAGAGTTAGAGGCCAGGCCTGGCCCCTGAGCACTTCACCCTCCCCTGAGCACTCCATTTCCCAGTGCAAAGGTGTGTTTTTGAAAGAAAGTGCAGGTACTCACCTGGAGGAACCACGTTTTTAAACGGCCCTCATCATGATGCATGCCAGCATCTTCCAGATGTGACTCAGGCAGCCACAGCAGCACAGGGCATTTGTGTCTCTGTGCCTCTCCCCAGGGGAAAATCAAGTTCTGATTAAAGCTGTGCCCATCCCCTTCAGTGGAGCTCTGCACCAACAGCTGCTGGGAACCTGTGGGAAAGTCCTTCTCTAGAACATGAAGTCTTTTCCTCAGCAGGCATTATTTTCAAAGTCACTGAGGTTGGGTTTTTGTTGTTTGTTTTAGGGTTCCCTGGGTTAGCAGGAGGTGCTGGTGGCACCCAGCCCAGCCCAGCACAGCTGCAGGTTTGTGGCACCTGAGGACAAACTGGGGCTCAGCCACCACCCCTGGAGCCTGCTGTGGGACATCCTGGGCAGAGGGGAACCAAAACCAGTGGGATTTATTCAGCCTCCACCTCCCATGGCTCCCTCAGACTCCAGGGGTGGCAGTGCTCCACCCCAAGTGTCCTTCATCAAAGGTTCTCAGGGGTTTTTCCCAAGTATTCCACAAACATTTTCCTGCTGGCTGTCGGTGCTGGGGAGGCTCTGTCCCCTCTGTGGCTGTAACTCTGCCATCAGAGTGAGCCAAAATTCATCCCTGGAGAGGGGCCCAGCGGGGTCTGTGCTGCTCTCAGGGGCCCTCACTGGCAGAGGAAGGCATCTCCCCCTCCCATTCCCTGCAGGCATTCCTGTCTCCTGTTGGGATGTGTTTTCCTTGCATTGGATCAATTGGTGGTGCTAATGTCTCACAGCTCCTTTCTAGCAACGGTGGCACAGAGGGGAGCTTTGAGATCTGCACACTGGACTGTTATTCCTGAATAAAATCAGATTTTACATCTCCACCCTTCCCCAGAAAGGACAGCATTCCACACTTGTTCTCCTGGGAAAGCTCTGACTCCTTCAGATGGCCCTGTCCACATCAGAGTTTCCCTCCAGAACCTGGGAATTCCCTCCAGAGATGGAGTGCAGACTGTCAGCAATGAACCAAATCTGATGGACTCTGCACAGAACTGATTTCATTTCCCCTCCCACACGTTCTGGGTCACCTGCAAGCAGCAGGCATCTCACCTGAGACCAGCTCTGCACCCAGAGTGACCCAGGGTTTGTGTCCCAAAATAAACCTCAGTCTGTGAGCTCAGAGACCCTTCTGCTGCAGCCCAGCCCAGCAGTGCAGCCTCCACCCCATCCCCACTGCCCCATCCCACGTGCCCAGCCCCTGCAGCATCCTGCTGTGCATTTCTGCACTGCACACAGCTCTTGGCTGCCAGGCAGGAACCCACTGATGCACAAGGGCTCTGCTCCCACCCCTCCCTGCAGGGCTGGCACCACCAGGCAGCCTCTTCCTCTCCAACCCCAGCTAAAAAAGGAAAATTCACTGCAGATGCTGTCATTTTAACCCCCAAACTAACAGGAGCCCCAGCTTATGGGAAGAGAACGTGCAAGAGAAAGAAGTGTGCTTCAGGAGACAACAGGCTCCAGCCTGTGACTCCAGCTTCACTGGAACCAGATTTAATGAAATCCTGCTTTCCAGCAGCCACTTCAAAACGAACATCTCTGTGATGCAGAGAGCACTGCAACAGTGAGGACACTTTTTATTTGGCCTCAAGATCTATTTTTACCCCAGAATCCTAATTCTCCACGGCTGGAACTTTCTCTTCCCGCTGGCATGGGTGGGAGCAATGGACAGACAGAGACAAAGAAAGGCAAATGAAGGGGAAGAGCATCTCCCTGGGTGTGAGGCAGGTCTGCAGGAGGACAGAGGGGGACAGTGTGTGTGTGCCCCCGTGGCCAGGGGCTGCCCAAGGTGTCTGTGTGCCAGGGGCTGCCCAGGGGAGCAGGGCTCAGGGGGCTCAGCCCTTCCCTTGCTCCCCAAGGTGCCCCAAGCTGGCAGAGGCACCAGGATCTTTGCACAAGGGGCTCTCCTGCTCTGAGGAGACACTGCAGAATGGCCCTTCATGGCCCTCAGTACAGCTCCTCACATGAAATCTGGCTGGAATTTACTGCTGTCCCAAATCTGACACAATTGATACAGCTGGCTGGATAACTGGTGCAGAGAGATAACAGAGAGTGGGAGCCTGCTTGGGATGTCTTGGAAGGAATGGGAAAGCCTGGGCCCATGAACAGCTCCCTGCCCTGCTCTGGTCCCCAGTGTGAGGGAAGCAGGGAGGCCCAGGCTGAGCCATCCCATGCCCTTCCCTACAGCAGGAATGCTGGCAGGGGCTGGCCAGCACCTGCAGTGACCCCCAGGCACGAGTTTACACACCAGGTGATTGTAAAGCACTTCCTCCCTGCTCCAGTTTCAAACACAAACATCCCTCTCACCCCTGCCTGCTATTTCAGCTCTGCTACATACATTCCAGTCCAAATAAAACCTGATGCTTCTTTCTGGAACTGACCCACTCCAATTCCCAGCAAACACACAGAGGAACATTTCTGCTTCTTCCCAGCAGCTCATTTGGTGTTGCTCAGTCCCTGGGACCCCTGGCTCTCCCAAGGAACAGAACAGCAGAGTGCAGAGAGGTCAGATTTTGTCCAGGTGGGAGCAAGTGGAGCTGAGCAGAGCAAGCCTTGCTCAGGCAGGTCACAGCAAGGCCCTTTCCATCCTGGGGAGCCCACCAATAATCTGAGTTTTCACACATCTAGAGCAGATGCCCCAGGCCAGCTGTAATTCCCTCTGGGGTTTGCAGCTGTTGTCCTCCTGGTGAGTTGATCAGCTTGCACAGCTCTGTTCTTACTCCACCCCAGCCAGGCAAGGGGTGGGGTGGCCACAAAGGAGCAAAGGGAATAAATGAAACCCACCCAAAAGAGAAGGAAAAGAAATGCAGCCCAGGCCTGAGCTCTTTCCACTGAGACCTCCTGTGCACCTGGACACACACACACACACAGGCTACCCAGGGAAATAAGGGGAAGGAGCACCCCTGGAGATAGGACTGGGCCTTTGGAGCTGCAGCACTGACAGAGACCAAGATCCCAGTTCAAGGCACTGAGAGCAGGTGAGAGCACAGCCCCATGTGGGGCTGGGGCTGCCCCAGGTCAGCCAGGGGCACTGCCCCCAGGCAGAGCAAAGGGTGCAGTGCTGACTGCTCCTGCTCCCCTGGACTGACAGGGACAGCTCCTGGGGCTGGGAAAAGCTGAAACCCTCCTCTGGTTCATCTGGAAGCAGAAGATGTGGAGTGACCTCCTGAAATCCTCCCCCTTGCTTTGGCCAGTTGCACCAAGCCACCTTTCCCAACCCTTCTTCCCAGCAGAGCATTTTCCTTCTGAGAGTATGCAAAGCCTCTCCTAAAACTTTCTTCATCAATTACCTGTCTAGAAAGTGAAGAGTTGATGCTAAAAGCTGCCAGATCCTTACTGTGATTGACTGTGGCTGGTTTTAGTCAGCAAAAGGCCTCCCAGTAACAAATGACTTGTCCATTTGTTCCCTGACAAGAAGCACAGTCGAGGCCCGGGTGTCATTTGTGCTCCATCAAATCCTAATGCTGATGGAAAACTCTGGGTTGGGTGACTCCTGACGTGCCCCAGTGGGGCTTGGGGAGATGTGTCACCCCTGAACGTGAGCAGGATGGGTCTGGAAGGCCTGGAGCTGTCAGATGGGAATTAACTGGAATGACAAATGGCACAAACATGCATTTCTCAGTTGGCACTTCCCTGAAGTTAACACAGAACTGTTAACTACGGAAAACAAAAGATGGATGGAAGAGGATCTTCTGCTAAATGGTTTTTATAGGAAAAAAACCAACAAAGAGAAGTTTGATGCATGCAAGCTCACTGATAGTCCTTGTTTTACAGCTGGGGAACATAAATAATTTTTCCCTGCTAATGGCATTTTATGATCTCAGATACAGAAAGATTTGCCCTTTATTTTAAGGACCTCCAAACTAAAGGAGTGCCTGGAAGTGGCAGAGACTGGCCTGGGGATATAGTGAACACAGAACAGTAACTCTCACCATGCAGGTGATGTTTACAAGGTTTTTAGATGCAATTTTTACAGCCTAATAAGGTAGCTGAATATGGCATAAAAGCGTGTTAGATTTAATTTCTCCATTTCTTTCTGTGTACACGTTGATCAGAGTAAGACAAACTGCAGGAAAGAACAGGTCATGGTTTTGCCAAGAAAGGTTGGATCAGATGATCCTTGAGGCCCCATCCAACCTGGGATTCCAGGGTTATGAAACTGCAGAGAAATAAACATCCATACCTTGTAGCCATGTCTTTCCTTTGGAACATTTTGCAGAACACTTACAGCTGGAACAAAGGCAGCTCAGAAAATTGCAACACTGGAGCTTTTTGGGGAAGGGAAAAAAAAAAGGAAACAGCCACAAAGAAGTTCTGATATTAATTTCTGAATTCTAATAAATACTTGGATTATATTATGCTTTGCCAGATCTGGCCCCCAACTTTGGACCTCATCCAGTTCCCTGAAGAACCAGAGGAAATCGAGCTCAAAACTTTGGTTGTGCTCTTTTCTAACTGGCAAAATACAACCCACCAATTTCACTGGCATTTCTCTCTGCATCATTTGGCAACACCACCGGAGGCATTTTCCTGAAGCAGAGAAGCAAATCCCCTCTTTGTCTATTTAAAATTGCAAGTTATTGCTCAGGGACGTGCCCAAGCTTTAAAATAAGGAGCAGTAATTATTATTTCATTATTTCCATTTGGACTTTCCTTTAAGAATTCCAAAGCTTCAAATCTGCACTTACTTACACATTACAGAGTGAGGAACAGAGGAGCACCAACACCTTTAAAGACAACTACTAAAAATGGCAATTGGAGCTTTTACCTTGAAGTGCAGCACTCTGGTGAGGCCTTGGTCTTGCCAACGTTCAGCACCTGAGCACTCCTGCTAAAGCAAGACTCACCCATAGGCTTTTTCACTGGTGGAGTTTCCTTTTATTCATATATATTTTAAGGCAACATATTATGAAAGTTGGAAGGAGGGAAATAACCTGGGGAGCAGGAGGTGGGGTCACCATCAGTGCCCATGGACAGCCCTGGGCTCAGCACCTCAGCACGAGACCGCTGGCCCAGCCAAACCAGAGCTTTGTGTCAGAAAGAGAAACCATTCCGTGGTTGGTTTGGTTTGATTTTCCCAGTTCTCCCACGTGAACACCTTCCCCTCTCTAGTGCAATACCCTGCAGGAGTGACTACACCTCAAAGGAGCTGCTAGGGAAAGGTTCCTGCATTTAGCACAAGGTCTGTACTGCCTTCCCAACCCTCCCTTCGTCCCTGGCGGATGGCGACGCACAGAATCGCGTGAGGAAACAACGCACAAAGGGAAAAATTAACTTAATTTACACGACCAAGAAGAAAGTTTGAAAGCAACAACAGCAAAATAATACAAAGGCTAGATAGGTGAGACGCCAGTTCCACGGTACGGAGCTTTGGTAGAACAGTTAAAAAGAGCATAGCACCAACGAAATCCAACCAGCACGGGCTCCTCAGTAGGCGTGAGCCGTGATGAAGATGTAGATCTTGGCAAGGAAAGTGGTGTAGGTGCCCTGGCGCCAGAGCTTCATCTCCACGTCCAGCAGGAAGTCCCTGGGCTCGCTGACCTGGCGCTGCAGGAAGACCACGCCGGTGTAGGCGTTGAGGCGGCGCGTGCTGAAGAAGCCCTCCTCGTTGCCCCTGGTGATGGTGAGCACGATGCTGTCCCCGGCGTAGGCGGGCGAGGGCCCGATGCGGAAGATGTGCGCCGGCACCACGATGTTGGTCTGGAAGTTGAGCTGGTAGTAGGTGATGCGCACCGGCGTGCTCTGGCACTCCAGGAAGTTGAAGCAGCCGATGCGTTCGCACCGCCTGGGGAGAGGGGAGGGAGGGAGGGAGGCACCTTCAGCGGGCAGGGACAGCAGCAGGGAGAAGCACCAAACCCTCGGGGCACTGCAAGGGACCCCACTGGCGCCTCAGGTTTCAGCTATTTCTGATCCTGCAGTTCTTTCTAATCTTTAAACTCTAAACTCTAAACTCCACACAGTGTGAGCTGCTGCTTTCCCAACAATTCCTCTCTAGGCCTGGGAATCAAGGACACCTCACTGCCTCAGCCCCCAAGAGATGGAAACAAAAGTGAGTTGGGGCAGCAAACTTGGGGTGAATGACTTCATTCCCTGAAGCTGTAATTGGGAGATGAACCCCCAATCTGCAAATGGACCAAACTGATGAAAGTGTGAAATCCCATGACTGGCCATCCATATTGGGTGCCCTAAATGC
Organism: Phylloscopus whistleri; assembly: GCA_017589585.1. Taxonomy (NCBI): domain Eukaryota; kingdom Metazoa; phylum Chordata; class Aves; order Passeriformes; family Phylloscopidae; genus Phylloscopus; species Phylloscopus whistleri. The sequence continues at coordinate 42,893 of JADMLD010000259.1, read as the reverse complement.
ACCTGAAGGCCCTTCAATAAACAGAACAGCTTTTTATCCCCTTCATTCTGTCTGGCCTCTGTTTTTAGGTAGCCCAAAGGCCCCAGGACAAAGCACAGTCCCACACCTGTGATCAGCAGCTGCTTGTCCTGCCCTGCCAGTGCCCATGAACATCTGTGAGTGTGCAGCTGTGGAGCAGCTGAGAGCACAGGCACGGGGAGCTGTGGGAGCTGCACCAGGAACAGCCAGAGCCAGGCTGCAAACAGCACAGAGCCAGAAGGGGAGCCAGGGGCTCATCCCTGCCAGGGCTGGGGCACTGCTCCAGGGAAATGAGACCCTAAAAGGTACTAAAGCATGGCAGTGGGAAACAGACTCCTCAACTGGCAAAGCTGCTCAGTTCTGTGAGGCAGGAGAAGTATGTTTGAAGCCACAGAAAACTAAATATGGGTTCCCAAAGCACTGGCAGCCACCGAGGCAGGAAATGAGTAGGCAGATTTTGGGGCTCCCAAGCCCCAGCTGCTGAGGAGCTGGGGATGTGCCATTCCCAGAACCCTGTGGCCTGGCAAGCTCAGCATGCTGCTCCCCTTCAGCACTCCCTGAGGAACTGCAATCTGAGTATTAAACAGGGAGCCCCAACCCCACTGTAAAAGTGCAGCACTGAGCAGCCTGGCTGCTCCTGCTCTGATACAAACAGCACAGAAGATCTGACTTGAAAACTTCACTATAAACAGAGCCATTTCAGAGTTGCAAGCAGAGCTGCAGGCTCTGATCTCTGCTGTTCCAGCAGCAGCTGGAGAGCAAACAGGGGCTCCAGGGCTTGGGAGAACGAAGGATAACCAGACACAGACTCTGCACGGGGAAGGTCTGTGAGCTCCAGGTGCCAAAGCAGCTTCTGAGAGCCCTGAGCACCCAGAGCCAGGCACAAGCCAAGCACCACGGAACAGCAGAGGCACTGGCTGGCCCTGCTGCTCCCCAGGGCCATACTCACATCTCAGACACCTTCCTGTAGTTGGAGGGGCACTCGAAGGACAGGCAGCGGAAGCTGCCCTGGATGTTGTAGCAGCTCTCTGCAGCTGAGCAGTTGTGGGTTCCCATTGCACACTCATCAATATCTAAGAAGAAGCACAAGGAAAAGATGTTCTAAGTTCAAGAGTAAGAATTAACTCCTAGTACTTTTCAGGAATAAACAAACCCCAGCAGGATATAACTGACCCATGCTAAAAGCCAACAGGACCTCCTCACTGACATTTTGAGACTGGAGAAAGCTGGGCTGTGCCAAAAGAAGGCAGCTGTGCACAAAGGGAGCTCTGGATTAAAGCAGAGCAGCTAAAATCAGTCTGGAGTCAAGGCAAGCAAATGCAAAGTGGTCACTGCTGTCCTACAGGATCCAGGAGATGTGAATCATGGAAATCAGAACAACACCTCAGAACAAGGCAGACAGTTCTGAAAACCTAAATACAAATATTCCCCATAAGGAGATGTAATTACAGAAGACACAGTAAAGAGCACTTAAAGCTCAAAGACCCTTCATGGCCCAGAGAATGAACGTGGCTACCCAAGTAACACATCCCCACCAGCCAAGCCATGGGCCTGCCAGTGCTGAGCACCAGAGGCAGTGACACAGACCCAGCCTGAGCAGAAGGCACTGGCAGAGCCCTGGCAGTCTCACTGGGCACTCCCAAACGTCCAGACAATGCACAGAGGCTTTAAAATGAAACCAATTCTAGCAGACAAGGCATGTGGGCTGTGTAGGGCCCTGCAGCTCTGCCAACTGTCCCAGAGCAGAGAGGCTCTTCGAGGGGAGCTGTAACCTTCCACTCCCTCCCTTCCCCTGGGATGAGAACTGATCTCACACACTGACCCAGCTGGTTTAAGTCTTGCAAAGAGAAGTATACAATAGGAAACAGGAGAGAATCAAAGTCAAGTAAATCCCTTGCTGGTTCTCAGCAGTGCCCGTAGGTGAAAAGAAAATTCCTTCCATATTGCAGCCATTGTCATGAAAGCACTCCCTGCACCACTCTGGCTGCGCTGCAAATCACCACAGGCAGTGTCTGCAAAAAGGATCCATATGCTGAGACACTGCTCCATGAGATACAGCTCCTCTGCTGGAAAAGGGCACCAGGAACACTCCACCAGTAACTCTTCAGAACTGGCCACACAATGAGCAACTGGAGCCAGATCCTTAGCTGGGGGAAACCAAGATCCTTCTCCCTGCACTCATCAGAGCCAACTCCAACCCAGCCTCCCTCCAACCACGTTTTCAGAAACACCTCAGTGTCTGCCCAGACTCCTAACTACAGACCTGCAGGGCTCCAAACAGGGGGGTGTACCCAGGGGAGTTACAGCTGTGCCTTTCTGAAGGTGAACTTTATGTAAGAATTTAAGTGCATGTGGATATTACTGCAATCATACTTAAAAACACATTTAAAAATATTTTAGAATGTTTTAAAATGATTCTAATTTTCATTTAATCTGCCTCACTGCTCCACAGTCAGGATTAAGTATGCTCATGCTGCTCATGATTCACACAGAGCAAGTTCCCTGCCATCAGCAGTCAGAACTCAGGCACAGGAGATACATAACCAAAGTTACTGGAGGGTTCCTGAGCCAGCCAGGGCAGGAAATGCCTGGCAGTTGGTGTAAGGACTGCAGGGATGTAATCAGATCCTCCACAGGTTACACAGGCAGTGCATCCTTTGGAAGCTCAGAACACACAGCTGCACAGCAGATGAACAGCACCAGGCTCCCAGAAGACATCTCCACCACTCTGAGGAGAAGGGGTGTGTGAGGGGAGGGTACTTGTCATTTCCCTAACGTTTATTAATGCCAGCAGGACTGAGCTTAGGTGACACTGCTGGATGGCCAAGCTCCAATTACAGCCCCAACATTTCATCTCCCAGTTTTCTGGAGGAGGAAGCTGTAACTCATAAAGAAGCCACAGATTTCCACAACTGGCAGCTCTAAATCCCCTAATCACCGAGTGCTGTGCCCAGGTGCACACACAGCCCTGGTGAGCAGTCAGGTGCCCCAGCTGGAAGGATGAAGTGGGCTCCTTGGGGATTCATTTCAGCAATTAGCTCACGCTGACAGCTGAGCTGCCACAGCACCTTCTCCTAGCACGGGAAAACTGACTGCAGACACCAGTGCCTGGTGACTTTGCCCAAGGCTGACTGTGGAACAGTGACTGGTAGAGAACACGGAGCTGGGCTGAGCAGCTGTGGGGGCTGAGCCCATTCCAGGGGCACTCCTGAGCACTGCAGGGGCTGAGCCCGTTGCAGGGGCACTCTGAGCCCGTTCCAGGGGCACTCTGAGCACTGTCAGGGGCTGAGCCCATTCCAGGGGCACTCTGAGCCCGTTCCAGGGGCACTCTGAGCACTGTCAGGGGCTGAGCCCATTCCAGGGGCACTCTGAGCCCGTTCCAGGGGCACTCTGAGCACTGTCAGGGGCTGAGCCCATTCCAGGGGCACTCTGAGCCCGTTCCAGGGGCACTCTGAGCACTGTCAGGGGCTGAGCCCGTTCCAGGGGCACTCTGAGCCCGTTCCAGGGGCACTCCTGGGCACTGTCAGGGCTGAGCCCGTTCCAAGGGCACTCCTGAGCCCGTTGCAGGGGCACTCTGAGCCCGTTCCAGGGGCACTCCTGGGCACTGTCAGGGCTGAGCCCGTTCCAGGGCACTCTGATCCCATTCCAGGGGCACTCTGGCTGCGTTACCTCTGCAGGTCCTGCCGTTGGCTGCCATGGTGTAGCCCTGCTCGGGACAGGCGCACTGGTAGCTGCCGGGGACGTTGAGGCAGCGGAAGGTGCAGAGGATGCCGGCGCTCTGCGAGCACTCGTCAATGTCTGCGGGGAGAACAGCGACACATGGGGACAGGGGAGGGGAAAAAAGGGAAGGGGAAAGGGGAAGGGGGAAAGGGGAAGGGGAAGAGGGAAAGGGGGAAGGGGAAAGGGGAAGGAAGGGGAAGGGAAGGAAAGGAAAAAGGAAAGGAAAAGGGGAGAGGAAAGGAAAGGAAAGGAAAGGAAAGGAAAGGAAAGGAAAGGAAAGGAAAGGAAAGGAAAGGAAAGGAAAGGAAAGGAAAGGAAAGGAAAGGAAAGGAAAGGAAAGGAAAGGAAAGGAAAGGAAAGGAAAGGAAAGGAAAGGAAAGGAAAGGAAAGGAAAGGAAAGGAAAGGAAAGGAAAGGAAAGGAAAGGAAAGGAAAGGAAAGGAAAGGAAAGGAAAGGAAAGGAAAGGGAAAGGGAAAAGACAAGAAAAAAGAAAAAAGAAAAAAAAAAGAAAGATAAAGAAAAAAGAAAAATCTGCGAAGGGAGGCTGCAGGACACCAGGAAACTCCCACCTGGCACATTTATAATATATAAACATGAGTGCAGCCATGGAGGTCTGGCATTGCTCTGGTGCTTTCTGGAATGCTAAACACAAGCCTGCCCCCAGAAACACTGGCTGCAAGTAGTACCCGCTGATGGGAAGGAATCATGAGGGTGGGGCATGTCTGAGTTTGAAACACTGTCTCTCTGGTGCCTCTGTAACTGAGGGAATCATGGAATCACAGACTGCTTTGGGCTGGAAGGGAGCTTAAAGCTCACTGCACCCCCTGCCATGGGCAGGGACACCTTCCACCAGACCAGGCTGAACCTGGCTTTGAACACTCCAGGGGTGTGGAATCTCTCTGTGCCAGGGCCTCACTGCCCTTTCAGGAATGAATTTTTCTAGGATTTCTTGCCAGGCTTCCCTGGGCTGGGAAGGGTGTTGGCATCTTCCCCATTCCCTGAACAGGGACTCTTCAGCGTGTCAGTGCTGGTGCCTTCAGCTGAAGAGGCAAAACCCTTCCCTTGTCCATTTGATGCCTCTGCTCCTCCTCCCCACGAGCAGCACTCAGAGCAGCCCTGCCCTCAGCAGTGCAGCTGCTCATGCATGCAATGCAGGAGCATCTCCCCACCTGATTTCTTCAGCCATAAGCTCTGGCCCCTTGGAACTGTTACAGAACCACCTCCCTGGCCCTGCAGCCCCACAGGGGTGCTCCCCACACTGACTGCACTCTGCTGCAGTGCTGGAGTGACCCTTCTGCAGCCTCTGTGGCAGCTGTGCCTCACCACCATCCCCAGGCATCACCTGCAGCATCAGGGGCTGCTGAGGGCCAGGGAGCTCTTGCTGCTGGAGGATAAACCCCCAGCCCTGCCGTGGTGAGGCAGCACCTACCTTTGCAGGAATGCCCATCCTCTGCCAGCTGGAAGCCTTGCCTGCAGTAGCACTGGTAGGAACCATAGACGTTGGCACACTCCTGGCTGCAGGGGCTGTTATCACATTCATTCACATCTGCATCCGAAAACAAACCCACAGAGATGGCCACAGTGCTTCAGGACAGTGTCCTCCACCTTTCCCTGTCACCTGCCAGTCAGAGTGACTAAGGAAGGACTGATCTGTCCCTGTTTTCTCTGCTCCCCAGGCAGAATGCCAAGAGCATGTCTGTTGCACCTGAATTTCATTTCTCCATATGCCAGTGGAGACACACACACGCATGCAGACATTTGCTTCAGACTTTACAGCTTTCAGTTCACTAAAATATGTAATCATTGCCCTAAAAAAATCATGGAGAACTCAAAAGTTTTCTGTTCAATTCAAAATTTTTTTTTTTTTTTAAGTTTTGTCACTATCGAGTTTCATCTTTATCAAAACTTGAACGGTTTCCTGTCTTAACTTTGTTCTGTTCTCCTTTCCTGAAAGGAAAGCAAAGGAAGGAAAGCAAAAAGGGGAAAGGAAGAAAAGAGGAGAAACTTGCTGGCACTCATCTGACAATGCCAGTGTTTGGCTGGTGTTATAAATGAATGATTTAGGTAATTTGTGTTAAATGTTATAGTTAATAATTATAAATATGTAGAAGTTATGAAACAATAACTGTAAATTGCAGAAACCATAGAAGTAAAGAAGTTAGAAAGAGCCCGGCCTTGGTGCAGGATAATGTAACTTTGTATGATAAGACATGGAGAAAGGGAGAAAGGAGGGATTTGGTGAAGCCATGGTGACCACAGTGGAAGGTTCCCAGGGCCGTGCTGTGAGGAAGAGGAGAGACTTCATCCACTGACCCCCTGAGAGGGCAGGAGAGCCCAGACTGCCGGAGTTAAAGACCCAACTGTGACCAAATATGGGAAAACATGGGCTGGGGAGGGACCAAGGGGTGTGTGTAACCAAAAAGTTATAAAAATGGGAAATTGTGGGGAAACATGGACTGGGGAGGGACCAAGGGGTGTGTGTAACCAAAAAGTTATAAAAATGGGAAACTGTGGGGAGAACATGGACTGGGGAGGGACCAAGGGGTGTGTGTAACCAAAAAGTTATAAAAATGGGAAACTGTGGGGAGAACATGGGCTGGGGAGGGACCAAGGGGTGTGTGTAACCAAAAAGTGATAAAAATGGGAAACTGTGGGGAGAACATGGGCTGGGGAGGGACCAAGGGGAGTGTGTAACCAAAAAGTTATAAAAATGTGAAACTGTGGGGAAAACTCCCAAAGCTGTGTGTGGAGCACGAGCTGAGCCTTGTGTTCTCCGGCTTTCCCAGCGCTGCTCGCTTCGGCTTCTCGCCTTAATGAAGTTTATCTAATTGGCAATTAATTATTGGGTCCTTATACCTATCACTGCAAATCTGAGCACATGAGGGTTGCTGTCTTTCCACCAGAAGCCCCCCAGCTGTGCCAGCAGGTTCCTGGTGGAGGGTGAGACACAGACTCTAAAGAATATAGGATTTTAAGAAAATTAAGATTTTAGTTAGAAATAGGCCTTGTTCTTGTTGGAGTTAATTAAAAGCTTTGTAGTTAATTAAGGAAGACTAGGCTTGAGTTAACTTTTTCCAGATAACTGACTGCTTGTCAACTTTATGTTTGCTTAGCTGTGCTTGCAACAATAAATAGGGAACCTGATAAATAGGTTTAGGGACACAGGACAATTACAGAGAGTCCCAAATCCTGAAACTTATTGAAAGTCACGTACCTAAGGAAATGGGAGTCCTACCAACACTCATTTGTCACATTTGCATTGAAAAGGTAGAAAGTTCAGAGCCATGATGAGTCATTTTAGTTCCTCATTTGAAACCCACTCCTCTTCAATGGGACCACCCACCCATTTCAAAGGACAAACTACGCATGCTTAATTGCTTTTTTGCTAATTACCATACAAAGCGGGGAATGGGATGTACCAGGGTTATGAATATGCATTTGTATTTTGGACATTCAACAGTTTTGTAAATAAAATGACTCTGTGATTTTCTGTAAGGCGCGGTACGCTTTTGGGGACTACCCCTCGTGCTGCCCAGCACTGCAATAAACACACACTTCCTAACTCTAAACTGTCAGAGAGTTTTTTGTCCCTCTCAGTTGGATATCAGCATTAGGTCGATATTCCTATTTTTAATAACTCAAGGGGAGGGTACCTTCGCAGTGCTTGCCGTCGAAGGCCAGGCGGAAGCCGGCGGAGCAGGTGCAGTGGTAGGAGCCGGGCGTGTTCTCGCAGCTGTGCTGGCACAGGCGCCCCGGGTAGTTCCAGCACTCGTTGATGTCTGCCAGCACAACCAGCAAACAGCACCCTCAGCCCAGGGACAGCAGCACAGGGTGGGTTTTATTGAAGTGTCAGGGGCTGATGTGCGGGGTGTGAAGCGCCGCAGGCCCGCGGCACAAAGGGCATAGCTGTGTCAGTGCCCTGGGGGAGAGTGGGGAAACCTCCAGAGAGACAGACCCCCACAGCAGCAGCAGCAGCAGCAGCAGCAGCAGCACAGCCCCAGGGGAGTGCCCTGCTGTTGTGTTCCTCTGGGGAATGGCTTTTCCCCCAGAACCCCCCCATGTAGTTTGACCCTTCCTTCCTATCCTGACCCTGTTGGCTCAGGCCCAGCTCTCTCCTGAGCAGAGACCAGATAAAGTCCTGTTCTTCCTTGTTCTCTCTCTCTGCCCTGGAACCCTTCGAGAATAAAGCCTTGGGCTGATCCCAGGGGGTGAGAGCCTCTTTTGGAATCTTTTACCCTGTACCTGAGATATTCCTCCAAAGCCCCTCAAGGAGACTGAGCTGGCCACAGGAGCCCGGGGGGACAGCAGGGGAGGATCTCACCCTGCAGATGCTTTAAGGGATAACCTGCAGGCAAACTAAGCTGAGAGTTTCAGATCCCAGGTGGGAGAGACAGAGCTCTGGCTGTGCTGCACAGCCCAGCCCTGGAGGTCACAGAGCTCTGGCTGTGCTGCACAGCCCAGCCCTGGAGGTCACAGAGCTCTGGCTGTGCTGCACAGCCCCGGGGGTGACAGAGCTCTGGCTGTGCTGCACAGCCCTGGAGGTGACAGAGCTCTGGCTGTGCTGCACAGCCCTGGGGGTGACAGAGCTCTGGATGTGCTGCACAGCCCTGGGGGTGACAGAGCTCTGGATGTGTGCACAGCCCTGGGGGTGACAGAGCTCTGGATGTGCTGCACAGCCCTGGAGGTGACAGAGCTCTGGCTGTGCTGCACAGCCCTGGAGGTGACAGAGCTCTGGATGTGTGCACAGCCCTGGGGGTGACAGAGCTCTGGATGTGTGCACAGCCCTGGAGGTGACAGAGCTCTGGCTGTGCTGCACAGCCCTGGGGGTGACAGAGCTCTGGATGTGTGCACAGCCCTGGGGGTGACAGAGCTCTGGCTGTGCTGCACAGCCCTGGGGGTGACAGAGCTCTGGATGTGCTGCACAGCCCTGGGGGTGACAGAGCTCTGGATGTGCTGCACAGCCCTGGGGGTGACAGAGCTCTGGCTGTGCTGCACAGCCCTGGGGGTGACAGAGCTCTGGATGTGTGCACAGCCCTGGAGGTGACAGAGCTCTGGATGTGTGCACAGCCCTGGAGGTGACAGAGCTCTGGCTGTGCTGCACAGCCCTGGGGGTGACAGAGCTCTGGCTGTGCTGCACAGCCCTGGGGGTGACAGAGCTCTGGATGTGCTGCACAGCCCTGGGGGTGACAGAGCTCTGGCTGTGCTGCACAGCCCTGGGGGTGACAGAGCTCTGGCTGTGCTGCACAGCCCTGGGGGTGACAGAGCTCTGGATGTGCTGCACAGCCCTGGAGGTGACAGAGCTCTGGATGTGCTGCACAGCCCAGCCCTGGAGGCGATGCATCCCCTGCTGCAGTGCACTGCACAGCTCCCCCTGCAGCGGTGCTGAGCACTGCCCCGGGCCCAGGGCTCGGGCGAGGCCAGCTCCCAGCCCCTCCTGTGCCCCACCTACCGATGCAGCTGCGGCTGAAGGAGTCATACTGATAGCCCATCCTGCAGTCACAGCGGTAGCCCCCGGGCAGGTTGTGGCACAGCTGGCCCTCTCCACAGCGGTGCACCCCGGCCTGGCACTCGTCCACATCTGCAGAGCCAGACAGGGCAAGCTGCTTCAGTACAGGGTGCTTGGAACCAGTGTTGGCAGAGACATGAGAGGGCCCACTGAAGAGCAGGATTAGAAACTGGGCAGGAGAAGCATCACCAGCTTCTCCTTCCATGCTCATCAGCCAGACTTGGGACAGCAGAGCATCACTTCCAAGTGAAAATGCTAACTGGGAACACTTGCAATGGGGCTCTCCCAGTATAGCCTGCATGTCAGTGTAAACACACTCTGATTCTGATCAAACCATGACATTTACAGCCCCCAGTCTGATGTTCTGCCATTCCATGAGTCACACCAAGCCATTTAAAGCAAAACAAGAACCAGACAGAAATTCTGCTCATCACTTCAATTAAAGCAACTGCTATTTTCATCTCCACTTGCCCTCTCAGTCTGCTCCTGCTGTCTACCTTGCGCTCTTTCCCAATGCTGATCTTTTTTCTTTTCTCTCTCAGCTCTCATTTTGATATTCCCCACGGCCTCTCATCCAAAATCCAATACCAACAAATTAGTTGCTTCTCCACTCACACACATCATTTCCAATCTCATTTAAACATCCTCGGAGGAAGACGAGAGTTTTCAATACAGGCTGATTTACAAGACTTGCAACATGACTAAATAGCTCATCAGCATCTAACAAATCCCTCTCACCATCTGTGACAAGAAGCATCAAGAAGTCTGATTAACCCTCACAACTGCGTATTTCTTCAAGTATTCCAAGCTCTGCCACTTCCTTAGCCAACAGATCCTGCTCTTTTCCTGTTCACATCTTCAACTACTTTTACCAAACCCCAAACCCCTGCTCATGTACTAATCCTTAGGATGGATCTCTAAGGCTGGAAATTTGCCATGCTGCCCTGTTTGAAGTGATACATTTCAGCACGAAATCGTTTCAGAGGGTTCCTGGGCAGTTCTCCATCAAACAACAGCCTGGGGAGGCTGCACCCACACAGTCCCTGCTGGCACTGGCTCAGGGATGGCAGGGAATGAGGGAATGCCCCTCACCAGGCAGGAATTCCTGACAGGAGCTGAGATCTCTGCTGGGACAGAGCCCTCATTTCCTTTCAATCAGAGGTAGCACCAAAACCAAGGAGGTCTCTCATGCAGGTAACAATTTGTAAAGTGGCAGCTTTGTGATGAATTTGGGTGTGCAACCATTTCCTTAGTTTGTCTTTGGACAGAACCTTGGTTCTGTATTCCACTGCATTCAGACTTTAATTACTTTAATTACATTGCACCATCAGGACTGTGCCATATCTCACACTTACAGCAGTTTTCAGCTAAATCTAAGAGGCAGTTTTTAATAACTCATTTGCTAAATCAGAAAATCTGAACATTTTAAAGACAGATGAATTCTCTAAACAGAGGAGATGACCCTACAAGTGTCGTTCTGCTGAGGGAACACGTGCAGATGATGTTTTTACTGCTGTGAATAAATCTGATTCAGGAAGCTAATTAGCTATTGTAATGCCTCAAAGACACCAGTCTTTATCACAGGGAGAGGAAATTAGGACCATATGCTTTTCTTCTTTCTTCTCTGTGCTCTCTGCCTACTTAAAAAAAGCCTTTCAAAAAAACCAAAAAACCCAAACAACACAGAGCAGCATCAGAGACAGAGTGCACACAGCAAAGACAGAGAAATCACCAACTGACATCAGTTATGTTTCCCAAAATCAAGCCAGAGAAGCCTCCTGAGCAGCCTTGCCAGTGGTGTAAGGCAGAGACAGAGGGCCCTCAGGATCACAGTGCTTGTGTCACCCACAGTGCTCCAGAGCAGAGAGGCTGGAGGGTTAATGGCAATTTCCTCCTCTCTCCTGGATTTGCACACAGTCCCCTTTTATAGGAACAACTGGGGAGAAAAGCTGGATTCTTTCTGTACCATCAGTTTGAAATTCAGGAACGTAACCTGCCCCAGCCATTACAGAATCACAGAATCAGTAAAGCTGGAAAAGGCCTCCAAGATCACCAAACCCAACTGCTGATCCAGCAGCACCACATCCACCCCTGAGCCATGTCCCCAAGTGCCACATCCACAGGTTTTCTGACCACGTCCAGGGGTGGGCACTGCACCCCTGCCCTCATCTGTGCAACTGGGGAAACTGAGGAAGCTTCCAAATAGCATGTTCTGTAAGCTCAGGGCAGGGCAGGGCTGTGTTCTTTGCTGTCCTGTGGTGTTTCAGTGCTTGCAAAAGGGAGCTCCAAAAGTCCTGTCTCTCTCAGCTCTGACACAGTTCTGCAGCTGCTTTTGATCCTGTCTCAGCCTGGGCTGGGTATGGTTGCACCACCTGAGGTTGTTTTTAGGGTGACCACCATGCCAGAGTCTCCCTGAATGCCATTTTCCCCCAAGGCAGCAGCCAGCCCTGAGCTGTCCTGGCTGCAGTGCCAGCAGCCTTTGTTCATATTCTCCTCAGAATTCTTTTCACACAGTGAGAATTTATCCCAAGCACCCTCCCAAGAGGATGCAATGGGGACACCATGCACAGAACATCCCTACAAAGAACCTCCCCTTGGTGCTGCTCCTGTGAGCCCCAAGCCCAGCATTCCTCCTTTGCTGCAGACCTCTTCACCTCCAGGGAGGGACTACAAACACCACCAAGGCCTCGTGGTCTGGACTGACAGGATGAGCTTAGAAAGTAACTAGAACACATTTTCTCCAGAGTGGAAGCCAGTGAATCCCAACTGCAGCCAGAACCAGACAGGATGAGCTCAGAAAGTAACTAGAACACGTTCTCTCCAGAGTGGAAGCCAGTGAATCCCATCTGCAGCCAGAACCAGACAGGATGAGCTTAGAAGGTAACTAAAACACATTCTGTCCAGAGTGGAAGCCAGTGAATCCCATCTGCAGCCAGAACCAGACAGGATGAGCTCAGAAAGTAACTAGAACACATTCTCTCCAGAGTGGAAGCCAGTGAATCCCATCTGCAGCCAGAACCAGCTGCTGAGCCTGCCCCGAGAAACCCCACGGAGCACTGAGACATCAGCATCCTGCAGCACAAACAGATCCCAGAGCTGCAGGGACAGCAAATTGCCATTCCTCAGACACACTGAGGAATCTGGAGGCAACTCCCAACATCTCTTAGGCAGTGAAGGAGCTTTCCCTCCCCTGGGAGAGCCCTGGGTCCCTCACCCACGCAGCGCGTGCCGTCCTCGCTGGCGTGGTAGCCCCTGCTGCAGCTCAGCATGTTCCTCTGGCACGTGTAGGACCCCACCGTGTTGATGCAGTTGAATCCTGGCTTGCAGGGCTCAGGGAGGGACGTGCACTCATTGATATCTGGGGGAGGAAACGAACAGAGCAGTGAGAGGTGCTGTTGGACCCTTCAGGTCTGCCTTTGACATTCACTGTGCTGCTCACACTCACACTGCTGCTCGCTCACTGTACTGCTCACACTCACTGTTCTGCTCACACTCACCGTGCTGCTCACACTGTACTGCTCACACTCACCGTGCTGCTCACACTGTGCTGCTCACACTCACACTGCTGCTCACTCACTGTACTGCTCACACTGTGCTGCTCACACTCACTGTGCTGCTCACACTGTACTGCTCACACTCACTGTTCTGCTCACACTCACACTGCTGCTCACTCACTGTACTGCTCACACTGTGCTGCTCACACTCACCGTGCTGCTCACACTCACTGTGCTGCTCACACTGTACTGCTCACATTCACTGTGCTGCTCACACTCACTGTTCTGCTCACACTCACACTGCTGCTCACACTCACACTGCTGCTCACTCACTGTACTGCTCACACTCACTGTTCTGCTCACACTCACACTGCTGCTCACTCACTGTACTGCTCACACTGTGCTGCTCACACTCACCGTGCTGCTCACACTCACTGTGCTGCTCACACTCACACTGCTGCTCACTCACTGTACTGCTCACACTCACTGTTCTGCTCACACTCACTGTGCTGCTCACACTCACTGTGCTGCTCACACTCACACTGCTGCTCACTCACTGTACTGCTCACACTCACTGTTCTGCTCACACTCACTGTGCTGCTCACACTCACTGTGCTGCTCACACTCACTGTGCTGCTCACACTCTGTGCTGCTCACACTGTGCTGCTCACACTCACTGTGATCACACTCACACTGACCATGCTGCTCACACTGACTGTGCTGCTCACACTCACACTGTGCTGCTCACACTCACACTGCTGCTCACACTCACCCACGCAGTTGCCCTCGGGATCCTGCAGGAAGCCATCCATGCAGCGCTGCCTGGACTCGCAGTAGAAGGAGCCCTGTGTGTTCTGGCAGACAAAGTTCACCTTGCAGCTGTGGGTGCCCCTCTCGCACTCATCGATATCTGCTCAGGGAACACCACACTGGGTCAGGCCAGCTCCACCCTGCAGTGGCCCCCTGGCCAGCTGGCCTCCAGGGAGGAAATGAAGAGGCATTATTTCAGCAGACACCTGTTAGCAGTGGGAAACCTGAGGCTGAAGTGAGTGTGCTCTTGGACATCACTTCAGGATGTGTCAGCAGGTTTGATTCAGGCCCCTACTGCCTCATTCACAGCATCTCCTGCAACCCACAAATGCCAAAATATCTGCAGGTTTTTACAGGCTACTATAACACAATTTGTAAGTATTATAACCTTCCATGGTCTAATTTCAAGGCTAGAAAGTAAATTAGAGTAGTAATAAATGTCACAAATGCTCTAGAATCAGACAATGGAACAAGACTCTCAGGAATCTCAGAACAAGATTCACAAACAGCCTCTTCAAGTAAACCAAGCTTTATTTATGACAGCTGTTTGTAAAGGGATGATTTCTATTTCATAACTTTATGTTCTATGTCAAAAGCCAAGCTCTTTCCTTGGGCATCTCTTACTCCAGCTGTCAGGAACCTGTGAAACTTGTGGGTGTAAATAACAGTGAACTTTGCCCTGAAGGCAAAGCTGTGTGTGTCCCTTGCTGCTGTGAGCACTGCTGTTCCCTTCTTTGTTAGACACCTGCAGAGACCAGGACAGGGGGATGAAGAACAACTTCCTAACCCCGTGCCCATCCCAAATGGCAAAATGCAAATGTGAGATGTACATAAATGCTGACAGAGATCCTGAACACGGGGAGGATGGAGCTGTCAGCCCTGTGATCCATCCAGGCTGGGAATTTTCACTGGAATCACCAGCAAACAGCATCAGCTGAGCCAGGCAGAGGAGCTACGGAGGGATTCCTCCATCAGGGAGATGGCAAATCCTAATCCAGGAGGTTTCATCCATGCTCCAAGTAACTCACAGTTATCCCTGGGAACCACTCCAAATGAGTGAATGTGCAGGAGGAGCCTGCAAAGCCCAGCTCTTGCAGGATGAGCAGCCTCTGTCAGCTGCAGGGCTGGTACCCCAGAGCAGCACCAGGATACTCTGCCATCCCTGCCCTCCCCTGGGTGCCAGGGCTGCAGGGCTGGTACCCCCAGAGCAGCAGCAGGATGCCCTGCAGTCCCTGCCCTCCCCTGGGTGTCAGGGCTGCAGGGCTGGTAGCCCAGAGCAGCAGCAGGATGCCCTGCAGTCCCTGCCCTCCCCTCCTTACCCTGGCACAGCAGCACCAGGCTGCTCTCCAATCCCTGCCCTCCCCTCCTTACCCTGGCACAGCAGCAGCACCAGGGTGCCCTGCAGTCCCTCCCCTCCTCACCCTGGCACACCAGCACCAGGGTGCCCTGCAGTCCCTGCCCTCCTCACCCTGGCACAGCAGCAGGGTGCTTTTCAATCCCTGCCCTCCCCTCCTTACCCTGGCACAGCAGCAGCACCAGGGTGCCCTGCAGTCCCTCCCCTCCTCACCCTGGCACACCAGCACCAGGGTGCCCTGCAGTCCCTGCCCTCCTCACCCTGGCACAGCAGCAGGGTGCCCTGCAGTCCCTCCTCTGCCCTCCCCTCCTCACCCTGGCACTCTCCGTCCCGCAGCTCGTGGCCGGGCTGGCAGCTCAGCTCCTGCAGGCAGCGGAAGGAGCCCATGGTGTTGACACAGTGCTCTCTCCTCTGGCAGGTGTGCCTCTCTGTCACACACTCGTTGATGTCTGTGAGAGAGAGGGGACAAATCAGTGCCACGGGGTGCCACGGCATCTCCCTGTCCCTGCTCCCTGGGAGGAGCAGAGAGCTCAGGTGAAGGGCAGTCAGTGCAGTTACAGGGCTCTGATGGCAGATGGGTCTTTGGTTAGCACAGAGTGACTGAACAGACACAAATCACAGGGGGATTCCTCCTCCTCCCCTCTTCCCAAAGGCCATGGGGATGGTGCAGGCACTGGGGGCAGGGATGGACAGAACTGAGGGCAGGCAGGGTGGGCAGGGGGTTGATGAGCAGCCGGTGGAACCACTTCAAATGGGGAATGGGATGGGAACTCCTGGACAAGGGAATGAGACAGGGATTGGTGCCCACTGCTCCTGAGCAGACTTGCACAGCCCAGCCCTGCTGCCTCAGGCCAGGCTGGCAGGGGCTGCTGGGCTGGCACTGCTCCAGGGTCCCCCTGCTCCTCAGCTGGACCCTGCGCTCCCTAAGGAACCAGCACTGGGACTGGGGATGCAGAACTCAGGGAGGGGAACCCTGACAGCTCCATCAGGTTTGTAAATTCGTGTTTAGAGCCTTAAAGAGATCTGATTTCAGCAGGTGGAGTAGTGGAAAAGTTCTGTTTTAAAAAAACCACTTGAACACAAGATTGCAGAGCGTGAGGCAATTAGGGAAGGAATATGAAACACCTTGAAATGACACGTTTTGATGGGCTTGGATGGAATCATCTCAGATTCAGGTTTTGCTGATGTTAATAACCAAAGCTAGAACAGCATGATGAGCAAATACTTAGAAGCAACAAAAAGGGGCAGAGACTGGGAAATTTTCTTGCCAACCTCCACAAAAGCTCACATGTTCCCAGTTCTATATAAAGCTAAGAACTGCTGGAGCTAACAAAAGCCAAATGTGACCAGAAGCATTACCAGTCCTTTGGCTGCTCTGTGTGTGAGGCTGTTTCCATACTACACAATAAA
This sequence comes from Phylloscopus whistleri, assembly GCA_017589585.1. NCBI lineage: Eukaryota > Metazoa > Chordata > Aves > Passeriformes > Phylloscopidae > Phylloscopus > Phylloscopus whistleri. The sequence continues at coordinate 26,581 of JADMLD010000259.1, read as the reverse complement.
GCGAGTATTGTTTAAATCAGAATTGCATTTTGGCTGCAGAGCCTCATTCTCAGATAAGTACATCAGATATATGACTTCCCCTGTGGAGCACAAAAACAGGAAAAGCCATTTGAAAAGATTCTTGTCTTTAAAAATGTGTCAGCAAAGAAGTGAGGAGGAGCACCAAAACCCTTCAGTTCCTGGTGGGCTGGGATAACTGCTGGTGTGCACAGAGTTTTGGAAGACCTGCATTAGCTTGCCTACATTTCACTTCTCACTAATTCCTATTTCCCTTTTTTATTTTTTTTCTCTCTCTGTTTGCCATTGCTACTCTCCACACGCTGTGGAGTTCCTTTCCAAAGCAGTTGGTTGACCCACAGCGAGGTCCTGGCCATCACCTGGATCTCCTTCCACCTGTCCCACAGGGAGTTTGAGCTCCTCCACTGAGGGGCAGGTCCTTGCCTGCCCCAAGGTTCCTACAGGGTTATGTCCCCCTGTCACCTTTCCCAGTTTCTATTCACTAGGGTGAGGAATATTTTCACAAGTGACCCTGTGGGGGTAACCAACCCCCCTCAGATGCTGGGAGATGAACACAAGCTGCTGTGGGAGATCCCTCTCACCTGCTTAGACTTAGTTCTTTAATAATTTTGATTAAAAAAAAAAATTGTAAAGAAAACCAGCAATGGATGGGCACTTAACAGCAGCACCCAAAGCACTGCAAGACTCTGCTGGCAGTACCACAGGTCTGAGATTATCTGCTCTTGCAAAGCACAGAAAGGCCCCTGACACAACCTGCCAGCACCAGACTGCAGCTCATGAGCCTGAGTCAGTCCAGCACCAGTCCAGAGAGAAAGTGTGTTTGTCTGAAATGTGAACCAAGGAGGGCAGGAGGCATTCCATGTGATCAGCAGGTGGAATATTGAGTAATGGGCATAAAAAAAGGTGGTGATCTCACCATGAAACATGATTTCATGTTTTGTCTATATTTTTGATTCGATTTTCAAAACTCTGAGTACTTGAAAAAATATGCAGAACTGGCTGGAAGACATTTGAGGAAATTAAAATGCTGGAAACTGCCAGACTACGATGCAGAATTCCTGCTTTCAGTGGGAGCTTTGTGCAGGTGAGACACTGCACAAGCTCTAAAGCCTGACTGGGAGCTGGGCTGAGCTGCAAGGCTCAAACCCTGAGCCAGGGCCTTGCCAAGCTCTGCTCTGCCTGCCCAGAGTCAGGGCAGGAACCTCTGGCTGTGCAGCTGCCAGCCCACCACAGCCCCTGCTCAGCTGGTCATGCCAACACCCCAGCTCTGTTCATTTGTCTGCACAAATTCCCAAATTTGCCACAGAATGCAGAGTGCCCTGACCCTGGGAGCCACCTCCACAAGGCAGTGAGAGGCTTGACACAGCACCAGGAACAACAGAGTTGTGTTTGCAGTCTCAAACACAGTCAATTCCAACACTGGAGCAGCTGTGGGATTCATCCAACCCAATCGAGGCTGTGAGGGAGGGTAAGGGGATATTTAATTTTAAAAAACAGGAAAAAGAGGAAAAATAACTCAGTGCTATACTGCAAACAAGTCACACAGTGAATTTTTGAGGAGTCTGCTCAGTGTGTGTGGCAGCAACACTCCTCACTCCATGTCAGCAAACCCCAGAATGAAATGCAGTCATGTCATAACTCTTTTTTCCCCAGATCTGCTGCTGCAAACAGCAACACACACACCATCCCTGAGCACACTTTTACATCCAAGAGCTGGCATTTTTGCAGAGGAATATCAACATTTACCTAGTGCTATTTATTTCAATATGCACTTTGACATCAAAACCTCATTTTTGGTGCATCTCCTATTAAAAAAAAAAAAGTGAAATGTAGACTTTCCTTGTGCTGCATCTGCAGCTCCCCATTATTTATTTTTTTTTCCTTTTCAAATCTCCTCAGCTCTGTTTGTTTTATGGGACACATCTGTGCAATGCAGGCACTTTGCTCTTTTGCCAGCACCCACCCTGTGGGCCCAGGAATAAGGAGACCACATCCTGCTCCCTGCCAGGAGAGAAACTGAGGTGGGAGCAGCAAGGCCAGGAGCAGAGCTCAGTCTGCAGTGGGAATGGCTTTGCCTGGAAAGCAGCCCCCAGCCTGGCTCCTCTCTCTGGAGCTACCAGGACATTTCAGATCTGCTCCCAGTGAGTCACTTTGTGAGGTGCTGTGTGGGAGCTGCTCAAACAGCTGCTGGCTCCTCTCTGTGCATGGCTGGCTTTGGGGAATCCTGGCTGGCTGCTCCTGAATGCACCTGCAACTATAACCCCCCACCTGCAACCATAACCCCCAGCTGCAATCAGAACCCCCACCTGCAATCAGAACCCCTCACCTGCAATCATAAACCCCCACCTGCAGTCAGAACCCCCCAGCTCTGACTAAAGGAAGTGCCACAGGTCAAAGTTTATCAGCTGGGTTGTGGCTGTGCAAAGACTGTAAAATATGCAGAGTGACACCAACAAGATTTAAAGAACTGTTAAACCAACAAGAAGTCACAAACTAATTTCCAAAGGTTTCCTCCTGGTGTTTGGGACAGCTCAGGGTGAAGAACAAAAGCTGTTAGGCTGGAAAGAGGATGCCCCAGGAGAAGGAGGCAAAACACAGCCCACAGTGTGCCTGTGGCTTTCCCCTTGGACTACAAAAGCAGGAAAAAATGTTAAACACAGCAAATGTTCTGCTGGCACCACACACGGAGCAGAGCTGGAGGGGAGTGGGGAGCACACACACACACACACAAAAAAAGGAAGAGGATTTCCAAAGTTTTTTAGGTTATTTAAAAGGATGCCTGTAAAAACTGCCCTGCATTAGAGGAACATAGAGGTTGGGTGTTTAGTGAGGGAGGAAGGCTTCACAAATGTTTTGTCTTTGCTTTCAGGAGTAGTGCCTGAGATTCATCTGCTATCAGTCATCACAAAACTGTTCCAGTGTCCTGGGGCACAGGGAGAACCTGAGCCAAAGGAAGCACTTGGCTGCTGCCACAGCAGCTCCTGCCAACGCTGCAGGCACATCTGGGCACTGGGTTAGCTGCACAGCACTCCTGGGAGGGCTGAGAAAGCACAGATCCATCCTTCCTGCACAGCCCAGGGAAAACATCAGGGGCTTCAGTGGCAAGATCAGGAGCAGAGCTCTGTTCCTGGAGCTGCCAGGCTCTGTGCAGGAGTGTGGTGCCTGCAGCAAGCTCTGGGCACACCCTGGGCACCTCCAGCACCAGCCTCAGCTCAGGCTGAGCTGTCTCATAGACCTTTCCTTTCCTTTCCTTTCCCTTTCCTTTCCTTTCCCTTTCCTTTCCTTTCCTTTTTTTCTCTCAGCCATTTCATTGAAACCAAATCATTTCATTGGGTTTCCATTCTTACCAGTAGCTCTGATTTCAAAATAAATAATAATAGATAAAAAGTAAAAATCCAGTGACAACAATTTAGGGAACACCCAGAAGGTGGTGAATCACAGCTCTCCTCTGGATTCTGACCCTGCAGAAGTTTCCCTGCTCCTGCCCAAATGCCACACGGTGCTTATTGATCAGATGGGATGGCAGAGCTTGGAAGACAGCAATGAAACCAAAGCTGTGGTGGTGAGAAAAAGAGAGTTATCAATGTAGGGAGGGGGGCAGGGCTGGAAGGGGGCACTGCATTCACAGGGCACTGCAGTCACAGCTGCTTTCAGGGCTGGCTGGAGCTCTCCAGGTGCCCCATTTCTCCAGGCTGCCTCCCAACCCAGCCCCTAGAAAAGCACCCAAAAAAGAAACTGTTTCACATGAGCCCAGGCCCTGGCTGCTGGAAGGAAATGAAATCCTCATAAATGCACTTGTAGAAATGGATTGGTTTCTTACTTGAAGTCAAACAGCAGGGAGGAATCCAGCAGAGTTCTGAGGCATCCTTGACTTTTACACAAAGAAATTCATGCCAGAACCCACAAAGGACTCATGTGCATTTTAAAATGAGTTTTTCCCTCCCTTTGGAGTGGATCTTCTCCAGTGCCCAGACTCAGGCAGGTTCCTGAGCTATGTTCCTGAAGTTTTGCTGTCTGGTGGTGTCTGGAACTCAGCAGCACTGAGCTGTGCAGAGGGATCAGCTGCCCTGAGCCCTGAGCTGGGTCTGCAGCCACCAGAGCTGCTGTGGCCAGCACAGCCTGGCCTGGGGGCTGCTGCACACCTGCTGCAGTGGATGGCTGGGGAAAGCCAGATGGGGTGAAGGGCTGAGCAGATGGTGCACAGGAGCTGGTGCTGCCCAGCTCTGAGGTGTCAGAGCAGGGGTGGTTGGAGGTGCAGGGATGGAGAGCTGTGATGCTGGGGGAGGGCGTGTGCCTCTCGTCTTACCAACACACTTGCTATGCCTGTTGAGAATAAAGCCCTCTGCACACATCCCACTGGGGCTGACACAGGAGAAAGATCCCAGCGTGTTCTCACAGAACTGTCCACTGGAACAAGCCTGAGCACCTGCCAGGCACTCATCCAAATCTACAGCAGCACGGGGCACCAGGAGGGAAAAACAGAACTGGTTAGAACAGCTCCTGCAAGGAAACGACGTGATGCCAGCTGAGGTTTGCTGGGGCTCCCACATCAGCACCAGGCTGGGACAGCTGCAGTCACACTGAAAACCTGCAATAAACCCACGGGGTCATTCAGTCCTTGCTCACCCTCCTGCACCTTTGCTGTTCCAGAGAGAAATATCCTTGAAAAGAGGCAGGCATTCACACAGAGACAGTGCACACCCCTTGGAAGCAACCTGCTCCAGGGCACCACCACCCCCACCAGCAGGTCCTGACTCCAACAGAGATTATGAATGTCCCTTGCCAACGTTTAAACTCACTGCTTCCACTGACAAATACAAATCTTTTCATTTCCTGTAGGAAAAACGATTGCCTTGAAATGCCCCTTTTGCTTCTGACATTAATTAATCAAATTAGCTTCCACCACACTTGAGTAAGCAGTGCACTGTGAATATTTCATCTGGTGATATTAAAATCCCATTTTCCTCACAGACTGTCTGGAATTCCATGAAAATGATTTGTTATTCAATAAGATCTGAGATGAAGAGCGATGTGGATCATTTGTGAGCAGTTCTGGGCACTGGGAGCTCCTGCTTGCATTTCACTGTTATTGCTCCCTTACTTAGAGATTTATGATTAAGGTATGTCACAGGGCATTGCTTCTGACCCCCAAACCCTCCCTGGGCAAGCACATCCCTTGTCACTGCTCAAGAACATCCATTTAAAATTTCTGTAATGGGAATGGTGATGGTGCAGCTTTGGAATTCACTGCTCAGCACTGGGCAGGCCAGAGCTCCAGCAGTAGCAGGTGATCACCTGGAGCTGGCCCAGCACAGCCCACGGCACGTCCTGCCCCAGCTGTGAAGCCTTTTCAGGTTCAGCTTTCCACGGCAAGAGGAGCTGGGAGCCAAGAGAGCAGTGCCAGGGCAGAGCTGTGCCCCAAGGACAGCAGAGGTGCCCCTGTCCTGCTCGCTGCTCCTGTCCCAGCCAGAGTGCTGCCTGGCCACAGCTGTGACAGCCTGGGGAGGAACCTGAGAGGGAGGAGAAACCAGAAGGGCTGAAAAACAGCTGCAATGTCAGAGGGGAAAAGCACCAGGCCAGGCTCGCCTCCACCTCGCTGCGCTTCAGGAGGTGTCTGTGGGGCAGAGCTGGGCTTCCTCCTGCCAAACCAAGGTCCCTCTGCTGGCACTGCAATCCCCAGCTCTGAACACGAGCAGCAGCCAGGGCTGGGAGGTGCAGGGACACTGGGGCAGGGCCCTGGGGGATCCCACAGCACTCACCTTCACAGGAAACGCCGTCAGCCATCAGCGTGTACCCGGCCATGCAGGAGCACACCGCCTCCCCCTCCACGATGCTGCACAGGTGCTTGCAGGGGCCATTATCTGCACAACACACAATTGCAACCTCCATCAGCACCCCCAGCACGGATCAGCTGCAGCTCCACGCTGCCAGGCCAGCCAGGCACACCCCAGGCATGGGCAGTCAGCCTGGAACCAAGCTGCCCACGGCCCCCAGCCCTGCTGCTGCTGTGCACCTGGGCACAGCACACCTGCTCACACACCTGGGCACTGCCTGCACTGCTCCCAGCCCTGCTGCTGTGCACAGACACACCTGGGCACTGCCTGCACTGCTCCCAGCCCTGCTGCTGTGCACAGACACACCTGGGCACTGCCTGCACTGCTCACAGCCCTGCTGCTGTGCACAGACACACCTGGGCACTGCCTGCACTGCTGCTGTGCACAGACACACCTGGGCACTGCCTGCACTGCTCCCAGGGCCCTGCACAGCTGCACTGCCCACCCCAGCCTGAGGAGCAGCTGGGGAATGACTCTGAGAGCAGAGAGCAGCCTCAGGCTTCTCCCTCGGGTACCCCTGGCAGTCCCTCAGCCTGTGGCGGCAGCAGCAGCAGATTGGAGCTGTGCACTGACACCTCTGCAGCTGACACCAACCTACCTTTGCACTTGTCCTGCTCCTCCTGCAGGGACACCACCAGGATGGGCTGGGAGGGAGCAGCCACGGGAGGGATGGTGGCCTCAGCTTCCAGGCTGCTCACCTGTGCTCTGTCAGGATCTGCAAGGCAGGGCAGGGTCAGGGACAGCACCATCCCCAGCAGATGCCCCACGGCAAGGGGGGATCCCAGCCACCCACCCCATCCTGGCTTGGAGGAGGAAACAAACACCAAAACATCAGGGATCCAGATCAGAGAGCCTGGCTGACAGCAACCTCTGGAAAGGACCTGCAGTATCTGAATCAACCAGAAAGTGCTGATTCCATTTTTAAACCATTTGCTGCATTTTAAACACAGTGGCTGTCTTTCATTTGCTATTTGATGGAAAAAAAAACCCAACCAAACAAAAAAAAAAAAACACAAAAAACAAACACCAAAAAAAAAAAAAGGGGAAAAAAAAAACCAAAACACAACAACAAAAAAAAAAAAACAACCCACAAACCAAACCCCAACCCAAAAGAAGCCTTTGACCTTATCCTGCCCATCCTATTTCAACACAGACAAACAACAAACACCTTTACAAGCACAGGGTACTTTGGAATGACTTTTGTACAGCCAAGTGGAAATCATGACAGCTGCTGTCTGCCACTAATATTTCTAACAGACAGAGATGTTAAAGGTATCAGGAAAAAACAGCTCTGGTGCATCAATAAGAGTAACCCAGTTTATCATCAAAACAGAAGCCTAAATCCACAGGGCTAAATTCTCTCTGAACAGGGACCTTGTCCTGTCCCCACTGAGCTCCAGTGTCACCTGGAGCAAAGTGTGAGCCCCAAACAGGGACAACCCTGAGTGACTGAGGGTGACTGCAGGGCAGGTCTGGGGGTGGGGAGAGTGATTTCCCTACACAGATGGAGCCAGCACAGACCCACAACAGGCTGTGAACAGAGACAAACCAAAGTTCACCTGTGCCGCCGACCGCCGGTGACCGCTCTAGTGGTCGCTCTGGTGCCGCGACCTTCCCCAGCGAGACCGTCCCGGAATGGGTGTCTCGGGCTTCTGAGAGGCACAGGCACTCGGTGGTGATATCAGCTCTTTTGTGAAGCTGCACAAGGCAGCTATCTCCGGCAGCTCTTTCAGCTCTTATGTGAGGCTGCACGAGGCAGCTCTCCTCGGCAGCTCTTTTTCTATCAGCTCTTTTGTGAGGCTGCACGAGGCAGCTCTCCTCGGCAGCTCTTTTTCTATCAGCTCTTTTGTGAGGCTGCACGAGGCAGCTCTCCTCGGCAGCTCTTTCTCTATCAGCTCTTATGTGAGGCTGCAGGAGGCAGCTCTCCTCGGCAGCTCTTTCTCTGTCAGCTCTTTTGTGAGGCTGCAGGAGGCAGCTCTCCTCGGCAGCTCTTTCAGCTCTTTTGTGAGGCTGCAGGAGGCAGCTCTCCTCAGCAGCTCTATCAGCTCTTATGTGAGGCCGCACGAGGCAGCTCTCCTCGGCAGCTCTTTCTCTTTCAGCTCTTTTGTGAGGCTGCAGGAGGCAGCTCTCCCCGGCAGCTCTTTCTCTATCAGCTCTTTTGTGAGGCTGCACGAGGCAGCTCTCCTCGGCAGCTCTTTCAGCTCTTATGTGAGGCTGCACGAGGCAGCTCTCCTCAGTAGCTCTTTCTCTATCAGCTCTTTTGTGAGGCTGCAGGAGGCAGCTCTCCTCGGCAGCTCTTTCTCTATCAGCTCTTTTGTGAGGCTGCACGAGGCAGCTCTCCTCGGCAGCTCTTTCAGCTCTTTTGTGAGGCTGCACGAGGCAGCTCTCCTCGGCAGCTCTTCAGGCGACGCTGGAACACAGCAGGAGGCAGACTCCAGTCCAGAGGCCTCTTCACTCAACAGGAACCGGCGACCGAAGTGAACTGACAGACGAAACCACTGGGGTTATATAGGGTTCGGGATAGGCGGGGCTAGCAACTTGGACCAATCACGGGGAGGATTGAGAAAACAACCAATCGGGGAGAGGATCCAAAACGCACCAGTCAGGGAAGGGGAAGAACCAGGCAGTGGGGAAACAACCAATGCGGGGTAACAAATTAGCATAGAGCCTGAGGGATCATGGGGGTGAAACATTTTGCTTTCCCTAACTTGAGAAACAGTCTGCCGGGGAGACTGCCCTGTGGGGAGCTCTGCCATTGCAGATACAGCTTATATGCTGTGCTCTCTCCATGGCAGGGCAAGCGCCCTGTGGTAACCTCAGGGGTTACCGCACACCTGCTTGGGGCACAGCCTGGGTGAGCCCCCAGGAAGGCACAGAGGTGCACAGACAGACCCAGAGGAGCAAGGAGAACTGCAAGGCCACAGTGCCAGGGATGGTTCAGCCCAGCCAAGCCACTGAGGCTCCCAACCAGCCCCTGAGCCTCCCTGAGCCTGGCACAGCCCTGGCAGCACCACCCCCCCCCTGCCCTGGCCCTGTCACACACCTCTGGGGTCCTGGGGTGTCCCCTGCCCCTGTCACACACCCCTGGGGGCTCTGGGGTGTCCCCTGCCCCTGTCACACACCCCTGGGGGCTCTGGGGTGTCCCCTGCCCCTGTCACACACCCCTGGGGGCTCTGGGGTGTCCCCTGCCCCTGTCACACACCCCTGGGGTGTCCCCTGCTTCTGGCACACACCCCTGGGGCCCTGGGGTGTCCCCTGCCCCTGGCACACACCCCTGGGGTGTCCCCTGCTTCTGGCACACACCCCTGGGGGCTCTGGGGTGTCCCCTGCCCCTGGCACACACCCCTGGGGTGTCCCCTGCCCCAGTGCCATTCCCCAGCTGAGCTCTGCACACCCCTGTGCCCCCCTGGGCACAGCCTGAGCAGCAGGGTGCTGCAGATGTGCCCAGCAGGACTCCCCAGGTGTGTCACCCAGAGTTCCAGCAGGGCTGGCAGAGGAACAGCAAAGCAAAACCACAGACACACTCCAGGTGAGCAGTCAGGCCCCACCCTGCAGTGCTAAAATAAGAACTTTGCCTCTTTGGGACAAGGTTCCTTTCCCAGAATTTTCACAAAAGCAGAGCAGACAGCTGCCACAGGAGCAGTCAAAGGCACTCTTGAGGTAAAGCTGTAACTCCACACTGGGAAGGGTGAGATGCACAAGGCTCATGGTTTGCCTTGGGCAGAGGGTTACAAGCCTGAGGGGTTCTGTCCCTGGAGGGAAACACTGCTCTTGCTGGTTAAATAACAGACAGCACTTGGAACTCATGTGAGGCTTCAGCTTTCTGGGTTATCTGACTTGAAATTGTGGCACTGGAGAGCTCCACACATCAGAACAACTGCAACACAATGGACTTTCTTCTCCAGGCTTCCACCACACTAGATAAATTTAGAGTTTGTTATCACTGAAGGATGTTAATGATTTCAGATAAAAATCAAAGCTCAGGAAGCAATGCTGTCTGTCTGAATTGAGTTTATCTAAACTTAGCTAAAGAAAACCTAACTGAAGTACAAAATTACTCTGAGAAGAACAGGTGTTCCTTTAAAAATCTTTACAACTCTTCTGAAAAGTGCCAACACTCTTGATTTGAACACATGAGACACCACCCTTATCCCATGCCACCAAACACAGAAATAAGGCATAACTGAGTTTCCTAAATGATCCTTTTCCTTTACATGGTATAATTTCTACAGAACATGGAGAGTCTTAAGGAAGCAGATTGCCTGTGAATCCCTTCTTATCATCCATAAAATCCTTTGTAATTTACTGAACAGCTGTCCATCATAAAACAACAGGAAAACTCTGCTTTGAGTCCCGAAACTGAACCCAACAGGACACAGAAACATGCACCACCCCCCATCCAAAAACCTCAGGGAAGCTGCAGAGAGCCCAAAGAGCAGCTTGGATTCTGAGTGCAGGCGTGGAGAGCCCCTCCCTCCCTCTCACCTGGGGAGCAGCTGGTGCCATCCTCCTGCAGGCTGAACTGGGGGAAACAGGAGCACTTGTAGGAGCCCACGGTGTTGATGCAGAGGTGCTGGCACAGCTCCCCCCCGTAGAGCAGGCACTCGTCCAGGTCATCCCCGGGCAGGCTGTTGGACAGCTCGGCCTCGCTGCTGATGGACAGCGCCTCGTGCTGCTCCTCCCTCTCTGAAACTGCAGCACAACAGCTCTGACACGGCTCTGGGATGTGGGCACACACACACAGTGACACTCACATCCACCCAAAAGCTCTGACACGGCTCTGGGGTGTGGGCACACACACACAGCAGCACTCACATCCACCCAAAAGCTCTGACACGGCTCTGGGGTGTGGGCACACACACACAGCACCACTTACACCCACCCAACAGCTCTGACACGGCTCTGGGGTGTGGGCACACACACACAGCACCACTCACATCCACCCAACAGCTCTGACACGGCTCTGGGGTGTGGGCACACACACACAGTGACACTCACACCCGCCCAAAAGCTCTGACACGGCTCTGGGGTGTGGGCACACACACACAGCAACACTCAGATCCACCCAAGGCAGTCCCTGCAGGGGCAGGAGCCAAGGAACCACCCTGCAGGTAACACCTGGGGCTGTGCTGGAGGGCCAGCTCCTCCCCTGAGGCTGCAGGGACAGGTTTGACAGAGCCACTGAGACACTGCCACAAGGGAGGTGACAAACTCCTGACTGCCAGCCCCACTCCCACTGACACTTGAACTCAGGTGCTGTGCTGAGCCCCATCTGAAACTGCCCCCACCCTGAATTTCAGATTGCAGGGGAAGAAGTTACCCAGTTGGTATGGAGGCTTTCCAACATCACAGTTTGTTGACTTCTCCTGTGTTAGCATTAGCTAAGAGCAGCCTGGGAGCCACTGGTGGCTGTCCCTCCCACTGCCCTTAAACACCAGCCAAGCTGAACCCCACCTGCTTCCACCCCTGACCAGGCTTGCTGGGACATTCACATTAATTAATTAATTAATTCAAATTAATCCTTGAGCCTCTCAAGCAGCTTTTCTGGAACACACACAGCCAGAGTTCCTTGCTCAGGGAGGCCTCGGGTGTATTTAAGAATGAGAAACATCCACACCTTCATGGCTTTTTCCAACCTGCTTTAGGAACAAGGAAACCTGTCCTTGATCTGAGGGGAAAGCAGCTGTGCTGCTGAGGCTCCTGCTGCCTCCAGCACCTGCCTGCAGGTGTGTGTGTGTGGGGCAGAGCCCTGCCTGCAGGCTGTCAGCCCCAGGGGACACTCACCCTTCTCGGGGGTGGCGGTGGGCAGGGGCTGGGGGTGCCGCCGGATCTCGGGCTGTGGCAGCTGCTGGCCCCCCTCACAGCAGGACAGCAGGACGTGGCTGCAGGGGTAGCCCAGGTTGATGTTGGACTGGCAGCTCCTCCCCTCGCTCCGCAGGCGCAGGCCCAGGCTGCAGCAGTCACAGCATTGCTGCAAGGCAAGGGCAGGGTCAGCATCTGGGGCACACTGCCGGGGCAGGGCTGGGGTTCCCAGCCCTGCAAGTGCCCAAGGGATGTGTGGATGTGACACCTGAGGGTGTGCTGTAGTGCAAACAGGGTGCTGGGGCTGGGTTTGCACTTGCACTTGATGATCTGTGGGGCCTTTTCCCACCTTAACAATTCTGCTCCGTGGTTTGACTCAGCCCACACACACCTGGAACTGATCTGCACTTCCCTAAGCAGTGCAGCATCTGGAAAAGCATTTGGGGTGTGGACAGCTGTAAATACCAAAGCTTTTCTCGTGCTTGCTTTTGCCATTCTGCACCAAGGGGTGGGCTGCAGCCACAGCAAACACAGAGCCTGGCTGTGCCCCACACCCCAGGAGGGAGCAGAGCTGCAGGCCAGCTCCTGCTTCTGTGTAGTATGAACAGAAATTACAAACAGAATAACACAATCTACACCTCTTTGCAACAGAGCTCAGAACATGGCCAGTTTGAAGCCAGGTGACAGGAACTGGGACCAACCTGCACAGACAGGAGGGTCAGCAGCACCCCAGCCCTGCCAGGGGTCAGTGAAGACTCTCCTCTCTGCACTACTGCCCTGCAAACCTGCTCTAGCCTTTAACTGCCCGGCTGTGCTGGACAGCACCCTGCTGAGCCTGCCTGGAAGCAGGCCAGGCTGCATTTGATGAGTTATTTGTCTCTCTTTTCCCTCCTCAGAGCTCTGTCTGAGCAGCATCCTGGCTGACACGTTCCTCTCCCACCTGGCACAGTTTGCTCTGCTGCAGGTGGCTGACAAAAGCTGTGTGCTGCTTTATCAGCCCCAGGCAAATCCACTGCACAGTCAGGCCACACAAGGGGTCAGAGAAATGGAACCAAACTCAGCCAGTCCAGGCTGGGGTGCAGAGTGGACACCTAAGCAAGCAGGGAAGCTGAGGAGTCTCTGCTGCAGAGACAACAGGGGTCACACACCTGAACTGGTGTAGATCCTTTGTGGATTTGAATTTAAGCATCCTCCCACCCCTAATGTCTGTATTTATGTATTTTAGCTATAAATAGCATCTGTTTCACTGAGAGAAGAGCACAGAGCCTCTTTCCCCTCTGACAGTCACCCTCTCTCTGAGAGAGTGCAGTTCTGAGAGAGGAGACTCCAGCCTGCTGGAACATTGACCCTGTGAAAGGTGCCACACACAGACACCAAGGGCAGCATTCAGGCTGGCAGCAGAGAGTGCAAGGACACAGCAGCTCCCAGGAGGGGGATCCTGGCCCGGGCAGGGCAGATAGGAGAGGCAGTGTTGTAGGGAGTGTGGAAATGGGATCCCCTTCCATCGTTAGAAATCCCAGCTGGGCATTCCCCTTCATCCAGAGCCTGTCTCCAGCAGGGAAAGGTGTAGCCCTGGTTCCTGCCTGAGATGTTTGGGTTTCTCTGAAACTCTTTCCCAGAGAGTTTTCTGCCAACCAGAGACACGTTTTCCTGACTGTGACCTTTGTTTGCATTCCTTTCCCTGGGAGGGACTTCTCCTTGCTGTCCCTCTGCTCTGACCAATGTGATTGAAGGAGTTTGTCTTTGTTTCACCCATTGGGTTGTTCTCTGTAGAATAACATAAAGGGAAGAAATAACCAGAAATAAAGGGAGTCATTGTCACCTTCTGAGTCAGAGTATGTGCCGTTGTGATCCTTAACAGCATCAGAAAGGCATCCACTGCCAGCTCAATGCCCAGAAACTCTTCTGCTGAGTCCTTTTTCCCAGGAGAAGGTTGGGGCTTTGTGAACATTTCACACTCAGTGCACAGCCTGGCATGTTCAGCCAGCACTGAGGCTGCAGCTCACGTTTTACAGCCCCGCTGCCCAATCTGAGCAACCCCAAACACCACAAACAGCAGACATTACTCACATCTGCAAAAATGCACAGCCAGAAGGAGCTCCCTTCACGTGCCCAAATACGTTTGTGAAAAATTTACAGTACGGGCCTTGAAGAGGAGGAATTATTTTGCACACTAGACAGGCTAAATTATTTTTTCAAAAGAATATTTTTTTAAAAACCCCTAGAAATAATGAATTGTGGCCATGCTACAAAAGGGAAAATTCTTCTTGCCATCCTCCTCAAATCCAGAACCCTCAAATTCAACATTTTACGAAAAAAAAAAATCTGTTTTCTGCTTTTTTTTTTTTTTGTTTTAGCTCAGTTTTGCCACCTTCAATATACAGAACAGAAAAAGTTCAAGATAATACAGGTTTTTACTGAAGTACTGTAAAATATGCAGTGTTTGTCTTGAAGAGCCTGGCTTCCTTCAGTCACAGTTTGATTCACAATTTCTCCCCTGTGCAGGCATGACAGAGAGTATGGAATCAGTCATACATCTTTGGGCTCACATATTTTCCAGGTGAAGAGAACTGCCTCATTTCCCAGCAGAAAAATCTGTTCCCTGAGAATTCTCTTCTAAAATGCAAAAAATTGGAATGACTCGACCTTCTGTTGGCTGCCTTTTGAACTTCTCAGGAATTCTACAACAGATTTAATAGCAAACATCACTATTTTTACCTTGCAGTTGGAGAAACCCACCTTGAGAAGCATTCTTTGCTTCACAGCTTTCTGCATTCCCCTCAAAACTAGCTTTGCTGGAATCCTGCATAATTGGATTTACCATGGTGGAGTCTCCATCCACAGGGGACAATCCCTAAGCCTGTGCTTTTTGTGTTAGAGTAAATAACAATTACAGCCCCTGAGGTCAGGCTGATTTAGCACAGGCTGAACTCCTGGATCTGAAAAACCAGCACTGCCACATTCACCTTGAAGCAAGAGGTGAAAACACCTAAAGTGCCCCAAGAGCTACAAACGTTTGTAACCTGGAGGTAAAACCCTGGCCATTTGGCAAGAGAGTGTAAATATCTTGCTGGGTTTTGGGGGAAATTAAAGATTATTTCCACATTCCAGACAAACTTTTTTTGATTTCTGCCACAGCATTTACTAAGAGCAGACACCACTGTGGACTGTGAGCATCCTCTGCCAGATCCCCTCTGGAACAATGCTCAACCATAATAAAATCAGAAAACTTTCATAATAAAATCAGAAAACCTTTCATAACAAAATTAGAAAACCTTAAAATCAGAAAACCTAGACCAAAGCACTAGAAAGCAGCACAAAGTTGGATTATTCTGTATTACAGCAGTATCTACTGTAATGCTAAAGGAATATGAAGTCTCAACAGTCTCAATGTTTATTGATTCTTTTCAAGCAGTAGCTGCAATGACTCAAGAGCTGAAAGAGCTAAATAGGTGAGTGAAGCTGTTCAGTAATTTTACTGTCTCAGGTGGTTCATCTGAAGGGAAAAATCCCATTGGACCTGGCATGAGGAGCCTTTCCACAGCAGCATTTTGTCACTGATTTCAGCTCAGGCAGGGATGATGGAGCTCTCCCTCCCCACCTGTGCCTGAGGAATGGCATGTGCAATCAGGCTGACTGCACAGCCTGGCTCTGCCTGGCATGCCAACCACCCCTGGTGTTTGAAAACCTGGGAATAACAATTCTGCCACATTTCAGACATATTAATGTCTTCTCCCCAATGCACAAATTCTCCTTTTGCTCTAATGACACACTGCAGACCCACATCAACAATGGTTCTGAAGATGACAAATCAGCACAGCTAATTAAACCTCGAACCCTGCAGTGGATGTCCACTTCCCTGCTCTTCCAGTGAACAATTATCTGTGAGGATCTGCCACGGACAAGAGCAGATAGAACTCATCAGGTTCCTGCTGAGCCCAGGGAAGCTGCACTTAAGCTGAGCTCTAGCTATGTAAATGATGATCAGAGGGAAATGAATTCTGAGAGGCAGTGCTCTGCTGAAAACAGGACAGGGAGCTGCTGAATCTCCAAACTGCTTTAAATTGGTTTGGCTCCACTGCTTCCCACAAAGCAAATCTCATTTATCTAAGCAGAGGCTGTGGCTCAGGATTTGTGATTTGTGCTGTCTATTAATGGTTTGCCTTTATTTATGAACAAAAGCTTCCATCATCATCTAAATGCTTGTTCCTCCAGTCCAGCATTGTGTAGAACTGGGGAAGGTTCAACACTGCAGCTCAGCAAACTGCCCAGTAATGGGTTTCACATTACATCTGCAATCAAGTTCTGCCCCATCATTTTCTAAATTCTTCTACACTGTGGATATAAAAACTAAAATGGACTTCATGGCTCCTTCCAAAGCGAGGAAGCAAAAGCAATGCAGGCAGTTAGGCCTACAAAACAGAGATGGAAATTAATTCAAAACAACATCGCTGCAAAGCTTTAACAGGGGCTGCAAACTGAAATGCCAACAGCACCATTTCACTGCCACATTCCTGCAACTTCACCTTTCCTGTGCCCCAGGGCAACGCAGGAACAAATGCCCACTGAGGGCAGGCAGGGAGGACACCTTGCACACCTGCACAGACAGCAGAGCAGCTCACCTTGCAGGGCAGCTCACCTTGCAGAGCAGCTCACCTTGAGAGCAGCTCGCCTTGAAGGGCAGCTCACCTTGAGGGCAGCTCACCTTGCAGGGCAGCTCACCTTGCAGGGCAGCTCACCTTGCAGGGCAGCTCACCTTGAGAGCAGCTCGCCTTGAAGAGCAGCTCGCCTTGAAGGGCAGCTCACCTTGAGGGCAGCTCACCTTGCAGGGCAGCTCACCTTGCAGGGCAGCTCACCTTGCAGGGCAGCTCACACTGTAGAGCAGCTCACACTGTAGAGCAGCTCACCTTGCAGAGAAGTTCACACTGTAGAGAAGTTCACCTTGTAGAAGAGCAGCTCACCTTGAAGAAGAGCAGCTCACCTTGCAGAGCAGCTCACACTGTAGAGCAGCTCACCTTGAAGAAGAGTAGCTCACCTTGCAGAGCAGTTCACACTGTAGAGAAGTTCACCTTGTAGAGAAGTTCACCTTGTAGAAGAGCAGCTCACCTTGTAGGAGGAGCCCGTGCAGGGGTCGCTGTCCTCGGGGCCGCAGGTGTCCCCCTCCTTGGCGGCCACCATCCCGGCCAGGCAGCTGTTCTCCCTCACCGTGGACACACAGCACTGCTTCTGGGCAATCCTGCAAGGGCCACCACACTGTCACAGTGTCACACTGCCAGAGTGTCACACTGCCAGAGTGTCACACTGTCACAGCGTCACACTGCTGCACTGCAACACTGCCACACAGTGCCACACTGCCACAGTGCCACACTGCAACACTGCCACACAGTGCCACACTGCCACACTGCCACAGTGTCACACTGCTACACTGCAACACTGCCACACTGCCAGTGTCACACTGCCACAGTGTCACACTGCCAGTGTCACAGTGTCGCACTGCCACACTGCCTCACTGTCACACTGCCAGTGTCACACTGCCACACTGTCACACTGCCACAGTGTCACACTGCCACACTGCCAGTGTCACACTGCCACAGTGTCACACTGCCACACTGCCACATTGCCACACTGCCACAGTGCCACCCTGCCACCCTGTCACACTGCCACATTGTCAGTGTCACACTGCCAGAGTATCACACTGCCACACTGTCACAGTGTCACACTGCCACACTGTCAGTGTCACACTGCCACACTGCCACAGTGTCACACTGTCAGTGTCACACTGCCGCAGTTTCACACTGTCAGTGTCACACTGCCACCCTGTCACACTGCCACACTGTCAGTGCCACACTGCCACACTGCCACACTGTCACACTGTCAGACTGCCACACTGTCACACTGCCACACTGTCAGCCTCTTGCAGTCTGTAGGTAGTGAGCAGAGCTGGAGCAGCAGTGAGTTATTCTGGAACCCCTGGGAGCTGCAGGAACTGCAGGGCTCCAGCACAGGGAGTGCCCCGGGGCTGGAGAGGGGCAGGGTCACCAGCTCTGCTCCCTGGCACAGCTCCCAGGGGCAGCAGCAAGGTTTTGTCCTCGCTTTCCAGGCTCTGAGGCCACAGACTTGAATACTTTTTTTTACATAAAATGTGTTTTTTAGACATAGTATTTATAGGCAGGCCCAGATCTTTAAAACAGGGACACACAAGTCAGACAGCTGAACCCCTGATCTCTTACTCCTTTAAATCCCAGTAGGTTCACAGGGACTGAAACATTCAGGATCAGGCTTTTTCATCTAAAACCAGCCTCAGATGTGCAGGTGCAACTCATTAATGTACTGGATTTGCACCTACTTAGGCCGAGGCTGGAATTTTTAATCTGCCTTGACTTCCCAGACAGCTGGTATGTGTCAGCTCTGTCCCACCAGATCCCAGTGGGGAGCACCCCAATCTCCCAGTAACTTCAGAAAGGGGCAGTGATACTCTATTTGATAAAAGGCATCGTGCCCAAGTGTTTCAATGCTCTAAATGATTCTACATGATCAGTCTTTGGGAGTGTGAGTCTGGAGTGAGTTTGTCTCATCCCTCCCCAGGGGCTGCTGCAGACTCGTGGGGTCCAGGCTCCCCTGCACCCATCCCTGTCCTGCTGCTGTGCAGAGGGACCCTGGCACCCTGACAGCAGCAGCAGGGTCAGGCTCCAGCAGAGCCAGGGTTACTCACAGAGGGCAATAAACACATCCCTTCAGGACAGGATAATCACTGCACTTGGCACTGGCCAAGGGGAAGCCAAGCTCTGCCCTCCCTTTCAACTGCAGCTCCAGCAGATGGGCAGAAAATGGGAAACAGAAGTCTGTGCTCTGCTCAGGGACAGACAAAAAGAAACCTTAAAAAGCTTTGGTTTAGATTAGAGTTTGGGCAAGTGGAGGGGGAAATCCTGGCTTCTAATTAGCTGTGAGTATTGGCAGTCTACAAATAATTCAGACAAGGAGTCACACCGTTCCCAGTCTCCTGGATATCCCACAGTACATTTGATTTCTCCTCGAGGACCACTCTTCATGCCAAGCAGAGATGTTCAGTTTCACCTCACTTACCTGCAGATATCACCATCCATTCCACTGACAGGGATTTCTGTGCACTCCCCGTTGTCTATAGCCCACTGCTGGCCAGCTCCACAGCAGCTCTCAATCAGCTCCTTGGTGGAACCTGTACCAGACACACACACACAGAGGGGTTTTTAGATTATTTTGTATGGAGTGGGTTTGGTTTAACTCTGCTCCTTAGCTGAGAAGATCTTTAAAATAACCACAGTTCAGGGTGAGCTTTTTTCCTTTCTTTCCACATTTTGTTTGGTTATTAGGAGAACAAAGAAGACACAGCTGATACCTGAAACATCCTGACACAATCAATCACCTGGTGATGTCTTTTGGGAGAAACAGCAGAAGGAAATTAAAAGTTTTAAATGCTATAAATGACATAAATGGTTTGAAGAAAACTCTATAATTGACAACTCTGAACAAAATCCCAGAAAAATCCTGCTTGGCCACTCGATGCAAGTTGATTTAGTGATGATGCTGCTGAAGCAGTGCCCTCACTACCCAGGCTGCGTTAGCACAGAGTGCCCCAGCCTTGGGGGTTAAAAACACAATGGAAGGGGTTTGGGGATGTAACTGTGCCTGTGACACACTGGCACTGAGATGCAGGAAGAGAGCTGGACATGGAGCATGCTGCCCTAGCTCCCACCTTTTCCTCTGTGGGTCTCCACCCAAGATGTAAATCTGCAGGGTGCAGTGAAACAGGATCCTGCTGGATCCTCTACACCTGCTGCACAGACTTAGGGCACCTTGTTCTCTTCAAGCCTTCAGGGAGGAGCAGCCCAAACCAGACCTGGGGCCACTGCAGGTGCAGGGAGTTAATGACCAAAGTGTCCCCAGCCCTGCCCAGCCCCTGACACAGCAGGCACCAGGGCCCTCAGGCTATTCCATACAGCACATCAACAATCTGCAAACATCCTTCAGTGCTGAGAGCTGCACTGGGTGCAAGAGCTGCTCTGTGACACTGGAGGGCTGATCTATGCAGTTAAACTGGCAGGAGATACATCCAGTACCAGATAATTACAAGACATTGCTATAAACCAGGGAAATTTTAACACAGTTTTAATTCACTGCCTCGGTGGAGACTCCATTCATTTCACCAAGTGCTGAAATACCTTTGTGGCTCTGGCTGGAAGACGAGAACAGAGCAGGATTTAACTATCTACATTGCACTAATCTACATGATTTATAACTCAAATAAAAGCCAGTTACTCATTCCTCACTGACGATTCAATATCAGATTGCTCTGCTGAAGTGCCACACTATTAAACAGTCATATTTGCAAAATATATTGCCTTTTGTTGTGATCTTATGAATAATTAAACCCAGAATGGAGTTATCATAAAATAAACAAACTACTGCATTTTATCTTCATCAGGAATTTTAAAAAACCTGGAATAACTCATAATAGGACTCAGGGACATTAGCATGGATTTATGATATTTTAATTCCCCATTAGGAAGAACAAATATATACAAGTAAATACAGGCACAGGAGTGAGGCTCACCGAGCTTCTGTGCTGGATAGAGATTTTCAGCTCCGTGTGGAACAGACTTTGAAACACTAAAACATTCAAACAGAGCTTTGTTTATTTGGGGCTTCCATGACATTAGCAGATTTAGAAGCAGATTTGCATCTGCTCATGGAAAACAAAGTAATTGTGTTTGAGAACTCTGTAATCCAGGGGTTTTTAATATACTCTGTGAATCTTTGATACTTCCTGAAGTCATTTCACAGCCCACCTGCTAAAGATAATTTACTATTTATAGATGTCTTCACTAAGGAAAAAAAAATCATTTACATCAGGTTGCCCTACAGAAGAGCAGCAGTTTCCTCACTTGTCTGCAATTCAGAAACACAAATACCTGTGCAATTATCACCCTGCACCGCTCTGAAGACAGGAACTACAGAACATTTTGACCTACCCTCAGAAATTTGTGTTTTGTCTTTTACAGACACTTCGAAGTTAATTCAAATGTTTGGAAAAAAAACCCCACAATTTTCCCTCAGAGAATTTTAACTCTTCCCTGCCTGTGCTTCGAAGTTGTCCCAGAGCCTGAGCCAACCCTGAGGAGCAGTGGGTGGCCTCAAGCTGACCAGGGACACATCCAGGTTTCCCATGGTCATGGATACCCACACAGCTTTTACATGCTCAGAATTTCAGCTTGCAGCTACAGAGATCTGCTGTGATGGGTGGGTGGGTGTATTTTAAAAAGTTTAATTGCAGCTCAGACTGAGGAAAACACAGTTCAAGGCTACTCAGTTATTTCCTCCCACTGTCACAGTGAACCCGAAGTTTGTTAGAACAGCCAAGGAGACAAAGTGGATTTCCATAAACTTTCCTCCCCTTTTTGATTCCCAGGGTTGACAAATTACGTTTCCAGAGTGATAAATCATCAGCCAGCTCTAGAAGGTCAAGAAGGGACAGAATATCTCAGTTTCTTGCCAGAGCTTTTTTGACACTGAAGTTTCCCTGATTTCAACATGAAGTTTCCCTGATTTGGGCTTCACCTGAATCTCCAGGCACACCACTCCACACCTTGAACACCTCCACTTTCGTGGCTTCCTCCCGTTCTCACTGGGGTCCGCAGCTCTGAGGAGCATTTGCATCGATTGAATAACTCCTGTTATGCAAATGCCGGCTCCTGGAGCTGGGCTGTCAGCAGCTTCTCATCCATCCTTCCCTTCCAAGGGGTTCTTTTGTGTACGCAGAAACACAGACGAACCTAAAGCCATCAGCACTTCCTCACCGAGCCTGGTGAAACCCTGGCAGCTGTGGCATCCCCGGCAGTGTCCAAGGCAAGGCTGGACAGGGCTGGGAGCAGCCTGGACAGTGGATGGGCTTCAAATCCCTTTGCACACCAACCCTTCTGTGAGTCTGCAATTGCTGACAGGATGGGAGCAGCCAGGACTAACCCATCACACCAACCAACCCACCCAGGAGAGGACAATTATTTCCCTTGCTACTAAAATTTCCCCAGGAGTCTCATGTAGTAACTTCAACTACAGAGAGACCCAAGCAAGGCAGACACCATGCAGGGCCTGGAGAGAATCACTTGGCTCCAGGCAGAGGTGAAGTTCAAAACTGCTATTAAGCCCCCAAAGAATTCTCTGTAAGGCAGGGAAAGCCAGAGCACGGCATGGATCAGCAGGAGGATCAGGGTGTCAGGGGCAGGGCACTGTCAGCCCCGGGCACCCACATCTGTCACTGCTGGCTTTAATTCCAGCTGTTAATTGCTGCATCAGCACTCACACTGAGAGAGGCAAAGGTCATACTCCCAAAACTGAGCTGAGCTCCTGCTGTCATGATGGATCTTTCCTATTCCATTCCTACACCCAAGGAAAGCAGTTCATCTTCCCCAAACCCACGGTATTTGCACTGGCACCCAGCACATACACTGAGCAAGAACTGTTTGCTCACACTGGAGAAAAATAAGTTGTATTTCCTTATCAAATACCTACCTGAAACATAAAAGCATATATTATGAAACAAAAACCTCACAGAACAACTAGGTGGAGTTCTTAAAATACTGAAAAATAACTGTTTCCAGTGAGTCTTTTTTCTGCTCCAATCTCTTCACCATTTAAAGCTCTAATAAATAAATAACAAAGTACTGCAGCTTTACCCCTTAACAGGCTGTCATTTCCCATCTTATCAACAGCCTGAGAGGCTTTTTTAAATTCCCTCATTGAATTTCACCATTTAGGTGTGCACTGTAACATGTTCTCAACTTGATTTATCCGGGATGGCTGGGAAGACGTTTTAATGAGTAAGGTAAAGAGGAGAAGAACATTTATCTTGGCAAAGCCAGGGAGGGAGGATGACAGCACAGCCCCAAGCCAGCTGCTTTCACTCCAAAGTGAGCTATCACTTAGGTCATGGGGCTGGTTAAGCTCTCCCCAGGAGCTGTTCCCAGATAAATGAGCAGAGGGTTTTACCCTGGGCAGGTTCCTGCGGCTCCTCCGAGTGCCTCCTCGGTGCTCAGCAGAGTCTGACTCTAAATCCTGAAATGAGGCAGGGCTGAGTGTTTCCATGAGCAAACCACAGTTAGCTCACTGCTCGGGATGGGGCTTCAGCCCACGTGCTCCCCTCAGCCTCTGAGCTCCTCTCCTGGCAAAGCAGACTGCAGGAGGAACAGGGCCTGAGCTGAGCGTTCAGCACACAGCCCGTGGGTTCACTGCAGTGCCTAATCCTTTCCCACCACCTCTTCAATCCCTGCCTGCCATGCCATCAGCACAGCACTGTGAGGGAGGCCCATCACACCTGCAGCCACCTACCTTTCGCAAACCTCAGGCAGCAGAGTGTTTCTCCATGCTCCCCACCCTCTGAGGTGCACCCGTGGCTCCTTGGGAATCCATCCCACCACTCACCCAGGACAAGTTCCTGTTCTATTGCCTTCACTCCTCAGGAAGCATCTGCTTTCTATTTCAACCTGAAAACATTCTGTTTCCTGCATTATTCTTTTTTCATGAATTCCTGATGCTGGCTGGCTTGGCAAAACACAGAGAGTCGTGTCTGCCCCAAGGCACAGTGAAACACTGGATAACCCAAGCTGAATTCGTTTTACTCTGCACCATACAATGGAGACACACACATCAACACAGCCTCAGCCAGCCTTGTTTGGCAGATTTTGTTCAAAGTGTGAATGAACAGCAACCTTATACTCCCTCTGGCTTCAGCCCTGGATAATCCTTGTAAGTCAAAACTTGTATTACCTGTGGCAGAGGCCAGATAATTCAGAGATGTTTGGTCTTTAACGTTTCCATGACAGCATCCTTTATTAGATCCAGGTTGAAAGAAGGAAGGGGGGGACAACTAAATAAATTCTTTAACCCTTTTCACCAGCTCCAAACCCAAGCAATTCCTCTTCCTGCCCTTTCAAAATAGGTCTCGTTTTGCTGCCTCCTCCTGCCACGGAGTTTGCAGCAGAACAGCCCAGGCACAATCATCCTTCCATCAGTTACCACAATAACTCAGAGCAGGCAGAACGTTTCTTGCCCTTCAGCACAGGCCTGGCTGTGTGTTCCCCCTCAGCCCTCCTTCCCCAGATACTGCACAGAGAATATTTCTGCTGGCTATTAACTTTCAAAAGAGCTGAGGCTTTGGGAAGCCTGGTTCCGATTACCCCTGTAATTCCTGCTTGAAGAATTTTATCTTGGGGAGAGCAAGCTCTTTGCACGATCTGTTTTGTGGCTAGGTAGGCTCCTTTCTTCAAAGCATTTCCACCAGGCCTGTTTAATTTTGAAGTTAAAATCAAGAGGAACAGTGTTTATCAGGGAATGTAGTCAGGGACTGCCCCTCAGAGCACTTGGGAAAACCAGGCAGGATCACTGGATCTGCCAAGCACTTCCAGGATGTTCTTCACCAGTTACAAACTGAGCTTGTAATGGCAACTAAATTACAAAACAATATTCCTTCTTCTTAAAAAACAGAAAGGCAAACAAACAAACAGAGGTGTGTGTAAGGCCCTCATTGAGCTCACATGCTCCCCTTACTTCTGAGTGTTTATCTACAGAAAAACTCACATTAATTTCACCATTACCCCCTCACACCCACACACTGCCAGTTCAGGGACAGCCATCCATTAACACACGTTTCTGCTTTAAATTTTAGAGGTTTAACAGTGAAAAAGGTCTTTGTTTTGGACTGGGAGTGTTGAACAAGGACAAGCCAAGCTACTGTGCCATTTTAGAAACCACTAGGCACACTTCAATCATGCAATCCATTTAAATACCTCATTCATTCTCACACCCAGCACATGGAATGGTGTTTTTGTTTAAAGCCTGAAGGAGGACTGCACATTTCCACCTGAACCACACCTGATGTGCTGGGCTGCACTGTGCCCAGCCTGGCAGGGCTAGCAGGGCACAGGGAACTGCTCCTGGATGCTCTACAAAGCTCACCCCAAAGGCCAAACATCCTTCAGGCTGCTGTTGTGAGCCTTCAGTTTTGAGTTTTGGGTTTTGAGTTTGGTAACTGGCAAGTGAAAAGAAAACCCCCAGCACCTGCCCAGTGCTCAGTCTGCTTCCACCACTTCAACACATGCAGCACAGGCTAAAAATTCACAGCCTCAGCTGCCCTCCAGGAGAACCCACTCAGAAATTGTTCACACAAAGAGCCTCAAATCAGTCTAGGGGAAAAAAAAATCCAAGGTTTTCATTTTCTGCATGACCAAGTCATCCAACGTAGAAAAACTGTAAAATTCACCAGAGGAGTGAACTGAGAGTGCATCCCTGTCCAGAGCATCACTGCAAACACGGGGCAGATTCACCCCCTGACTCAGCCCCAGCTGCTGCTGTCAGCTGGTTTGCTGTGCCACACCAACACAGCTTGTTTCTGTGCCACACTAACACAGCTTGTTTCTGTGCCACACTAACACAGCTTGTTTCTGTGCCACACCAACACAGCTTGTTTCTGTGCCACACTAACACAGCTTGTTTCTGTGCCACACTAACACAGCTTGTTTCTGTGCCACACTGCTCAGCACAGGGCCAGCCACAGCTCCAGCCAGGCACACCTGGAGAAGGTAAGAACACAGAAAATGACACAACAGCAGCCAGGCACACCTGGAGAAGGTAAGAACAGCAAAAATGCCATGACAGCAGCAGCCAGTGGCCTGAACAGCCCCAGGAGTGCTCCTGACCAAGTTTGTGCCCTCCAGCTCTGTTTGGGGACTGTTGACAAAAAGATTCTGAACAGCAGAGGAAGGAAACACCTCCAGTTTCATTGAGTTTCTAATTATCGAGCAGGGACACTTAAACTGAACAGAAGAGTTGCTGTAGAGCTCCATCTCCTTATCTGGGAGCCCTCCAGGATTCCCTGCTAGCCCTTGTCAGGTTTATAACCATAAATTACATTGTTCCTTTATTTGCTGATGATGTTCTGAAGAGATCTCTCATTTCCTCAGGCTTTCCTTGATGGAGTTTTGTAATCAGGGTTTGGGCAGGAATTTCAGCAGCACTGATTGTGGCCCGGGCATTTCCTGGATTAATGACAGGCTGGAAGAGCTGATGGCCCCCAGTTCTGCCTGCCTGCAGTAACCCCAAGGAGGTTCAAACTCCCCAGGGAGCACCCCGTGCCAGAGCAGTTGTTGTGAAGGAATTTCAGTGGGGCACTTAAATCAACAGCAACGAAACAAACCTCCTTTTATCCCTTACAAAAGTAGGAGGAAATACTAATTTGAATGGGCTGACAATGATGTTTAGATTGTTCCAGCAGGAATTTTAGCAGCCCCAGCAGGAAGCACAGCAGGAAATCTCTCCTTGCCGTGCAGCGTGCCTCAGAACCACAGATGCTTGGAAACAAGGGGGTTTAGTTCCCTAAGCAAGCAATGGTTTGGGGCAGAAATTCGGCAAATGGAGTTTTTAACTCTAAATGAAGCACCTTGTTCGGTGCTGTTGCTGTGGTTTCACACAGCAGGGATTGGGCGACACATTCTGCCCAGTCCCACTCCAGACTTTGCCCCCAGCCCAGGCTGTCACAGGGCAGCTCGGTGAGACCCCACAGCAACCAGAGAAACAATTCACAGGAGCTGTTCATCCCCCAGGTCCTTCCTCCCTGACAAAGATCAGATCCCACACTGAGTTCCTAGGGTTTGTTTCAGGTCTGTGTCCCTAGTTAAAAGCAGCACAAGTCCCTCCTGCCTGTGTTCCTCAGGGTGGATGGCACTGCTGCAGTACTGCCAGCACTGCTACTGAAGCCAACCTGCAGTGAGGAGGAAGATGAGGGCTGGAGGGAAGGTGAAATGTGTGTGGTGAGAACAGAGCATCCACACAGAGCCCTGCCTGTCTGCAAACCAAACCCCTGCTCACATCACACAGGTGATTCCTTACAAAAGTGTCAA
>JADMLD010000260.1:0-255634 GCA_017589585.1 Phylloscopus whistleri | reverse complement strand
GACCTTTCCCTGCTCAGACCTTCCCTGCTCAGACCTTCCCTCCTCAGACCTTCCCTCCTCAGACCTTTCCCTCCTCAGACCTTCCCTGCTCAGACCTTTCCCTCCTCAGACCTTTCCCTCCTCAGACCTTCCCTGCTCAGACCTTTCCTCCTCACACCTTTCCTCCTCAGTCCTTCCCTCCTCAGACCTTTCTTCCTCACACCTTCCCCCCTCAGACCTTCCCTGCTCAGCCCTGCCCTCCAGCTGTGCTGGGGTGCCCCTCTGGGTCTCTGCTCGCTCTGGGTGGGCAGAGCCCCCAGTCCCCGTCCCGTCCCCCTCCTGCCCTGCCGACCCGGGCTCTGCATCACCCGATGTGGCAATCACAGACCCATCACGGAACACCGGGAGGGTTCGGGTGAGACCTCAGGACTCACCCCGCTCCAGCCCCCGCCACAGGCAGCGATGCCACCCACTCCCGGGATGTCTCACGCCGTCACCCGTTCCCCTGTAAACAAAACTTTCGGCATCTCCAGCGCCGCGCGGCGACGGGGCCAGGTGAAAACGGCAGAACCGAAACCCCGAGCAGCTCCTGGGGAACACCAGCGCCCGTAAACCGCGGTGAGTGACACTAATGACACTCCCGCTGCTTCGGGGCCGGAGCTTAACTCCCCGACTGTTGGTTCACAGCTGGAGACTCTCTGAGTCATCGCTTTTGCCCCGTTTAAATGGCTTTTGCTCCATTTAAATGGCTTTTGCTCCATTTAGGTGTTGGATTTGCGCTGGGGCAGAGGCATCGCGGTGCGGGAGGGATTCACCCCGGCAGCCCCAGCCCCGGCTCTGCGGGGACCCTGCGGTGGCTCTGCCGTGTCCCTCCAGCCCCCGGCAGCAGCTCCTGTCCCTCCGGGGACGCAGCCGGGAGGTGACGGGCCGGTCGTGCCGCCCAGCCGGGGGTGGTGGCACCGCGTCCCGGAGCGCGGGGTCACTCCCCGCGGTGTCACTCCCCGGAGTGTCACTCCCCGCAGCCGTGTCCCCTTTGCGGGGCTCGGCTGTCGTGTGAACGCCCCGAGTGGCGTCCCGGGTGCCGCCCGTCATTAGCCGCTCTCTCTCTAATCAGCCGGGGCTGGGCTGCACACGCAGCTCCCGCGGCTCTCAGCCCCCCGGCCGCAGCCCAGCCCGGCCCGGGAGGCTCCGGTGGGAGCGGTTTTATTCCAGGGGCTGGAAAAGCCGCCGGAGTGGCCCCGCAGCGCGGGGGTCCCCGGCCCTGCCCGCGCCCCCGGGGAGGGAAATCCAGCGGCGCCCCCAGCCCCGCAGCCGCCCCGCCTGTGGCTCCTGGCCAAGCCGCGGCCGCGACCCCTGGATCCCGGGGAGTCCCACCGTGCCCCACCGTGCCAGCCACGGCTCCGGGATCCCGGAGAGTCCCACTGTGCCCCAGGGCTCCAGCCACGGCCCCTGGATCCCAGCGGGCCCCACCGTGTCCCACCGTGCCAGCCACGGCTCCGGGATCCCAGAGAGTCCCACTGTGCCCCACTGCTCCAGCCCGGCCCCCGGATCCCAGCGAGCCCCACGGCTCTGGCCCCTGGATCCCAGCGAGCCCCACGGCTCCGGCCCCCGGATCCCAGCGATCCCCACGGCTCTGACCCCTGGATCCCAGCGAGCCCCACGGTTCCAGCCCCTGGATCCCAGCCATCCCCACGGCTCCGACCCCTGGATCCCAGCAATCCCCACGGCTCCAGCCCTTGGATCCCAGCGATCCCCAAGGCTCCTGCCCCGGGATCCCAGCGATCCCCACGGCTCCAGCCCCCGGATCCCAGCGATCCCCACGGCCGCAGCCGCCCCCTCCGGCCCTGCGGGCTCAGGCGGGTCCCGCAGCCGCGGCCGCTTCCCCCCCGCACTCAGCTCCTCCATCCCTCCGTCCCCTCGGCTCGGCTGGAGCGCTGGGGACGCCAAACGCATCACCCGGAGCGGCAACTCCAGCCGGCCCTGGTGCCGCTCGGTCACTCGTCCCTTCCCAAAACGGACCGAGTTCTGCTGGAGATCTCCTGCTCGCCGGTCCCGGGAGTCCCAGCCTCCGCCCCCTGCCCGCGCTGCAGTTTGGGACAGAGGTGAGGTCCCCGCTCCCCGGGCAGGTCCCCCGTGGTGGCCTCGGTGACCCCCGGTGGGCTCTGTCCTACCTCCTGGACGTGTATCGTGGGTGGCCGGCAGGCTCCGATCCTCCTCCTCCTCTTCCTCCTCCTCCTCCTCCCGCCGCCTCCCAGCCAGGTGAGCGGAGGAGGCGAGGGCCCGATTTAAATCCTTCCCTCCCCCGCCCCTGGGGCCGGCGGGGAGGCCCTGCCCTGTGCTGACACGGGAGCAGAACCGGAACGCGGGCCGGGCCGAGCCAGGACCGGGACCGGCGGTCCGGGAGGGCAGCACCGGCACGGACACGGAGCCACAGCCCTGGGATGGACACGGAGCCACAGCCCCGGCACGGACACGGAGCGACAGCCCCGGGATGGACATGGAGCCACAGCCCTGGGATGGACACGGAGCCCTGGGATGGACACGGAGCCACAGCCCTGGGATGGACACGGAGCCACAGCCCCGGGATGGACATGGAGCCACAGCCCTAGGATGGACACGGAGCCACAGCCCTGGCACGGACACGGAGCCACAGCCCCGGGATGGACACGGAGCCACAGCCCTGGCACGGACACGGAGCCACAGCCCCGGGATGGACACGGAGCCACAGCCCCGGCACGGACACAGAGCCACAGCCCTAGGATGGACACGGAGCCACAGCCCTGGGCACGGACACGGAGCCACAGCCCCGGGATGGACACGGAGCCACAGCCCCGGGATGGACACGGAGCCACAGCCCTGGGATGGACACGGAGCCACAGCCCCGGGATGGACACGGAGCCACAGCCCTGGGATGGACACGGAGCCACAGCCCCGGGATGGACACAGAGCCACAGCCCCGGCACGGACACAGAGCCACAGCCCCGGGATGGACACGGAGCCACAGCCCCGGGATGGACACGGAGCCACAGCCCCGGCACGGACACGGAGCCACAGCCCTGGGATGGACACGGAGCCACAGCCCCGGGATGGACACAGAGCCACAGCCCTGGGATGGACACGGAGCCACAGCCCCGGGATGGACACAGAGCCACAGCCCTGGGATGGACACAGAGCCACAGCCCTGGGATGGACACGGAGCCACAGCCCCGGGATGGACACGGAGCCACAGCCCTGGGATGGACACGGAGCCACAGCCCTGGGATGGACACGGAGCCACAGCCCCGGGATGGACACGGAGCCACAGTCCCGGGGCACGGACACGGAGCCACAGCCCTGGGATGGACACGGAGCCACAGTCCCGGGGCACGGACACGGAGCCACAGCCCTGGGCACGGACACGGAGCCACAGCCCCGGGATGGACACGGAGCCACAGCCCTGGGCACGGACACAGAGCCACAGCCCTGGGATGGACACGGAGCCACAGCCCGGGGATGGACACGGAGCCACAGCCCCGGATGGACACGGAGCCACAGCCCCGGGATGGACACGGAGCCACAGCCCAGGACCCCGGGAGTGGCCGGGGCTGGGGCACCAGGAGCAGTCCGAGGTGTGGGACTCTCCTCTCTCCACGCGGCTTCTGGAGCCGGCCATTGCTGTTTTCTGACAGCACAGCTGCTCTTGGACAGCCCTGCCCGCTGTCGAGGGCTCTGCACGGGTCTGCGCTGGTTGGATCTGCCCTCTTGGCTGGTTGGGAGCTGCATACACTACCCTGCAGCTGTCCCTGCACCCCGGAGGGACAGATCCAGGCTGTCCCCGCAGCCACTGTCCTGCAGCTGTCCCTGCAGCCCAGGTTGTCCCTGCAGCTGTCCCTCCACCCCAGAGGGACAGACCCAGCCTGTCCCTGCAGCCACCATCCTGTACTTGTCCCTGCAGCCCAGGCTGTCCCTGCAGCTGTCCCTGCACCCCAGCAGGACAGACCCAGCCTGTCCCTGCAGCCAGGCCTGGCCGTGCCTGGGCTGGCAGAAGGGGCAGTGCTGGCCGTGGCTGTGCACGGACCCGATCCTGTCCACCTGCACAGGTGTCTGTGCTCGGTGTGTGCGTGGCTGCCTGGGCTCCCGTGTCATCCCGTGTGCCTGGAGCCGCGTGGGTGCTGTGTGATTCTGGGTGTGACAGTGTGGGCTCTGGTGTCACTGTGTCACCTCTGTGTGTGACGGTGTGGGCTCTGGTGTCACCTGTGTCACCTCTGTCAGTGACAGTGTGGGCTCTGGTGTCACCTGTGTCACCTCTGTGTGTGACAGTGTGGGCTCTGGTGTCACTGTGTCACCTGTGACAGTGTGGGCTCTGGTGTCACTCTGTGTCACCTCTGTGTGTGATGGTGTGGGCTCTGGTGTCACTGTGTGTCACCTCTGTGTGTGACAGTGTGGGCTCTGGTGTCACTGTGTCACCTGTGACAGTGTGGGCTCTGGTGTCACTCTGTGTCACCTCTGTGTGTGATGGTGTGGGCTCTGGTGTCACTGTGTGTCACCTCTGTCAGTGACTCCATGTCCTGTGGGCCTGGACCCCTGGGGCAGGGCACGTGCCAGGTGTGGGTGACATCCCGTGAGCAGGGGCACGGGTGACACGGGGGAGCTGCCACAGCCGCCTGTGTCCCGCCTGGCCGCGGGTGTCTCGGTGTCTCCCCGTGCTTGGGGACACGGGTGACGCAGGGGAGCGTGTGCCCGTGGGTGTCTCGGTGCCTCGCCCGGCCCTGCCGCTGCCGCTGCGGCTGCGGGATCTGCTCGGGGAGCGCATTCCTGCCGGCGTGGGCGCTGCCCGGACCGGCTGATCCGCACGCCCGGAGCTTTTCCCTCTGACTCACCGCGGGGTTTGGCTCCGGGGGACGCACCGGGGCACCGGGGAGCCCCACCTGGGCTCCGGGGGACGCACCTGGGCCCCTCGGGGGAGAGGGGGCGCAGGACCCGGCCCCGGTGTCCCCGGTCCCGGCTCTGAGCCCTTCCCCGCCCCCAGCCCGCCCGGTGCTGGGTCACTGCGGCACGGCTGGAACTTCGCTGGTGGCGTTTCTCTGGTCGGGGGCAGAGAGCGGCAGGGCCAGGGGGGCGAGTTTGAACTGGGAAAGATTTATTTAGAGAAGGTTTGGGGAGGAAATCCTTCCCTGGAGGGTGGGCAGGCCCGGCACGGGGTGCCCAGAGCAGCTGCGGCTGCCCCTGGATCCCTGGCAGTGCCCAAGGCCCGGCTGGACACTGGGGCTGGGAGCAGCCTGGGACAGTGGGAGGTGTCCCTGCCATGGCAGGGGTGGCACTGGGGGGGGGGTTTGGGGTCCCTGGGGCGGCACTGGGGGGGGTTTGGGGTCCCTGGGGTGGCACTGGGGGGGGATTTGGGGTCCTTGCCCATGGCAGGGGTGGCACTGGGGGGGATTTGGGGTCCCTGGGGTGGCACTGGGGGGGGATTTGGGGTCCCTGGGGTGGCACTGGCGGGAATTTGGGGACCCTGCCAGGGCAGAGGTGGCCCTGGGTGGGGATTTGGGGACATTTCAGCTGAACCCAGCCTGTGATCCCGTGGTGACTTTGTGATTTCCCCTCAGGCTCAGCCGTTCCAGCTGCGCTGCACCAACGCTTCCTCCGGGGCTGCATCCTCGGCAGGAGAGAGCGCCGGGGTGCGGGGGTCACCCGGTTTGTGTCCCCGCAGAGCCCGGGCCACGTGTCACCTCAGCCCCGGTCCCGTCACAGCCCTGCAGAGCACAGGGTGACACTGCAGAGCACACGGTGACACTGCAGAGCCCAGGCCCTGACTGCTCTGAGCGCCTGCACGTGTGGGACGTGTCCACAGAGCAGCTGCGTGGAGCTGCTGTCCCTGTCCTGCTGTCCCTGTCCTGCTGTCCCTGTCCTGCTGTCCCCACCAGGACCTGCTGTCCCTGTCCTGCTGTCCCTGTCCTGCTGTCCCCACCAGGACCTGCTGTCCCCTGGCTGCCGCTGTCACCGGTGACAATCGTCACCTCGGTCACAGTGTCACCTCCGCCAGCCCCGGAGCAGCCCCAGCTCCCCGAGGAGCCTCCAGCAGGGCTGGGACACCTGGAATCGCTGCTGCCCCTCCCAGAGCACCCCCTCCTCAGTGCAGAACCCACCAGGCCCTTCCCTGAGCTCCGAGGGGCTCATCCCGAGCTCCTGGAACCAGCTGGGTGAGGGGGACGGGCTGTAAGGTGTCCACCCCTCGGGGAAGCTGCTCAGCAGGAGGCAGGGAGGGGACAGCATCACACCTGGGGACAGCATCACACACCTGGGGAGAGCAGCACACCTGGGGACAGCATCACACACCTGGGGAGAGCATCACACACCTGGGGAGAGCAGCACACCTGGGGACAGCATCACACACCTGGGGACAGCTCCCGTCACATCAGGAGGGACTTCCTCGCCCTCCACATCTCCCTGACCCTTCCTGAGGAGGGTCCAGCCAGGCGGGGGTTGGGCTCTGCTCCCATGGAACAGTGACTGGACAGAAGGAAATGGCCTCAGGTGGTTGGGAGTTATTTATCTTTATAACACATTATTATTATTATTATTATTATTATTATTATTATTATTATTATTATTATTATTGTCATCATCATCATCATCATCATTTTGGGGTGTTGGGAAAGCACCTTTCAGGTAAAGGGCTGTGCAGCCCTGGTGGTGCCCTGTTTTTCTCTCTTTTTCTCTCTTTTTCTCGTTTTTTTTTTCTCTCTTTTTCTCGTTTTTTTTTCTCTCTTTTTCTCTCTTTTTCCCTGTTTTTCTCTCCTTTTCTCTCTTTTTCTCTCTTTTTCTCTGTTTTTTTTTTTCTGTTTTTCTCTCTTTTTCTCTCTTTTTCTCTCCTTTTCTCTGTTTTTCTCTCTTTTTCTCTGTTTTTTTTTTCTGTTTTTCTCTCTTTTTCTCTCTTTTTCTCTCCTTTTCTCTGTTTTTCTCTCTTTTTCTCTCTTTTTCTCTGTTTCTCTCTGTTTCTCTCTGTTTTTCCCTGGTTTTCTCTCTATTTTTCTCTCTTTTTCTCTCTTTTTCTAAAGTCCCTTCATCCTTCTCCATTTACCTTTTCTAACGGAGTTTCTCACGGATTTTCACACCAACAACCCCTTGTTGTTGTTGTTGTAACTCCCATTTTTACACTCTTCTCTGAGGGTTTTACCTCAAACCAATTGATGGCTTTCCTGGCCAAGGCACTAATTAACGCGATGGTTTTATTAATTACTGTATTTGTGCGACTGGGAGAACACAAAGAGCAAAACGGGCTCATCTCCAAATCACAAAGACAGGTTATTTACACACACACCAAAAGGATAAAAATAAGGAAAAAAGGAAAGAAAAAACCACAAATGAAACTTTCCCAACATCCTCTCCTCCTTCCGCAAGCGTTCGCTTTCCCACACCCAAGATAAAAAGACAAAAACTGTGCTTTTGGTCAGTTTTACTGTTTAAAGATAATCTTCCATCAGTTCTTGAGGAAAGGAGCCTCTCCTGGTTCCACAGAGACATCGCCTGCAGGGACCTGAGAGGAACCTGAGGAAATGTAATATTTAATTTAATTTAATTTAATTTAATTTCATTTCATTTCAATTCCATTTCATTTCATTTCATTCCATTCCATTTCATTTCAATTAATTTCATTTCGATTTCATTTCATTTCAATTCCATCAGATTCTATCGGCATTACCAAAATCCCGTTCCGTTCTCTCAGCAGTCAAACCACAGGTCAATTAAAAACCTGACTGCTAACGAGTCTGTGCTTTCTAACCAAACCCAAACTGTGTTAACCCACAGCAATTCTCGTGAGGAGGAGATGCTGCTGGGCTGTTGGGTGCCCAGGGTGGTTGGAGAGGACAATTCCCACCCTCCAACCCACGGTCACTGCTGGAATTCTATAAATGTCGAGGTCTGTAAATAATAATTTAATAATAATAATAATTTAAAATAAAATTAAAAATAAACTGCCCCCTTTTTCTGCCTCGGACACCTCAGTGCCTGAGCGCCGTTCTTTCATCTCGTGCTGTGACAATTGCAGAGGAAGATTTTCATCCTCCAATCCGTGGTGACTGCTGGAATTCTATAAATGTTAAAGTTTGTAAATAAACTGCCTTTTTTTTGCCTTAAACATCTCAATGTGTGAGCGTCGTTCCTTTTGTGTTGTATTGTGACAGTTGGAGGGGAAGATTTTCATCCTCCAACCCGTGGCGACTGTTAGAATTCCACCAATGTCGAGGGCTGTAAATAATAATTTAATAATAGTAATTAAAAATAAAATTAAAAATAAAATTAAAAATAAAATTAAAAATAAAGTGCCCCCTTTTTCTGCCTCGGACACCTCAGTGCCTGAGCGCCGCTCCTTTCCTGCCGTGACCCAGCTGGGCTCGGGCAGCCCCCGCCCCGCTGCTCACCTGCCGGCAGGTGCGGGGGTCCCGGCCGGAGCAGCCACACCCGGGGCCGGGAGGTGCCGGTCCCGGGGGGTCCGGGAGGGTTCGGTTCGGGAACCTCCCGGGAGCTGAGGCCGCTCCCGGCTCCCTGAGCCCCCGGGGCGATTTCTTAATTTCTGCCCGTGAAGAAAGAAAGAAAGAAAGAAAGAAAGAAAGAAAGAAGAAAGAAAGAAAGAAAGAAAGAAAGAAAGAAAGAAAGAAAGAAAGAAAGAAAGAAGAAAGAAAGAAAGAAAGAAAGAAAGAAAGAAAGAAAGAAAGAAAGAAAGAAAGAAAGAAAGAAAGAAAGAAAGAAAGAAAGAAAGAAAGAAAGAAAGAAAGAAAGAAAGAAAGAAAGAAAGAAAGAAAGAAAGAAAGAAAGAAAGAAAGAAAGAAAGAAAGAAAGAAAGAAAGAAAGAAAGAAAGAAAGAAAGAAAGAAAGAAAGAAAGAAAGAAAGAAAGAAAGAAAGAAAGAAAGAAAGAAAGAAAGAAAGAAAGAAAGAAAGAAAGAAAGAAGAAAGAAGAAGAAAGAAAGAAAGAAAGAAAGAAAGAAAGAAAGAAAGAAAGAAAGAAAGAAAGAAAGAAAGAAAGAAAGAAAGAAAGAAAGAAAGAAAGAAAGAAAGAAAGAAAGAAAGAAAGAAAGAAAGAATTGATTTCCCCAGGAGGGCGAGGCACAGAGCCCCTGCATCTGCCCGTGCAGGAATTAAGAAAACAAGAAAGAAAGAAGAAAGAAATTAAGAAAGAAAGAAAAAATGAAAGAAAGAATGAAAGAAGAAAGAAGAAATTAAGAAAATAAGAAAGAGAAATTAATTAATTAAGAAAGAAAGAAAGAAAGAGAAAGAAGAAATTAAGAAAGAAAGAAATTAAGAAAAAAAAAGAGAAAGAAAGAAAGAAGGAAAGAGTAAGAAGAAGGAAGGAAGGGAGGAAGGAAGGGCGAGGCACGGAGCCCCTGCATCTGCCCGTGCAGAAAATAAGAAAACAAGAAAGAAAGAAGAAAGAAATTAAGAAATTAAGAAAGAAATTCAGAAATTAAGAAATTAAGAAATTAAGAAAGAAAGAAAGAAGAAAATAGGAAAGGAATTAAGAAAAAGAAAAAGAGAAGAAAAAAAGAAAGAAAGAAAATGAAAGAGAGAAAAAAGAAAGAAAGAAAGAGAAAGAAATTAAGAAATTAAGAAAGAAAAGAAAGAAAAAGAAAAGAAAGAAAGGGAAGGGAAGGGAGAGAGAAAGAGGGGAAAGTTTTCACCACCCGTTACCCACCCATGGGGTTGGGGGCACACAAACCAAGAATCCCGCGGGTTAATTTAATTTCCATCAGCGGGTTAATTAATTCCCATCCGCGGGTTGATTTAATTGCCACCCAGGCTCAGGAGGGCGTGCCCGGGTGTTTCCCTCGCAGCAGTTTCAGTTTCACCCCGCTGGGTCAGCGCTGGGAATCGCCTGCCACCCTCTGGAGGCAGCGTCCGGAACGAACCGGGGGGTGCTTGGGGGGTCTCTGGCCTCTCCGAAGGCGGTGACGCTGTTTGTCCTTTGCTCCTGGTGCTGGCACAGCGGTGCCCCCTCGGATGGAATCCTCACCAGGGGACGATGCGGTTCTGTCCGGCCCAAATCCGCCGGGTTTGGGCATCGCTCCCGGGGGATCCGGGACACGGGGGGCGCGGGGCTCGGCCGGTTCGGCAGCGTTCGGTCCGTGAGAAAACCCCGCAGCGCCCGGGGCCCCGTGCCCGGCCCGGCCCGACCCGAGCTCCGGCGGAACCGGGGAGCGGAGCCCCGGGGAGCGGAGCCCCGGGTGGCTGCGGGGGGCTCGGGACCCCCAGGGCTGCGGGAGCCGGCGGGGCTGGACCCCCTCGAGGGGAGCGTCCCCTTGCAGGTGTGGGACCCTGGCAGAGGGGGGACCCTCGGCAGGGCTGGATGGGACCGGGCGGGACCCTCGGCTGGATGCGACCCTCGGCAGGGCTGGACCCCCTCGAGGGGAGCGTCCCCTTGCAGGTGTGGGACCCTCGGCTGGGTGGGACAGGGCGGGACCCTCGGCTGGGTGGGTGTAGGAGCGCGGGAGGGACGGAGATGGGAGATCTCTGGGGTCAGGGCTGCTCTCGGAGCAGTGGGGTTTATTTATTGCACAGGGCCTGGGGGAAGGGGCCCTGCTGGGAGCTGAAGCTGCAGCTGGGGGCAGAGAGAGAGGGAAGAGCAAGAGAGCGAAGTCAGAGGAGTGAGAGGAGTAAGAGAGGAGCTGAAGAGAAGTAAGAGCATGAAGTTCCCGTTCCAATCCATTAAATTTCCTTCTACACTGAATATTCCAACTCACACCAACCAATCCAGTGCAAGACACAAACGCTGCAGCATTTACACAAACCCTACAGCATTTATACAAACCCTACAGCATTTACACAAACCCTGCAGCATTCACACAAACCCTACAGCATTTACACACAAACCCTGCAGCATTTACACAAACCCTACAGCATTCACACAAACCCTACAGCATTCACACAAACCCTGCAGCATTTACACAAACCCTACAGCATTCACACAAACCCTACAGCATTCACACAAACCCTACAGCATTCACACAAACCCTGCAGCATTTACACAAACCCTGCAGCATTTACACAAACCCTACAGCATTCACACAAACCCTACAGCATTCACACAAACCCTACAGCATTTACACAAACCCTACAGCATTCACACAAACCCTACAGCATTCACACAAACCCTACAGCATTCACACAAACCCTGCAGCATTTACACAAACCCTGCAGCATTTACACACAAACCCTACAGCATTCACACAAACCCTACAGCATTTACACAAACCCTACAGCATTTACACAAACCCTACAGCATTTACACAAACCCTGCAGCATTCACACAAACCCTACAGCATTTACACACAAACCCTACAGCATTTACACACAAACCCTGCAGCATTTACACAAACCCTGCAGCATTCACACAAACCCTACAGCATTTACACAAAACCCTACAGCATTTACACAAACCCTGCAGCATTCACACAAACCCTGCAGCATTTACACAAACCCTACAGCATTCACACAAAACCCTACAGCATTTACACACAAACCCTACAGCATTTACACAAACCCTACAGCATTTACACAAACCCTACAGCATTCACACAAACCCTACAGCATTTACACAAACCCTGCAGCATTCACACAAACCCTGCAGCATTCACACAAACCCTGCAGCATTCACACAAACCCTACAGCAGTCACACAAACCCTGCAGCATTCACACAAACCCTGCAGCATTCACACAAACCCTGCAGCATTTACACACAAACCCTACAGCATTTACACAAACCCTGCAGCATTTACACACAAACCCTACAGCATTCACACAAACGCTACAGCATTTACACACAAACCCTGCAGCATTTACACAAACCCTACAGCATTCACACAAACCCTACAGCATTTACACAAACCCTACAGCATTTACACAAACCCTACAGCATTCACACAAACCCTACAGCATTCACACAAACCCTGCAGCATTTACACACAAACCCTACAGCATTTACACAAAC
Organism: Phylloscopus whistleri; assembly: GCA_017589585.1. NCBI lineage: Eukaryota > Metazoa > Chordata > Aves > Passeriformes > Phylloscopidae > Phylloscopus > Phylloscopus whistleri. The sequence continues at coordinate 243,694 of JADMLD010000260.1, read as the reverse complement.
CCTACAGCATTTACACAAACCCTACAGCATTCACACAAACCCTACAGCATTTACACAAACCCTGCAGCATTTACACAAACCCTGCAGCATTCACACAAACCCTGCAGCATTCACACAAACCCTGCAGCATTCACACAAACCCTACAGCAGTCACACAAACCCTACAGAATTCACACAAACCCTGCAGCATTCACACAAACCCTGCAGCATTCACACACAAACCCTACAGCATTTACATAAACCCTACAGCATTTACACACAAACCCTGCAGCATTTACACACAAACCCTGCAGCATTTACACAAACCCTGCAGCATTCACACAAACGCTACAGCATTTACACACAAACCCTGCAGCATTCACACAAACCCTGTAGCATTTACACAAACCCTACAGCATTTACACAAACCCTGCAGCATTCACACAAACTCTACAGCATTCACACAAAACCCTGCAGCATTCACACAAACCCTGCAGCATTCACACAAACCCTGCAGCATTTACACAAACCCTACAGCATTTACACAAACCCTGCAGCATTCACACAAACTCTACAGCATTCACACAAAACCCTACAGCATTCACACAAACCCTGCAGCATTCACACAAACCCTGCAGCATTCACACAAACCCTGCAGCATTCACACAAACCCTGCAGCATTCACACAAACCCTACAGCAGTCACACAAACCCTACAGCAGTCACACAAACCCTGCAGCATTCACACAAACCCTGCAGCATTTACACACAAACGCTACAGCATTTACACACAAACCCTGCAGCATTCACACAAACCCTACAGCATTCACACACAAACCCTGCAGCATTTACACACAAACCCTACAGCATTTACACACAAACCCTACAGCATTTACACAAACCCTACAGCATTCACACAAACCCTACAGCATTTACACAAACCCTACAGCATTTACACACAAACCCTACAGCATTCACACAAAACCCTACAGCATTCACACAAACCCTGCAGCATTCACACAAACCCTACAGCATTTACACAAACCCTACAGCATTTACACAAACCCTGCAGCATTTACACAAACCCTACAGCATTCACACAAACCCTACAGCATTTACACAAACCCTACAGCATTCACACAAACCCTACAGCATTTACACAAACCCTACAGCATTTACACAAACGCTACAGCATTCACACAAACCCTGCAGCATTCACACAAACCCTGCAGCATTCACACACACCCTACAGCATTCACACAAACCCTGCAGCATTTACACAAACCCTACAGCATTCACACAAACCCTACAGCATTTACACACAAACCCTACAGCATTTACACAAACGCTACAGCATTCACACAAACCCTACAGCATTCACACAAACCCTACAGCATTCACACAAACCCTACAGCATTTACACACAAACCCTGCAGCATTTACACACAAACCCTGCAGCATTTACACAAACCCTACAGCATTCACACAAACCCTACAGCATTTACACACAAACCCTGCAGCATTCACACAAACCCTACAGCATTTACACAAACCCTACAGCATTTACACAAACCCTACAGCATTCACACAAACCCTGCAGCATTCACACAAACCCTACAGCATTCACACAAACCCTGCAGCATTCACACAAACCCTACAGCATTTACACAAACCCTACAGCATTTACACACAAACCCTGCAGCATTCACACAAACCCTACAGCATTTACACACAAACCCTACAGCATTTACACACAAACCCTACAGCATTCACACAAACGCTACAGCATTCACACAAACCCTACAGCATTTACACACAAACCCTGCAGCATTCACACAAACCCTACAGCATTTACACACAAACCCTACAGCATTTACACAAACGCTACAGCATTCACACAAACCCTACAGCATTTACACACAAACCCTGCAGCATTCACACAAACCCTACAGCATTCACACAAACCCTACAGCATTTACACACAAACCCTGCAGCATTTACACACAAACCCTGCAGCATTCACACAAACCCTACAGCATTTACACACAAACCCTACAGCATTTACACACAAACCCTGCAGCATTTACACAAACCCTACAGCATTCACACAAACCCTACAGCATTTACACACAAACCCTGCAGCATTTACACACAAACCCTGCAGCATTCACACAAACCCTACAGCATTTACACACAAACCCTACAGCATTCACACAAACCCTGCAGCATTTACACAAACCCTACAGCATTCACACAAACCCTACAGCATTTACACACAAACCCTGCAGCATTTACACACAAACCCTACAGCATTCACACAAACCCTGCAGCATTCACACAAACCCTGCAGCATTTACACACAAACCCTACAGCATTTACACAAACCCTACAGCATTTACACACAAACCCTACAGCATTTGCACAAACCCTACAGCATTTACACAAACCCTACAGCATTTACACAAACGCTACAGCATTTACACAAACCCTACAGCATTTACACAAACCCTACAGCATTTACACAAACGCTACAGCATTTACACAAACCCTACAGCATTTACACAAACCCTACAGCATTCGCACAAACCCTACAGCATTTACACAAACCCTGCAGCATTTACACACAAACCCTGCAGCATTTACACAAACCCTGCAGCATTCACACAAACGCTACAGCATTTACACACAAACCCTGCAGCATTCACACAAACCCTGCAGCATTCACACAAACCCTACAGCATTTACACAAAACCCTACAGCATTTACACAAACCCTGCAGCATTCACACAAACCCTACAGCATTTACACAAACCCTGCAGCATTCACACAAACTCTGCAGCATTCACACAAAACCCTACAGCATTTACACACAAACCCTACAGCATTCACACAAACCCTACAGCATTTACACACAAACCCTGCAGCATTTACACACAAACCCTACAGCATTTACACACAAACCCTGCAGCATTTACACAAACCCTGCAGCATTTACACAAACCCTGCAGCATTTACACACAAACCCTACAGCATTTACACACAAACCCTACAGCATTCACACAAACCCTACAGCATTCACACAAACCCTGCAGCATTTACACAAACCCTACAGCATTCACACAAACCCTACAGCATTCACACAAACCCTGCAGCATTCACACAAACCCTGCAGCATTTACACAAACCCTGCAGCATTCACACAAACCCTGCAGCATTCACACAAACCCTACAGCATTTACACAAACCCTGCAGCATTTACACACAAACCCTACAGCATTCACACAAACCCTACAGCATTTACACAAACCCTACAGCATTTACACAAACCCTGCAGCATTTACACACAAACCCTACAGCATTCACACAAACCCTGCAGCATTCACACAAACCCTGCAGCATTCACACAAACCCTGCAGCATTCACACAAACCCTGCAGCATTCACACAAACGCTACAGCATTTACACAAACCCTGCAGCATTTACACACAAACCCTACAGCATTTACACACAAACCCTACAGCATTCACACAAACCCTACAGCATTCACACAAACCCTGCAGCATTTACACAAACCCTACAGCATTCACACAAACCCTACAGCATTCACACAAACCCTGCAGCATTTACACAAACCCTACAGCATTCACACAAACCCTGTAGCATTCACACAAACCCTGTAGCATTTACACAAACCCTACAGCATTCACCCCCAGCCTGTAAGAATCATTCCATTCCCGTGCTGTGTTACATTTTAAACCCTAAAAATGACTCTTCGGACCCCTCCTGCCAAGCTGGCAGGGTCTGCTGTGACCCTTGGACTTTTGGTGAGGAGCAGGGCGTTGTTTAATTAATAAAAGGATTAATTACCTTCAGCAGCCACACTGCTGCTCTCCAGCTGTCCAGGAACTGAGGCTCTAAACATCGAAACTCACTTTCAATTCTATTTCACTGACAGGTTTCACATTCTCAAAACTTAAGCAGTCATGTTTATAAGGTGTTGGGGAGGATGAAGCAGGAAGCCCCTGCAGAAATGATTTATTGGTGAAAGATTCTAAGAGTGTGAAACCTGCAAGAGAAATAGAGTTAAAAGCAAGATTCGAGCTATAGAATGCTAAGCAGGAAGGTGGTGATTAAATTAGCTGAATCGATTGCCAGGGCTCTGGTGATTGAGCAATTCTCCTCCCCAGACAAAGGGATGAAAAAGGGGGTTGGACCCTGCCAGGTGGCAGATAAAAGGTGGCTTTTCAGGTTTTTAGTATGTGGATTAGTACGGTAATGTCGTATTTCTCATGGGCTGTGTGTAAATTCTGTAGGTTTTGTATCCTGTACTGGTTGGTTGGTGCCGACCAGAATATTCAGCATAGAAGGGATAAAATGGAATGTAACAGGAAATTCCCGCTCTTGCTCTCTTGCCCCCTTGGACTTTTGGACTCTCCCTGTTGCTGCTCCCTTCCCTTCCCTCGGTGCTGGTCAGTTTGCCTTCCCCACGACCAATAAACCACGAGTCCTAAGAGCATCTCGGTCTCCGGATATCTTTCATCGGACTCCACTGCAGCTCGTTTCTAATAATAAGGCTTTCCTTTTCCATCTTCCCCAACAGGTGGGACCCTCGGCTGGGTGGGACCCTCGGCTGGGTGGGACCCTCGGCAGGTGGGACCCTGCCAGGGCGGGGCCCTCGGTGGCGCTGCTGTCACCTGCCCGCCAGGTACCGCCGCCCCCGCCCCGCCTCTCCCCGCCCGGCCGCGCAGGGCGGGCGCCTCGGGAGGAAAGAAAAACAAAAAATGTTCCTTTTGCAAAGCCGCAGAGCGGCCCATCCCCGCGCCCAGGGGACAAAAACGCTCTTTATTCGGGCCGGGAGGGGCTGCACAACCCCGATCTCTGTGGGAAAGGGACTGTCAGGTGTCCTCTGCCCCGGCTGGCGGTTCCTGGGAAAAAGGGATGGGCCGGGCTCTTCCTGGAGCTCAGAGCACCTGGCCTGGGGCAGGGCCCGGGAGGGGACAGTCCGGGGGGCTGGGGTGGTGCCAGGGCGGCAGGGAGGGGGGAGGGGTCACTGGGGTCACTGGGGTGGTGTCGGGGTCACTGGGGTGGTGCCAGGGCTGCAGGGAGGGGGGAGGGGTCACTGGGGTCACTGGGGTCACTGGGGTGGTGTCGGGGTCACTGGGGTGGTGCCAGGGCTGCAGGGAGGATGTCAGGGCTGCAGGGAGGGTGTTGGGGTCACTGGGGCGGTGTTGGGATCACTGGGGTCACTGGGGTGGTGTTGGGGTCACTGGGGTCACTGGGGTGGTGTCGGGGTCACTGGGGCAGTGTTGGGGTCACTGGGGTGGTGTCAGGGCCGCAGGAAGGGTGTCGGGGTGGCACCAGGGGTGACCACAGCTGCGGCTGCTTCCCGCACCCTTTCCAGGGAACTTCTCTTATCAATCCTGGTTCTCTTATCAATCCTGGTTCTCTTATCACCTGGCAGCCGAGTTCCCCTGGGCAGCTGTGGAGCAGAGCCAGGAGAAGGATCCCAACGCAGATCCGGCCCAGGCTGCCCCGGCCACGCTCCTGCTGTCCCCTGAGGGAACTGGGACAGGAAGGGACCCAGCTCTGCTCGTCCAGTGCTGCTCCGGGAGGGCCCCAAGCCCCCCAGAGCCCCAGCTGTGGGGGCACCGCCAGGGCCCCCCTTGGGCACAGATCTCGGTGGGGCTGGGGGGCTCTGCCCAAGCTGGAGCTCCAGGGCCCTTCCCCGAGGGTCCCTCGGTGCTGTGCCCCCCTCCCAGGTCACAGTGACAGAAGGTCCCAGTGCTGGCAGGAGGTTCTGGTGCTGGCAGGAGGTCCCGGTGCTGGTGGAAGGTCCCGGTGCTGGCAGGAGGTCCCGGTGCTGGTGGAAGGTCCCGGTGCTGGCAGGAGGTCCCGGTGCTGGCAGGAGGTCCCGGTGCTGGTGGAAGGTCCCGGTGCTGGCAGGAGGTCCCGGTGCTGGTGGAAGGTCCTGGTGCTGGCAGGAGGTCCTGGTGCTGGTGGAAGGTCCTGGTGCTGGTGGAAGGTCCCGGTGCTGGCAGGAGGTTCTGGTGCTGGCAGGAGGTCCCGGTGCTGGCAGGAGGTCTCGGTGCTGGTGGAAGGTCCCGGTGCTGGTGGGAGGTCCTGGTGCTGGTGGAAGGTCCTGGTGCTGGTGGAAGGTCCCGGTGCTGGCAGGAGGTCCCGGTGCTGGTGGAAGGTCCCGGTGCTGGCAGGAGGTCCTGGTGCTGGTGGAAGGTCCTGGTGCTGGTGGGAGGTCCTGGTGCTGGCAGGAGGTCCTGGTGCTGGCAGGAGGTCCCGGTGCTGGCAGGAGGTCCCGGTGCTGGCAGGAGGTCCCGGTGCTGGTGGAAGGTCCTGGTGCTGGCAGGAGGTCCCGGTGCTGGTGGAAGGTCCTGGTGCTGGCAGGAGGTCCCGGTGCTGGTGGAAGGTCCTGGTGCTGGCAGGAGGTCCCGGTGCTGGTGGAAGACCCTGCTGAGGGCAGACATGGCGAATCCTGCCCCAGGGGCTGTCACCCGGTCACTGCCCCCAGGACGTGGCTGCTCTGCCCGGGCTGGCCGAGCCCTCCCCACCTGCTCAGCCCCTGGCCAGCAGCTCCTCGGGGGGACGCAGTGGTCACACTCGTGGTCACAGTGGCCGGAGCGGGCGTGGGCAGTGGCCTCTGGGGACCCACGGTGCCAGTCGTGGCAGCTGCTGGTGCCTGGCCAGGCAGGATGGCTGCATGGAGCAGAGGCAGGTGTGCCCCTGCCAGGGGCTCAGGTGTGCCAGGGGCTCAGGTGTGCCATGCAACCCGTGAGGGCTGCATGGAGCAGAGGCAGGTGTGCCTCTGCCAGGGGCTCAGGTGTGCCAGGGGCTCAGGTGTGCCTCTGCCAGGAGCCCAGATGTGCCAGGAGACCAGATGTGCCCCTGCCAGGGGCTCAGGACCCACGGAGCCATGGAAGGGTTTGGGTGGGAAGGTGATGCCTCAGGGATTTCAGCTCTCACAGTTTCAGACCCTGTGCCCCCTGAGGGTGCAGATCTGAGCCCCCTCCCCACACTCACTGCTCAGGGTGACACCCTGGATTTCAGATTTTGTATTTTCAGGTTCTGAGCCCCCTGAGGGTGCAGCTCTGAGCCCCACGCTCACCCAGCTCTGCACAGAGCAGGGACACAAAACAGATCCTGTCCCTGCTGAGCACCAACTCTCAGCCCCAAAGCACAAACAAGGGTGGCTGCAGGGAGGAACAAGAGGGATGGGACCTCACAGCCTGGAGCTGGAATTGGACAATTAAACCCCAATGTGCAAATGGACCAGAACTGATAAAAATGTAAAATCTCGTGATGGGGCAGCCATTTTGTGTGGCCATTCCTGACCCACCCTTGGGTGCAGCCGTGGTCAGGCTCCTGTGATGCCCAGGGTGGGTCCAGGAAGCCTTTTAATAAATCTCTACTTTAATGAATATCTACTTTAATGAATATCTCCTTTAATAAATATCTATTTTAATAAATATCTACTTTAATAAATATCTACATTAATAAATATCTCCTTTAATAAATATCTATTTTAATAAATATCTACCTTAATAAATATCTCCTTTAATAAATATCTATTTTAATAAATATCTACTTTAATAAATATCTCCTTTAATAAATATCTATTTTAATAAATATCTGCTTTAATAAATACCTACTTTAATAAATATCTACATTAATAAATATCTATTTTAATAAATATCTACCTTAATAAATATCTCCTTTAATAAATATCTATTTTAATAAATACCTACTTTAATAAATACCTACTTTAATAAATATCTACCTTAATAAATATCTCCTTTAATAAATATCTATTTTAATAAATATCTATTTTAATAAATATCTCCTTTAATAAACACCTACTTTAATAAATATCTACATTAATAAATATCTCCTTTAATAACTATCTATTTTAATAAATATCTACTTTAATAAATATCTCCTTTAACAAATATCTTTATTCTCCAGCTCTGTCCAGCCTCTGTTTCAGGTCAGCCTTCCCAAGGCATCCGGGGAACTCAAGGATCGTCCAGTTCCAACCTCCAGGGCCGCGGGCAGGGACACCTCCTGCTATCCCAGGCTGCTCCCGGCCCCATCCAGCCCGGCCTGGGGCACTGCCAGGGATCCAGGGGCAGCCACGGCTGCTCCGGGCACCCTGTGCCAGCCCTGCCCACACTCACGGGGAGGAACCTCTCCCCAGTCCCCAGGAGCCCAGGAGGTGCTCTGGAATGTTGAGTTCCTCTGGGGAATGGGTTTTCCCCCCAGAACCCCCTGAACCCCCTGTGACCATGGAGTTTGACCCTTCCTCCCTATCCTGACCCTGCTGGCTCAGGTCCAGCTCTCTCCCCTGAGCAGAGACCAGATCAAGTCCTGCTCTTCCTTGTTCTCTCTCTCTGCCCTGGAACCCTTGGAGAACAAAACCCTGGACTGATCCCAGGAGGTTGGAGCCTCTTTGGGATCTTTTACCCTGTTCCCTGAGATGTTCCTCCAAAGCCTCCAAGGAACTGAGCAGCCAGAGGAGCCCGGGGGGCAGCAGAGGGGGGATATTTCACTGAGCACGTGGATTTTGCTGTGCTCTGCAGAGCTGGGGCACCCAAAGGGACCCAGGGCTTCCCCAGCAGGGCAGCTCTGGGCTGCAGGGAGGGGCAGAGCTGAGCCCTGGCTTGGGTTATGGAACCCAAAAATGTGTGTTCTATTTCATCTGTTGAGAACAGCTGGGGAGATTTTGTTTTTTCTTTATCTCTTGTAATTCTGGGGGAGAGGGGCAGATGCCTTCTGATCATGGCCCAGCTGTTCAAACCAGGTGGGGCAGTGTTTGTTATCTGTTACCACCCGCCCTCCCTCCAGGGGATCTCTGCTGCTGCTGGGCCATGAAGGCTCAGCAGGGACAGGACACATTCCATCATCCCATGGGAGATGCTGCACCCAGTGGGGGGAGCCAACCATTCCTACCTGGATAAAAACTGAGACTCAGGAACACCAGGGATCTGGTTCCACTGGATTCCCAGAGGGAGACTGGGCCCTTCTCACCATCCCTGGACCCTTTTCACCATCCCTGGACCCTTCTCACCATCCCTGGACCCTTCTCACCATCCCTGGGCCCTTCTCACCATCCCTGGGCCCTTCTCACCATCCCTGGACCCTTTTCACCATCCCTGGACCCTTCTCACCGTCCCTGGGCCCTTCTCACCGTCCCTGGACCCTTCTCACCATCACTGGACCCTTCTCACCATCCCTGGACCCTCCTCACCGTCCCTGGGCCCTTCTCACCATCCCTGGACCCTTTTCACCATCCCTGGACCCTTTTCACCATCCCTGGGCCCTTCTCCCCATCCCTGGACCCTTCTCACCACCCCTGGGCCCTTCTCACCACCCCTGGGCCCTTCTCACCATCCCTGGACCCTTCTCTCAATCCCTGGGCCCTTCTCACCATCACTGGACCCTTTTCTCTCAGGATCATCTCTGCCCCAACAGAACCACATCTGCCACCCCAGAAGGATTTACTTTTGGACTGCTCCCAACACCCTGACCAGGAGTCTCACTGGTTTTGCTTTCAAACCAGCACGAGCCCCTACCTGTGTCCCAGGTAGGCACAGGTGAGGCCTTTGGTGTTTCCCAGGTCCAGCTTTGCCAGCAGCTGACCCTCAGGTGTGCCCCTGGGCACAGAGGGGCTGTGGGGTGGGTTGGGGACAGGGGGGTTGGGGGATCCCAGACCCACAGAACCCCAGGATGGGTCAGGCAGGAAGGACCCAGGGTGGGGGTCCTCAGGGTGGGTCACCACAGCCCACAGGGCACAGGGCTGTGTCCCCAGGGGGCTCTGGAGTGTCTCTGCTGGGGGACACTCCCCACCCTCTCTGGTCTCTGTTCCAGCGCTCGGTCACTGCACAGGAAAAAAATTCCTCCTGGTGTTCAGGTGGGACCTGCTGGGCATCGGTTCCTGCCCGTTGCCTCGTGTCCTGGTGGCTGCACCGTGGGGCAGAGCCTGGGCTGGCACCTCCCTGGGTGCCACAGGTGGCACAGGTCCACCTCGGCTGTCTCCTCAGGGCTGGCCAGGCCCAGCTCCCTCAGAGACGCTCCAGCCCCTCCTGTCCCCAGCCCCGGGACTGCCAGAGATGGGAACGGGGCTGGGAAGGGTCTGGAGCCCCAGGAGGGGCTGGGGGAGCTGGGAAAGGTCTGGAGCCCCAGGAGGGGCTGGGGAAGGGTCTGGAGAACCAGGAGGGGCTGGGGGAGCTGGGAAGGGTCTGGAGCCCCAGGAGGGGCTGAGGAAGGGTCTGGAGCCCCAGGAGGGGCTGGGGGAGCTGGGAAGGGTCTGGAGCCCCAGGAGGGGCTGGGGGAGCTGGGAAGGGGCTGAGCCTGGAGCAAAGGAGGCTCAGGGGGGCCCTGGTGGCTCTGCACAGCTCCTGCCAGGAGGGGACAGCCGGGGGGGTCGGGCTCTGCTCTCAAAGACCAAGAGACAGGAGAAGAGGAAACGGCCTCGAGCTGGGCCAGGGGAGGCTCAGGGGGGACAGCAGCAGGAATTTCCCCATGGAAAGGGTGGCCAGGCACTGGAAGGGGCTGCCCAGGGAGGTGCTGGAGCACCCATCCCTGGAGATGTCAAAGGGGATGTGGCACTTAGAGCTCTAGGCCAGGGCAGGCTCAGCAGCCTGGTCTGGTGGAAGGTGTCCCTGCCCGTGGCAGGGGTGGGACGAGGAGGCCCCTTCTGTAGCCCTGGTTGGTGCCTGAGATGTTTCGGTTTCTCTGAAACTCTTTTCCCAGGGAGTTTTCTGTTAACAAGAAATTTTAATTTTTTTTTTTAGAGAGTTTTTTGTTAACAAGAGCCATGTTTTTGTGACTGTAACCTTTGTTTACATTCCTTTCCCTAGGAGGGACTTCTTGATGTCCCTCTGCTCTGACCAATGTGATTGAAGAAGTTTGTCTTTATTTCACCAATTGGGTTGTGTCTTTATTTCACCAATTGGGTTGTTCTCTGTAGAACAGCATAAAAGAGAAGAAATAACCAGAAATAAACTGAGTCATTGTCAGCCTGTGAAGTCGAAGTCTGTGTCCTTGTGGTCTTTACAGCGTCACCCTTCCCACCCAAACCATCCCCTGGTTCTGTGACTCCTCTCCCGTTGATTTGTCCCTTCACCCCTCGAGCCCGTGCAGCTCCCGGCGCCCCACAGCCCCTCAGGGTGAGGAGGAGCCCCGCAGCCCCTCCACCCTCGTTCTGAGACACTAATTTTGAAGACTTTAAAAAAAAATAAAAAACAAAACAAACAAAAAAACAAAACAACAAAACAAAACAAAACAAAACAAAACAAAAAACAAAACAAAACAAAACAAAACAAAAAAACCACTAAGATTATATTGCTGATTTAGCTGGGAAAAATTAGTTTTGCTGAAATCAGTTAAAATTCAGAGGATGGTTAAGAGAGACCGGATTTTTGACAAGCTATCCCTGATCGAATAACTAATACCTATCTAATAATTCATTGCCTGCCAAGTTTATGTTTGTGTGAGCTGGGCTTGTAAAAAAAGGGGAAAAACAGGGAAATGGATCAACAGACCCCAAAAACACAAGATGATTGCAAACCCCCTATCTCTAGAAACAGTCCTGGGAACAGGAAACTCCAGGTTTTTCCAAGGAGTCATCTGCCACGTATGCATCAAAGGTTGAAAGTTTAGAACGAGGAAGACTGGTTTTACTTCCTCCTTTTGGTGACCACTCCCCACATAAGGCCCCCCGACTCATTTCAGAGAACAAACTGCTCGTGCTTAATGGCCTTTTCGTTAATTAGCATAGGAGAAGAGGAGGTGACAGGGGTGTGAATGTGCATTTGTATTTCGTGTGTTCAACATTTTTGTGGATAAAAGGCTTTGTAATTACCTGTGATCTTTGCAGTGCGTTATTGGGGAGCTATCCCACGCGCTGCCCGGCCATCAATAAACATACACTTTCTAACTTAACTGTTAGAGAGTCTTTTGTCCATCACAGTTGGGTATCGATATTAGATCGATATTCATGTTTTAATAAATCAGTTCCAGGTGCCAGATGGGGAGCTAGGAACCCCAACTACACCTCAAGGTCCCATTTCAATTGCCCCGGTTACATATCATCGAACTAGAGCGAGCGGAGCTGCAGATGCTGACTGGAAACCTTTCTCTTGGCAAACAATAAAAGATCTCTGCAAAATCCACAAAGAGTATGGTTAGAGACGGTCCATACTTCCGTGGAGTTTTAAATGCTGATCTGGCAGGAGCTGTGGCAGTCCCGTTTGATGTGCGACAGCTCTTTGCAAGCCTCGTGTCTTCTACGGAGTTTAAACTCTGCATGGAAAGAGCAGCATGGAAAAAGCGGCCCAAAGTCCATTTTCCAGGGCATTAGCGGGTTAATTAAGGCAGACAGCCCAAGGGAGCACATTTAAGGAGGGCAGGTTTCCTCCCATTAAACAGCAGTAGAGTTATTCATCCCTGAACCACTCGTGGCACGTGGGCTGGGTCAGCTCAGGGCACCGCAGGGCAGGAGGAGCAGGAGGGTGGAGCTTTGGTTTGTGCTTGAGATGTTTTAGTTTTTTGAAAAATTTTCTTTTTTTAGGGAGTTTTGTGTCAACAAGAGACACGTTTTTGTAACTGTAACCTTTGTTTACATTCCTTTCCCTAGGAGGGACTTCTTGATGCCCCTCTGGTTTGACAAATGTGCTTAAAGAAGTTTGTCTTTCTTTCACCAATTGAGTTGTTCTGTGTAAAATTGTATAAAAGAAAAGAAATTAAACAAAGTCATTGTCAGCCTTCTGAAGTCAGAGTCTGTGTCGTTGTGGTTGTGGTAAATAATGATTCATGTTTTCATAATGTTTGTCATTGTAGCAAATAGAAACAAAAATACGGTTTTTCCAAGAAAGCCAAAAACCCTCTCAGAGCAGGGCAGAGGGCTTGGAAAATTTCTCAAGAGCTCTCAGGAGGAGAGAACAAAGAAATTACAATTCCAATAGAAGGTGGAGAACGGCCAGGACGAGGAGGATCAAGCCCCTGATGAGGCCTGATGGTATCTGGTATCTTATCAGAAAAGGGAGCCCTCCCCACCCAGGAAACCTTTTCAAACAGCAGATCCCGCTGTCAGAAATTTCAACATCTACCGAAACTGAGGCATCAAGGGACAAAAGAACTTATAGAAATCTCGGACTCATGTAAGCTCAGCCAGAAAATGTATAAAACATCTGGCTTGGGCTCGGCCGGTGTGAAACCTGGGGGAGTGTAACGTGGCAGAGGTGGCACTCTGGTTTCACCCAGTCGGCACTATTTCCTTGGCCGTTGGCTCTGTCGAGTTCTCTGTCCGAAATTCTCGCTGGCAAATAAATGACTTTCGATGGAATTGGCTCTCTAAATTTATAATGTGATAAATGCCAATCACTCATTTTTAGAAATTTATGAAAATTTAATAAAGAATAAAATTGGTTACAAAAAAATTAATGCAAATAAAAGTTTAAAAAAGTTTTCAGAGACAGGACAAATAATGAGACAATAAAAAGGTAAAGAAGGTAGTCTAGACTACGTCCTTTCTCCGTCCCAGACCAGGCCAGTCAGGAGAAAGGTGATTTTCAGTAGAAACCCTCCTCTTTTTGAGGACTAAAACTTAATAATTATGCATGCCTTATCAAAAACAAACTTGTTTTCTAAGAGTCTTTTGCTAAGCCTTCTTGGCGACAGGGAGTCATGCTTCTGTGGATTCGGAGCGTCTGGTTCTTGTGAGTTCTGAGAGATATGCATCTTTCGTTTGAAGAATTCGAGGGGGTTTCTCTTCTGTTGTAAATCTTATCTCTGTGAAACGTTCTCTTGGGCAGCTTAAAGAAAATATCTTACACACACATTTTTACTAAAACTTAAAGTTAAAAACTACATTTACTATATGTTTCAAATGTTAATATTGTATAACTTTTCTAACTAGCATATTACATATAGTAAATATCTGCATAGAGCCACATACACACAATATGCCTTTTTCACATATAATGTGGCCTTTAACAGCGTCAGGAGGGGACGGCGGCTCCGCCACGGATGGACAGACGGAGAGCACGGCACAGCCACCTCCGCTCTCAGCTCCCCTGAGGATCCAGCCCCACAGAGGCTCCGTGGAGACCAAACCCCTCTGGGCTGAGGCTGCTGGAGCTCCCCGGAAAAGCAGGACAGGCTGAGGCGTGGGCAGCAAACACGGATGATGTCCCACGCCAGTGACACCCAACCTGGCACCCTGCCCACGCAGAAATCTGCTCCCCATGCTGTCCTGGCTTAAAAACCTGCAACCTGAACGTCACCCTGCAGAGCTTCTGGGGAAAATAGCTGGCAGGTGCGAGGAAACGGAGGCAGAGAATAAAAATATCACTTGCAGCGACAGCCCTGCGGAACAAAGACCTGCACTGGAATCTGTGTGGGGAAAATGAGGATGACACATTCACCTGAACGTCCTGAGATAACCCAGGCAGCCTCCTCTGCTCCTGAAAGGCAACCAGAGAAAGAGGCACCAAGCAATGCTGGGGGAGGCACTTCAAAGCTGCACCTGCTGCGGGTGGGCGGCGGTAGAGAAAAGAGATGGTGAAGGAAACTCCCTCACTGGGATCATAAAAGGTAAAAAATATTTAAAAAAAAAGGAAAGACAAAAACTAGCAGCAAAAGAAGTATTCACAAAAGAAACATTCTTCCCCAAGGCAAAAACAAGGAAAAAAATCAGAAGGTTTTTACAATTACTTTTTCAAAATATTAAGGAAATAAAGCCCCGTGTCGGGGTCAGGCACGCAGCGGCGCAGCAGCTGCAGGTACGTCAGGTTCTCGTGCGTGTTGGGGTCGAAGAAGCCCTTGGTGTCGTCGCCGGGGTCGGACAGGACCTGGTTCATCTCCTGGTCGAAGTAGCCGCGCTGGTAGGCCACCTCCACGGGCAGGCGGTGGCTGTGCACGGGGTCGATGATGCCGCCGGTGGCGATCTGGGCCTCCAGCAGGCGGATGCCGTGCTCCCTGACGATCAGCTCCCTCTGCATGGCCTGGAACAGGGAGATCTTGTCGCCCGTGTAGGGGTCGCAGTAGCCCGTCACGGCCCGCTCCGCCGACAGCAGCTTCTCCTGCAGCTCGCTGCCCACCAGGCCCGAGGACACGGCCTCGTCCACCGAGAGCTTCTGGTTCTTGACCGGGTCCACCAGGAAGCCGGTGGCGGCCTGCGCCTCCAGCAGCACCAGCGCCGTGCCCTGCCTCAGGATGCCCTTCCACATGGCCTGGTAGATGCTCATCTTCTCCGTCTGGCCGGGCTGAGCCTTGGAGGGCACCAGCACGCCGGCGATGACGCCCGTGCCGTCCAGGTAGCGCTTGACCGAGGCCATCTGCGTCACCTCCTGCACCGTCCTGGCGCCCTGCACCAGCTCGGCCAGCGTGCCCGTGTCGATGATGCCCGAGTCCAGCAGGTCCGAGGCGCTCACCTGCCTCCTGAGCCCCGTGAATTTCACGCTGCTGCCGCGCCGCGCCGCCTCCTCCACCAGCAGGGTCAGCAGCGTGGCCAGCTCGGCCAGCGCCAGGCTGCCGGCCCGCAGCTGCCCCAGCAGCTCCTGGCGCTTGGCCTCGGACACGAACTTGGAGAAGAGGAGCTCCCACAGGGACACCTTCCTGCCGTGGAAGCCGCCTGCTGAGACCTTGACCGTGTGGGACTTGAGGGAGCGCTCCAGTTCCTGCTCCTGGTCCTGCTTCAGCTCCTGCTTCTGCTCCTTCTCCTGTTTCTGCTCCTTCTCCTGCTCCTTCTCCTGCTCCACCTCCTGTTCCCGTTCCTTCTGGGAGTCGGAGGCACTGCCGTTCTCAACGGCTTCGGGCAGCCCCTCCCTGGCGGTGGCCTTGGGGGCGGCGTTGGCGCCGTGGCCCTGGGCCTCAGCCCCGGTGACCATGGCCCGCAGGAGGTCGATCATCTCCGCCACGCTGACCGTGCCCGCCTTGTAGCGGCGCAGGAGGTCCTGGCGCCGCTGCTCGGGGACGTAGCGGGAGAAGAGGAGCTCCCAGGCGGTGACGCTCTGGCCCTGGAAGAGCCCCACGGCCAGCGTGGTGCGGGCGGCCTGCAGGGCTTTGCGGGCATCCTCGCTCAGCTGGTAGAGCACGGAGCCCTTGTCCATCAGCTGCAGCATCAGCAGCCCCGTGTCCGGGTCGGGCACGCAGCGGCGCAGCAGCTGCAGGTACGTCAGGTTCTCGTGCGTGTTGGGGTCGAAGAAGCCCTTGGTGTCGTCGCCGGGGTCGGACAGGATCTGGTTCATCTCCTGGTCGAAGTAGCCGCGCTGGTAGGCCACCTCCACGGGCAGGCGGTGGCTGTGCACGGGGTCGATGATGCCGCCGGTGGCGATCTGGGCCTCCAGCAGGCGGATGCCGTGCTCCCTGACGATCAGCTCCCTCTGCATGGCCTGGAACAGGGAGATCTTGTTGCCCGTGTAGGGGTCGCAGTAGCCCGTCACGGCCCGCTCCGCCGACAGCAGCTTCTCGTGCAGCTCGCTGCCCACCAGGCCCGAGGACACGGCCTCGTCCACCGAGAGCTTCTGGTTCTTGACGGGGTCCACCAGGAAGCCGGTGGCGGCCTGCGCCTCCAGCAGCACCAGCGCCGTGCCCTGCCTCAGGATGCCCTTCCACATGGCCTGGTAGATGCTCATCTTCTCCGTCTGGCCGGGCTGGGCCTTGGAGGGCACCAGCACGCCGGCGATGACGCCCGTGCCGTCCAGGTAGCGCTTGACTGAGGCCATCTGCGTCACCTCCTGCACCGTCCTGGCCCCTTGCACCAGCTCGGCCAGCGTGCCCGTGTCGAT
Source organism: Phylloscopus whistleri (assembly GCA_017589585.1). Taxonomy (NCBI): domain Eukaryota; kingdom Metazoa; phylum Chordata; class Aves; order Passeriformes; family Phylloscopidae; genus Phylloscopus; species Phylloscopus whistleri. The sequence goes on along the minus strand of JADMLD010000260.1, from coordinate 226,917 downwards.
GATGCCCGAGTCCAGCAGGTCCGAGGCGCTCACCTGCCTCCTGAGCCCCGTGAATTTCACGCTGCTGCCGCGCCGCGCCGCCTCCTCCACCAGCAGGGTCAGCAGCGTGGCCAGCTCGGCCAGCGCCAGGCTGCCGGCCCGCAGCTGCCCCAGCAGCTCCTGGCGCTTGGCCTCGGACACGAACTTGGAGAAGAGGAGCTCCCACAGGGACACCTTCCTGCCGTGGAAGCCGCCTGCTGAGACCTCGACCGTGTGGGACTTGAGGGAGCGCTCCAGTTCCTGCTCCTGGTCCTGCTTCAGCTCCTGCTTCTGCTCCTTCTCCTGTTTCTGCTCCTTCTCCTGCTCCTTCTCCTGCTCCACCTCCTGTTCCCGTTCCTTCTGGGAGTCGGAGGCGCTGCCGTTCTCGACGGCTTCGGGCAGCCCCTCCCTGGCGGTGGCCTTGGGGGCGGCGTTGGCGCCGTGGCCCTGGGCCTCAGCCCCGGTGACCATGGCCCGCAGGAGGTCGATCATCTCCGCCACGCTGACCGTGCCCGCCTTGTAGCGGCGCAGGAGGTCCTGGCGCCGCTGCTCGGGGACGTAGCGGGAGAAGAGGAGCTCCCAGGCGGTGACGCTCTGGCCCTGGAAGAGCCCCACGGCCAGCGTGGTGCGGGCGGCCTGCAGGGCTTTGCGGGCATCCTCGCTCAGCTGGTAGAGCACGGAGCCCTTGTCCATCAGCTGCAGCATCAGCAGCCCCGTGTCCGGGTCGGGCACGCAGCGGCGCAGCAGCTGCAGGTACGTCAGGTTCTCGTGCGTGTTGGGGTCGAAGAAGCCCTTGGTGTCGTCGCCGGGGTCGGACAGGACCTGGTTCATCTCCTGGTCGAAGTAGCCGCGCTGGTAGGCCACCTCCACGGGCAGGCGGTGGCTGTGCACGGGGTCGATGATGCCGCCGGTGGCGATCTGGGCCTCCAGCAGGCGGATGCCGTGGTCCCTGACGATCAGCTCCTTCTGCATGGCCTGGAACAGGGAGATCTTGTCACCCGTGTAGGGGTCGCAGTAGCCCGTCACGGCCCGCTCCGCCGACAGCAGCTTCTCGTGCAGCTCGCTGCCCACCAGGCCCGAGGACACGGCCTCGTCCACCGAGAGCTTCTGGTTCTTGACAGGGTCCACCAGGAAGCCGGTGGCGGCCTGCGCCTCCAGCAGCACCAGCGCCGTGCCCTGCCTCAGGATGCCCTTCCACATGGCCTGGTAGATGCTCATCTTCTCCGTCTGGCCGGGCTGGGCCTTGGAGGGCACCAGCACGCCGGCGATGACGCCCGTGCCGTCCAGGTAGCGCTTGACCGAGGCCATCTGCGTCACCTCCTGCACTGTCCTGGCGCCCTGCACCAGCTCGGCCAGCGTGCCCGTGTCGATGATGCCCGAGTCCAGCAGGTCCGAGGCGCTCACCTGCCTCCTGAGCCCCGTGAATTTCACGCTGCTGCCGCGCCGCGCCGCCTCCTCCACCAGCAGGGTCAGCAGTGTGGCCAGCTCGGCCAGCGCCAGGCTGCCGGCCCGCAGCTGCCCCAGCAGCTCCCGGCGCTTGGCCTCGGACACGAACTTGGAGAAGAGGAGCTCCCACAGGGACACCTTCCTGCCGTGGAAGCCGCCTGCCGAGACCTCGACCGTGTGGGACTTGAGGGAGCGCTCCAGCTCCTGCTCTTGCTCCTCCTCCAGTTTCTGCTCCCGCTTCTGCTCCACCTCCTGCTCCACCTCCTGTTCCCGTTCCTTCTGGGAGTTGGAGGCACTGCCGTTCTCAACGGCTTCGGGCAGCCCCTCCCTCACTGTGGCCTTGGGGGCGGCCTTGGCGCCGTGGCCCTGGGCCTCAGCCCCGGTGACCATGGCCCTCAGGAGGTCGATCATCTCCGCCACGCTGACCGTGCCCGCCTTGTAGCGGCGCAGGAGGTCCTGGCGCCGCTGCTCGGGGACGTAGCGGGAGAAGAGGAGCTCCCAGGCGGTGACGCTCTGGCCCTGGAAGAGCCCCACGGCCAGCGTGGTGCGGGCGGCCTGCAGGGCTTTGCGGGCATCCTCGCTCAGCTGGTAGAGCACGGAGCCCTTGTCCATCAGCTGCAGCATCAGCAGCCCCGTGTCCGGGTCGGGCACGCAGCGGCGCAGCAGCTGCAGGTAGGTCAGGTTCTCGTGCGTGTTGGGGTCGAAGAAGCCCTTGGTGTCGTCGCCGGGGTCGGACAGGATCTGGTTCATCTCCTGGTCGAAGTAGCCGCGCTGGTAGGCCACCTCCACGGGCAGGCGGTGGCTGTGCACGGGGTCGATGATGCCGCCGGTGGCGATCTGGGCCTCCAGCAGGCGGATGCCGTGCTCCCTGACGATCAGCTCCTGCTTCATGGCCTGGAACAGGGACATCTTCTGTCCCGTGTAGGGGTGGGTGTATCCTGTCACAGCTCTCTCGGCGCTGAGGAGTTTGTTTTTTAATTCGCTGCCCACCAGGCCCGAGGACACGGCCTCGTCCACCGAGAGCTTCTGGTTCTTGACGGGGTCCACCAGGAAGCCGGTGGCGGCCTGCGCCTCCAGCAGCACCAGCGCCGTGCCCTGCCTCAGGATGCCCTTCCACATGGCCTGGTAGATGCTCATCTTCTCCGTCTGGCCGGGCTGGGCCTTGGAGGGCACCAGCACGCCGGCGATGCTTCCCGTTCCCTCAAGGTACCTCCTCACACTTTCTGTCTGTGCGATTTCTTGTGCCGTCTTTTTTCCTTCCTGGAGTTTTTCTATCGTCTCCTCTGTGATAATTTGTGCGCTGAGCAGCTCTGACGCTGTGATTTGCTGTCGGATTCCCTGGAACCAGACGTCACTTCTGTCCTCCTCTTTTTCTCTGATGATCTTCAGTATTGTCTCAATGATTCCTTGCACGATGTGTTGGGATTCCCATTTGTATTTTCTCACCAGCTCTTTTCTTTTCTCCTCCGTGATGTACTCGGAGCAGAGAAGTTCCCAGAGCGACAGCACCTGCCCCTTGTATTTCCCCACGGGCACCTGGACCTTTGTGCACAGCAGGGCGTTCTTCGTTTGCTCGTCGATGTAGAAGTAGTCGCCCTCCTTCTCCAGGACCTGCAGCAGGTACAGGCCGCTCTCGCTGTCCTTGGCACACCTCTGCAGCAGCTGGCTGTAGCTGATCTTCTCCTGAGTGTTTGGGTCTATAAAGCCTTTGCTGCCGTGGTCTGGGTCCGAGAGCAGCAGGAAGGTGTCCTCGTCCAGGTGCCCCCGTCTGTAGGCCACCTCCACGGGCAGGCGGTGGCCGTGCACGGGGTCCACGATGCCGCCGGTGGCCAGCTGGGCCTCCAGCAGGCGGATGCCGCGGTCCCTGGCTATGATCTTCTGTCTCACAGCCTGGAAGAGAGAGATTGTACTGCCCGTCTGAGGATCCGCGTACCCCGTCACGGCTTTCTCCGCCAACAGCAGCGGCTCGCGCAGCTCGCTGCCCACCAGCCCGGAGGACACGGCCTCGTCCACCGAGAGCTTCTGGTTCCTGACGGGGTCAAGGAGGAAGCCGGTGGCCGCCTGCGCCTCCAGCAGCCCCAGCGCGCACTGCTCTGTGAGAAGACCTTTCTTCAGGGCCTGGTAGATGCTCATCACCTCTTTCCTCAGCGGGAGGAGAACCCCGGCGATGCAGCCGGTGCCCTCCAGGTACCTCTGGATGGTGTCCCTCTTTGTGAGGCTGGCAGGCGTGAGGCTCCCATCCTGCAGCTGGTCCAGAGTTTTCTTGTCGATTATCTCGGAGTTGAACAGTTCTGACACCGACACCTCCCCCCGCAGCCCTTTCACCTTGAGGGCTTCTCCTCTGCGCTCCGTGTCCTCGATGATTTTTAGGATGAGGGATATCAGCTCTTCCAGCATCAGGGTTTTGCTTTTGTACTGCATCACCAGCTCTTTCCTTTTCTGCTCCGAGATGTAGTGCGAGCAGAGGACTTCCCAGACAGAAACCGTTTGGCCCTTAAACTTCCCGACCTTCACTTGGAGGGGCTTTGAGCGCAAATCCTGTTTGGTGGACTCGTCGATGTAGAAGTACTTTCCTCCCTCCTTCACAACCTGCAGCATGTACAGCCCCGTCTCCGGGTCTTGGACGCACCTCTCCAGCAGCTGCATGTACGTCAGGTTCTCGTGCGTGTTGGGGTCGAAGAAGCCCTTGGTGTCGTCGCCGGGGTCAGACAGGATCTGGTTCATCTCCTGGTCGAAGTAGCCGCGCTGGTAGGCCACCTCCACGGGCAGGCGGTGGCTGTGCACGGGGTCGATGATGCCGCCGGTGGCGATCTGGGCCTCCAGCAGGCGGATGCCGTGGCTCTTGACGATCAGCCCTTGGTTCATGGCCTCGAACAGGGACATGGGGGCTTTGGTGTAGGGGTCGGTGTAGCCCGTCACGGCTCTCTCGGCGGAGAGCAGCTTTTCGAAGATCTCCCCCCCGATCAGCCCCACCTCTAACGCCTCCTCCACCGAGAACTTCTTGTTCTTCTCGGGGTCGATGATGTAGCCGGTGGCCGCCTGCGCCTCCAGCAGCACCAGGGCGGTCCCTGGCCTCAGGATGCCCTTCCACATGGCCTGGTAGATGCTCATCTTCTCGTTGCTTGGCTGTATGAGGACCCCCGCTATGAAATTAGTGCCCTCCAGGTACCTGCGGACAGACTCCATCTCGGTGACTTCTTTGACCGTTTTCTTCCCCTGGCTGAGCTCGTCCAGGGTTTTCTTGTCAATCAGCTGGGACTGGAAGAGGTCACTGGCCGACACTCTTTTCCGCAGGCCCTGGAAGGCAAACTTCTTGCCTTGTGCCTCCGTCTCCTGGATGATCGTGGTGATGCTCGTCGTGATTTCCTGCAGCAACTCGGCCTTCTCCTCTTTGTACTTCTGCACCAGCTCCCTTCTCTTGCTGTCTGAGAAGTACTCGGAGTTGAGGAGGTCCCAGACAGACACGGTCTGTCCTTTGAACCGCCCCACGTTGACACAGACGGTCACGGATTTCAGCACCTTCATGGTCTGCTCATCCACGCAGAACACGGCGTTCTCGGAGAGAGGGAGGAGCCACAGCCCCGACCCAGCCTCGCGCAGGCACCGCTCCTTCAGCTGCTGGTAGGTCACGTTCTCCTTGGTGTTCGGGTCGAAGAAGACCTTGGTGCTGTCGTCCAGCCGGGAGAGGGTTTGGTTCAGGTCCTCGTCGTAGAAGCCGTACCTGCAGGCAGCCTGGAGCGGCAGGTGGAGGTGGTGGACGGGATCCACCACCCCTCCCGTGGCCAGCTGGGCCTCCAGCAAGGGCACAGCCTCAGCCAGGGGGACGAGCTCCTTCCTGAGCGCTTGGCAGAGGGAGATGGAGCCCCCGGTGTAGGGGTCTGTGTAGCCCGTCACAGCCCTCTCAGCCAGCAGGAGCTTCTCGCTCAGCTCTTCTCCAACCACGGCCGCTCTCACGGCCTCCCTGACGCTGAGCCTCCGGTTGGTCGCAGGGTCAGTCAGGTATCCCGTGGCTGCCTGAGCCTCCAGCAGCCTCAGAGCAGCCCCGGGGAGGAGGAGGTTGTTTTTCATGGCTTCGTAGAAGCTCATCTTCTGTTTGGAGGCCTCTATGAAGACCCCAGCGATGCTGCCTGTGCCCTTCAGGTACCTCTGCACGCTCTCCATTGCGGCCACTTCCTGGGGAGTTCTTACACCCTGAGCCAGCTCTTCAAACGTCTTCTGGGAAATGATGCCCGTGTCCAGCAGCCAGACCACGGGGACACTGCCCCTCAGGCCTTCCAGGGAGATCTGGGTCCTGGCTTTCATCTCCATCTCCCCCACCAGCCTGAGCACCAGAGCCACCAGCTGCTCAAGCGACAGCTCCTCCGACCGGAACCTCTCCACAAAGTCTCTCCTCTGCTCCTCGGTGAAATACCCCGAGTGCAGGAGCTCCCAGAGGGAGACTCCTTTCTCCTTCACCGCGGTTTCCTGGAAAATGCGTTGGATCTGCTCGTCGGTGTAGGCGGGAGCAGCCGCCTGCGCCAGGGGCAGCAGGTGGAAGCCGGAGACGTCGTCCTTCTGGCAGTGCCGGATGAGCTCAGCGTAGGTCACGCTCTCCTTGCTGTCCGGGAGGCAGAAGACTCTGTGGTCATCGCTGGGCTGGGAAAGGGCCTTGCTGGTGTCCTCGTCCAGGCAGCCTCGCTGCTGGGCCGAGGCCAGGGGCAGGTGGTGGCCGCAGGCCGGGTCGATGATGCCGCCCGTGGCCATCTGCACCTCCATCAGCTGCATGGCCTGCTTGTCGGCCACCAGGCCCTTCTTCATGGCCTGGAACAGGGGGATCCTCTGGCCCGTGAAGGGGTCCTTGTAGCCCGTCACCGCCCCCTCCGCCTGCTGCAGCTTCTCGTGGACGTCCGGCCCGATGACCCCCTCCTTGACGGCCTCGTCCACGCGCAGCTTCTGGTTGTTCACGGGGTCGATGATGAAGCCCGTGGCGGCCTGGGCCTCCAGCAGGGGCAGGGCTACTCCCGGCACCACGATGTTCTGCTTCATGGCCTCGTAAAGGCTCATCCTCTGGTTGGAGGGCTGGAGCAGGATCCCCCCGATGCTGCCCGAGCCGTAGAGGTACTTCCTGACGGAGTCCATGGACAGCACCTGCTCTGGGGTGACGGCCCCGTCCAGCAGCTGCTCCAGCAGGGCCCTGTCGATGACGCCGGTCTCCATCAGGTGATAAGCGCTGACGTTGCCTCTCATGGCCGGGAACTTGATGGGGGCCCATTTCTTCATCTCCTCCTCCAGCAGCAGCCGGATTTGCTCCAGGCTGAGCTTCCTCAGCTGGAAGTGGTTGAAGATCTCCCGGCGCCTGCCCTCGGTGAAGTACTCGGAGTTCAGCAGGTCCCACACCGAGACCTTCTCCCCCCGCAAGCGCCCGAACCTGACGGGCAGCCAGGAGCTCCTGAAGGCCTGCCTGGTGGCCTCGTCGACGAACTGCCGCTTCCTGCTGTTCAGGGGGAGCAGGCAGAGCCCGGTGGAGGGCTCGGTGATGCACTTCTCCTTCAGCTGCAGGTAGGTCAGGTTCTCGTGCGTGTTGGGGTCGAAGAAGCCCTTGGTGTCGTCGCCGGGGTCGGAGAGGATTAAATTCATCTTCTTGTCGAAGTAGCCGCGCTTGTAGGCCACCTCCACGGGGATGCGGTGGCTGTGCACGGGGTCGATGATGCCGCCGGTGGCGATCTGGGCCTCCAGCAGGCGGATGCCGTGGTCCCGGACGATCAGCTCCCTCTGCATGGCCTGGAACAGGGAGATCTTGTCCCCCGAGTAAGGGTCTCTGTAGCCGGTGACCGATTTCTCCGCGGCCAGCAGCTTGTCGTAAACGTCCGGGCCGATGACGTTGGCTCGCAGGGCCTCGTCCACCGAGTACCTCTGGTTGGCAGCCGGGTCGATGACGAACCCCGTGGCAGCCTGAGCCTCCAGCAGGATCAGGGAGGTTCCCGGCCTGAGAAGTCCCTTCCGCTTGGCCTGGTAGATGCTGATCTTCTCCTGGGAGTCGGGGAGCAGCAGCCCAGCAATGCTTCCCGTGCCCTGCAGGTACTTCCTGACCGTGTCCATGCCCACCACTTCCTTGGCCGACGTTTCTCCCTCCTTGAGCTTCTTGAACAAGTCTTTGTTGATGATCTCCGAGCTGAGGAGCTGGTCGGCCGTCACCTGCTCCCTCAGGCCCTGGAAGGTGACATCGGCAGTGGCAGCCTTGTCCTCCACGGTGGCCCTGAGGGCCTCCCCCAGCCCCTGCAGGGAGAGCGCTCCTGCCAGGAACTGCCGGGCCAGCGCCGCTCTCTGCTCGGCCTGCAGGCACTCGGAGAAGAGCAGCTTCCACAGAGACACCGACCTGCCCTTGAACCTCCCCACGGCGATGGGCACCTGGGTGTTCTCCAGAGCTGTCTGGGCCCTGTGGTCCAGGAAGCCGAGTGTGGCCGGGGGTCCTTGGCTGCCGTCCCCGGGCAGCGGCAGCAGCAGCAGCCCCGTGCCGGGGTGGGTGAGGCAGCGCCGCAGCAGCTCGGCGTAGCTCAGCCTCTCCTCGGAGCCCGGCTGGAAGAAGCCCTTCAGGTGGTCAGGAGGGCTGGCCAGGAGCTGCCCGGTGGCCTGGTCCAGGAGCCCCCAGCGGCAGGCTGTCTCCATGGGGACACGGAGGTGCCTGCCCGGGGCGATGACACCGCCCGTGGCCACCTGGGCCTCCAGGAGGCACAGGCCGTGATCCCGGGGCACGAAGCCCTTCCCCACGGCCTGGAACAGGGAGAGCATCTCCCCGCTGCAGGGGTCCCTGTACCCCGTGATGGTTTTCTCCGCCGAGGACAGTTTCTCGTAAAGCTCTGGGCCGACCAGACCCACCCTGACAGCCTCATCCACCGAGTAGCTTCTGTTCTTCTGGGGGTCTGTCAGGCTGCCCGTGGAGGCCTGGACCTGCAGGAGCATCAGGGCAGCGCCAGGCACCAGGAGATGCTCCCTCAGGGCCTGGTAGAGGCTCTTCTGCTCCCCCGAGGGCAGGAGGACGCCAGCCACGCTCCTGGTGCCGCGCAGGAAGTGCTGAACGACGTCGTTCTCTGCCACCTCCTGGGCTGAGATCCTCCCCTCCTCCAGGCCCTGGAACACGTCTGGGCTGATGATGCCGGAGTCCATCAGGTCCCTGCTGCTCACCCTCCCTCCCAGCCCCGGGAACGTGATCTGCAGCGGCAGCAGGAGGAAGCCTGAGGCTGGGTCCACCACGCACTTCTTCCTGAGCTCCGAGTAGGTGACCCTCTCCGTGGTGCTGGGGTCCAGGAACACCTTGCCCTCCTCCTTGCTGGGGTCAGAGAGCAGCTGGCTCGTCTCCTCATCCAGGTGTCCCCTCTCACAGGCCACCTCTGCCGGCAGCCGGCCGCCGGTGGCCGGGTCGATGACGCCTCCGGTGGCCACCTGGGCCTGGAGCAGGCGGAGGCCCTGCTCCCTCCCCACCAGCTCCTTCTGGAGGGCCTGGAACAGCGAGATCTTCTCCTCCGTGTAGGGGTCCACGAAGCCCGTGGCTGCCCTGCCTGCCGAGAGCAGCCTCTCCCTCATCTCCAGCCCCACCAGCCCCGTCCGCAGGGCCTCGGTCACCGGGACACGGCGCCGCCCCACCGGGTCCCAGATGGAGCCCGTGGCCGCCTGGGCCTCCAGGAGGCAGAGGGCCAAGTCCAGGCCCAGCAGGTGCTCCCTGGTGGCCTCATAAAAGCTCATGATCCTCTTGGGAGCCTCCAGGTACAGGCCTGCGATGCTGCCGGCCGCCCCCGAGGGCTCTGGGGCCGCCGCCTCCCCTCCGGCCGCTCTCTGCTGCTTGCCCGGCATCGTGTCCTGGCGCCAGGGGCCGGTCCCCGGCGCGTCCTCCCCGGCAGAGCTGGGAACAGCCCGGCCATTCACCGCTGGCTTGCTCTCCATGCTGCTGCTGTGCTCCTCCTGCAGCTCTCAGGGCTCTGGGGAGAGAGAGAGAGGGGAGGCTCGGTGAGAACCCGACTGCTGCTGCGTGGTTTGCGTGTTAAACACCGCGTGTTAAATCAGGAACAGGGGAAAACACCGCGTGTTAAATCAGAAACAGGAGAAAACATCGCGTGTTAAATCAGAAACAGGGGAAAACACCGCGTGTTAAATCAGAAACGGGAGAAAACACCGCGTGTTCAATCAGAAACAGGGGAAAACACCGCGTGTTAAATCAGAAACAGGGGAAAACACCGCGTGTTCAATCAGAAACAGGGGAAAACACCGCGTGTTAAATCAGAAACGGGAGAAAACACCGCGTGTTCAATCAGAAACAGGGGAAAACACCGCGTGTTAAATCAGAAACAGGGGAAAACACCGCGTGTTCAATCAGAAACAGGGGAAAACACCGCGTGTTAAATCAGAAACGGGAGAAAACACCGCGTGTTCAATCAGGAACGGGAGAAAACACCGCGTGTTCAATCAGGAACGGGAGAAAACACCGCGTGTTAAATCAGGAACAGGAGAAAACATCGCGTGTTCAATCAGGAACAGGAGAAAACACCGCGTGTTCAATCAGGAACAGGAGAAAACACCGCGTGTTCAATCAGAAACAGGAGAAAACATCGCATGTTAAATCAGGAACAGGAGAAAACATCGCGTGTTCAATCAGAAACAGGAGAAAACACCGCGTGTTCAATCAGAAACAGGAGAAAACATCGCGTGTTCAATCAGAAACAGGGAAAACACCGCGTGTTCAATCAGAAACAGGAGAAAACACCGCGTGTTCAATCAGGAACAGGGGAAAACACCGCGTGTTCAATCAGAAACAGGAGAAAACATCGCGTGTTCAATCAGAAACAGGGGAAAACATCGCGTGTTCAATCAGAAACAGGAGAAAACACCGCGTGTTCAATCAGGAACAGGGGAAAACACCGCGTGTTCAATCAGAAACAGGAGAAAACATCGCGTGTTCAATCAGAAACAGGGGAAAACACCGCGTGTTCAATCAGAAACAGGGGAAAACACCGCGTGTTCAATCAGAAACAGGGGAAAACACCGCGTGTTCAATCAGAAACAGGAGAAAACATCGCGTGTTCAATCAGAAACAGGGGAAAACACCGCGTGTTCAATCAGAAACAGGGGAAAACACCGCGTGTTCAATCAGGAACAGGAGAAAACACCGCGTGTTCAATCAGAAACAGGGGAAAACACCGCGTGTTAAATCAGGAACAGGAGAAAACACCGCGTGTTCAATCAGAAACAGGAGAAAACACCGCGTGTTAAATCAGGAACAGGAGAAAACATGGCGTGTTCAATCAGAAACAGGGGAAAACACCGCGTGTTCAATCAGGAACAGGAGAAAACACCGCGTGTTCAATCAGAAACAGGGGAAAACACCGCGTGTTAAATCAGGAACAGGAGAAAACACCGCGTGTTCAATCAGAAACAGGAGAAAACACCGCGTGTTCAATCAGGAACAGGAGAAAACATCGCGTGTTCAATCAGGAACAGGAGAAAACATCGCGTGTTCAATCAGAAACAGGAGAAAACACCGCGTGTTCAATCAGGAACAGGAGAAAACACCGCGTGTTCAATCAGGAACAGGAGAAAACATCGCGTGTTCAATCAGGAACAGGAGAAAACATCGCGTGTTCAATCAGGAACAGGAATCCTCTCGGGCAGGAGGCAGCGGCAGCCAAAGGCTGAGCGTGTCCAGCCCTGGTGTGGGGATCTGAGGGATCCAGCCAAACCCAACGAGTCAGTGTTGATAAGCCCCACACGCCCCGGGGTCCCAGAGCCCCCTGCCCTGGGCCGTGGGCAGCAGGGGAGGGGGGTTCTGCCCCTCGGCCCCGCTCAGGTGAGACCCCACCCACCTGCAGGGCTGCCCCAGCCCTGGGGCCCAGCTCAGGAAGGGCCTGGAGCTGCTGGAGAGAGCCCAGAGGAGCCCCCGGAGCTGCTCCAGGGCTGGAGCCGGGCTGGGAGAGCTGGGGGGGCTCAGCTGGAGAGGAGAGGGGCCCAGGGAGAGCTTCCAGAACATTCCAGGGCCTGAAGGGGCTCCAGGAGAGCTGGGGAGGGGCTGGGGACAAGGGACAGAGGGACAGAGGGACAGAGGGACAGAGGGACAGGACACAGGGAATGGCTCCCACTGCCCAGGGCAGGGCTGGCTGGGATTTTGGGCAGGAATTGTTCCCTGTGAGGGCGAGCAGGCCCTGGCACAAGGGTGCCCAGAGAAGGTTCTGGCCCTGGCACAGGGTGCCCAGAGCAGCTGTGGCTGCCCCTGGATCCCTGGAAGTTTTCCAGGCCAGGCTGGGTGGGGCTTGGAGCAGCCTGGTCCTGCAGAAGGTGTCCCTGCCCGTGCCACAGGGTGGGACTGGAAGGGCTTTGAGGTCCCTCTCCACCCAAACCGTTCCGTGATTCTGCCATCCTGGGGTCGCACACGGCTGCTGCACGACCCCCCCGTCCTTCTGCTGCCCCCCCTGCTCGCCCTGCCCGAGCAAGGAAGGCTGAGGCTCCATCTCAGGGGGCCGAGAGCCCCCAGGGCTGCCTCGGGGTGAGGTTGTACCTGAGGCAAACCTGCCCCTGCCGCCTGCAGAGCTCCTGTCCGAGGCGGAAACGGTTCGTGCCTCAAACACCGACACAAAATTCCTGCTCATCCACGCCCACCCCTCCCTAAGGAATGCCCGACCGGAGCCTGCGACTGACAGCTGAGATCAGATCAAGGGAAACCCACCCTGCAGGGGAGAACAAACAAACAAACAAGGAAGAGAACCAAGCCGAGCCCAGCAGCCGTGCTGAGAATCATCTCTGGCTCTCTCTGGGGCGAGGCCAGAGCCCACAGACCCCTTGGCTGGAGCAGCTCTGCACGGATCTCCCCTCCCCGAGCGAGGTGGGGCAGGTGTAGCCCTGGTTGGTGCCTGAGACGTTTTGGGTTTCTGAAACCCTTTTCCCAGGGAATTTTCTGTAAACCAGAGCCACGTTTTTGTAGCTGTAACCTTTGTTTGCATTCCTTTCCCTAGGAGGGACTTCTCCTTGCTGTCCCTCTGCTCTGACCAATGTGACTGAAGGGGTTTGGCTTTGTGTCACCAATGGAATCGCTCTGTGTAGAGCAGGATAAAAGGGAGGCACAACCCAGAACTAAAGGAGTCATTTCCAGCCTCCTGCAGTCGGGGTCTGTGTCACCGGGGCACAGCAGCGTCAGGGAGGCGGTTCCAGCGCGGTGTCACCTCTGCTCAGGGGCAGCCACCCCCTCCTCGCTGACCCCAGCCGGCTGTGGAGCCCCCAGCCCTGGGAAGGACACCCGTGTGAGGGGCAGGGAGGGCCCCTCGCCCCCCAGAGACCCCCGAGTGCCCCCCTCGCTGGAGCCTTGCCCCCCAGGAGTGCACCCGGGGTCTGTGGTGAGGGACAGGGCAAACCCCCCCAGCCAGGGGGATTTCCTGCCTGGGAGGGCAAATTAACCCTTCAGGTTCTCTGCTCCCCAGGGGGACCCTCACCACCAAAACACCGCCTGGGGAGGGGCTCAGCATCACCAGGGCCCAGGGATGGTGGTACTTCTGTGTTCTGTCCCTGTCACTCTGTCCCCTGAGCTATTTTCTGTTTCTTTCTCCCTCTCTTGCATGTTCACTGTCACCAAACCCCTCGCTATTCACTTTGGCACGTTGGTCTGGTTTGCACCTTAATTTGGGTGGAGGCATTCCTGACAACTTTAACAACGTTAACAACTGAACCCTGACACCTTTAACAGCTGGATCTTGACAGTTTAATAACCGGGCCTTGACAACTTTAATAACTGGATCCTAACACCTTTAACAACTGAACCCTGACAACTTTAACAGCTGGATCTTGACAGTTTAATAACTGGGCCTTGACAACTTTAATAACTGGATCCTAACACCTTTAACAACTGAGCCCTGACAACTTTAACAGCTGGATCTTGACACCTTTAACAACTGAACCTTAACAACTTTAATAACTGGATCCTGACAATTTAATAACTGAGCCCTGACAACTTTAATAACTGGATCTTGACAATTTAGTAACTGGGCCCTGACTACTTTAATAACTGGATCCTAACACCTTTAACAACTGGATCCTGACAACTTTAACAACTGAGCCCTGACACCTTTAACAACTGGATCTTGACAATTTAATAACTGGATCCTAACAACGTTAATAACTGGGCTCTGACAATTCAATGACTGCGCCCTGCCAGCTCGGCGCCGCCACAGCTGGCAGGGTGAGCGCTGGCCGGAGGGTGTTTGTGGCCGAGCACGGGCATGCCAGGCTCGGGGAGCTGCGGTCAGCCCTGGCCGGCCGGAGGGTGTTTGTGGCCCAGCAGGGGCATGCCGGGCTCGGGGAGCTGAGTTCAGCCACTGCCGGGCTCTCAGACCACAGTGACCACACTGACCACACAGAGCCCCAGGGAGAGCCATACTGACCACACTGGCCACCCTGACCCCCCCGCAGAGGTCGCCTCCCCTGCGGTCAGTGTGGGGCAGCCCTGCCCCACCGCCCGGAGCTCACAGACCCATCTCCTCCCGGCTCCGCCCGTGCGAACGAGCGCCGGGAGCTCAAAGCGCCCTGGCGGGGCCGGGGGGGAGCCGCGCCCGGCCCTGCCCGCCCCAGGAGCGGCCGAGCCCCTCCGTGCGCCCGGCTCCGTCCCCGCCTGTCCCTGGGGCTCCGTCCCCACCTGTCCCTGGGGCTCCGTCCCCGCGTGTCCCTCCAGGCCCACGCCCACGCCCACGCGTGCATCCCGGTGCCGTCCGCATGCAAAACACCTGCGGGAAGGGGAAGGGGAACGGGAACGGGAACGGCAGCGCCCGGCGGCGGCTGCGCCCGCCCCGCGCCTGCGGCCGCCAGAGCCGCTGCTGCCCCGGCAGCCCCTCCCGGGCAGGGGGGTCCGGGAGGGGTGGAACAGGCGGGGTGGCACCAGCTGGGGTGGCACTGTCGGGGTGGCACCGGCTGGGGTGGCATCGGCGGGGTGGCAGCGACTGAGGGGGGCACCGGCGGGGTGGCATTGGTGGGGTGGCACCAGTGGGGTGGCACCTCCTAGGGTGGCACCTCCTGGGGTGGCACAGGAGGGGTGGCATCACCTGGGTGGCACCGACTGGAGTGGCACCAAGTGGGTGGCACTGTCGGGGTGGCACCGGCGGGGGTGGCATCGGTTGGGTGGCACCGGCGGGGTGGCACCGGCGGGGGTGGCACCGGCTGGGTGGCATCACCTGGGTGGCACCGCCGGGGTGGCACCGGCATCACCGGTGGCACCGGGTTGGCAGCAGCTGCGCTGCCCTTGGCAGGAGCCGGGCTCAGCCCGTCCGTGACGTGACGCCGAGCCGGGGCGGCTCCGGTGTCTGGAGAGCCCCGGGCAGGTCCCCGCAGGTCCCGGGGCTGGGACAGCCGAGCTCAGCGGCCCCGGCGCGGTTCCGGTGCCCGCACAGCCCCGGGCAGGTCCCCGCACGTCCCCGGCCCCGCGCTGCCAGCGGCCCCGATGGAATTCGGGCACCGCCACCCAGGAGTGTGGGAGCCGGGCCCGTTCTGTCGTCAGAAGGCGTCAGCCCCGTCGGAAACTTTGAGTAAGCGGCGGAGGCAGCGAGATTCCTGGCGGAGGTGTTGGCACCTGCCGCCCTGCCCGGGGCCACGCTCGGGCAGCGCTCCCCGGCAGCCGCCGCCGCTGCTCCGCGGGTTCCGCTCCCGGCCGCGGCGGGGAAGGCGCCGGCAGCGCTGTGAGCCGCGGGGCCCGCGCCCACGGGCACCCACGGGCACCCACGCGAGCCCCCGTGCACCCAAGGGCACCCACGGGACTCCCTGCGCACCCACGGGCACCCACGGGCACCCAGTGCCACCTACGGGAGCCACACGGGCACCCACGGGACTCCTCGCGCACCCAGTGCCACCCATGGGAGCCCCGGGGAACCAAGTGTCACCCACGGGAGCCCCACGAGCACCCACGGGACTCCCCCCGCACCCACGGGAGCCCCTCTCGGGGCCCTTCCTGGCCGCCCCACGCCCCGCGGGACGCTCCGCGCGTTCCGCAGCCGCCGGGGGCCCCGCGGAGGGAGCGGGGGATGGGACCGGTTTTACCGGCGGAGCGCGGGGCTCGGGGCCGGCAGCGGGCGGCGGGGGAGCTCCGTGCCCGGGCAGGGGCTGCGGAGCGCCGGGAGGGGCCGGGGGAGCCGGGGGAGCCGGCGGGGCGGTGTCAGCACGGCCGGGGCTTCGGGGAAGGTTCGGGGGAGGTTTCGGGGGCGGTGGCAGCAGCGGGGGCAGCCGGGGCGGGCTCCGGGGGGCTCTGCCCTGCCCTGAGCGGGCTGGGGGCTGCTCGGGACCCCCACCCGGCAGTGCCGGGGTCCTGCCTGCTGCCCGGAGGGGGCTGCTGTGGGGCGGAGGGGCCCCCCTGAACAAAGGGAGAACCCCCGAAGGAACAACCCCAAAAGGGAACAACCCCCAAAGGGAATAACCTCAAAGGGAACAACCCCAGCGCCCCGCGGACCCCCCTCACCGGGCACGGTACCGGTCCCCCCCGCCTGCCCTGCCCCGGTACCGCCCCTTCCCCAGCTCCCGCCGAGCCCTCCCGAGCCCCGGGAGCCCCGAGGCCCCGCGGGCTCCTCCCGGGAGCCGTCCTGCCCGGGCAGAGCCGCCCCCGGTCCCGCTGCCACCCGGCAGTGCCGCCGCCCCGTGCGGTGCCAGCCCGGCCCCGGCAGCGCCGCCGCGTTCCGGCCGTACCGGGGATGGCGAGAGCGGCACGGCCCGGCACGGCACGGCACGGCCCGGCACGGCACGGCACGGCCCGGCACGGCACGGCACGGCCCGAGCTCTCCTACCTGGTCACACAGCGGGATCCCCTGGCAGGTGCCCCGAGCTCCGCTGGTTCCTGCCCGGCACCGGGCGCGTTTAAATCCCGGCCCTTCCCCGCCCCTGGGGTGACACACCCCGGCAGGAACCGGCCCGGCCCGGCCCGGCCCGGCCCGGCCCGGCCCGCGGCTCCCCCGAGCGGGGGTCCCTCCTTGCACCGGGGGTCCCTCCTCGCAGGGGGGGTCCCTCCTTGCACCGGGGGTCCCTCCTCGCAGGGGGCGGCCCTGCCCCGGTGGGCTGTGCCCTCCACGGGGGAGGGGAGAGCGAAGGGCAGAGACCCCCCCCCGGGGCCAGCGCTGCCTTCGTCCCCAGCAGCTCCTCCTCCTCCTCCTCCTCTCCATCAGCCCCCAAACTCTCCCCGCTGCCGGCAGTGCCCCCGAGACCCCCGGAGACCCCCAGGAGACCCCCGGAGACCCCCGGGAGACCCCAGGCTGCAGGAGCAGGGCTGACTCAGCCCCAGCCTGGGCCCCACCCTGGCACCACAGCGGCCGGGGTGGGACGGGGGCCCCTTGCTGGGGGATTCCAGGGCACCCCGGGGTCTCGGTGGCCTGGGCGGTGTCACCTCCCGGTGCCTGGAGCTGCCCTGGTGCTCCTGCAGCTCCACCAGGCCTGACAGAGCCCCAGAAGGGCAGAAGCTGCTCGGTGGGTGAGGTGGGTCATGGTCAGCCCAGAGCTTCAGGAGAAACTGTCCTGGGCTGAGAAAACCATCACGGGGCACGGGGACGATGGACTCCCCCTGCCCCCCCGGGTTCCTGTGCTCGCTCAGTTCCTGCTGAGCTTTTTGGGGAGCACCTCACGGGGCAGGGTGAAGGATCCAAAGGAGGCTCCCACCTCAGGGTACATCCCGAGGCTTTAATGTGAAGGGGATCCAGAGGCAAGGAGGACGAACAAGGAACAACGTGGGTTTTTATCTGGTCTCTGTCCCGGGATAAATATCTGGCACTGAGCCATGGGACAGGGATAAGGGGAGAGCAGGGTCACACTGACAGGTGCAGAGTTCAGGGGTCTCTGGGGAGAACAGGGTCACACTGAGAGGTGCAGAGTTCAGGGGGTCTCTGGGGAGAGCAGGGTCACACTGAGAGGTGCAGAGTTCAGGGGTCTCTGGGGAGAACAGGGTCACACTGACAGGTGCAGAGTTCAGGGGGTCTGTGGGGAGAACAGGGTCACACTGAGAGGTGCAGAGTTCAGGGGTCTCTGGGGAGAACAGGGTCACACTGAGAGGTGCAGAGTTCAGGGGGTCTCTGGGGAGAACAGGGTCACACTGACAGGTGCAGAGTTCAGGGGTCTCTGGGGAGATCAGGGTCACACTGAGAGGTGCAGAGTTCAGGGGGTCTCTGGGGAGAACAGGGTCACACTGAGAGGTGCAGAGTTCAGGGGGTCTCTGGGGAGAACAGGGTCACACTGAGAGGTGCAGAGTTCAGGGGGTCTCTGGGGAGAACAGGGTCACACTGACAGGTGCAGAGTTCAGGGGTCTCTGGGGAGAGCAGGGTCACACTGAGAGGTGCAGAGTTCAGGGGTCTCTGGGGAGAACAGGGTCACACTGAGAGGTGCAGAGTTCAGGGGTCTCTGGGGAGAACAGGGTCACACTGAGAGGTGCAGAGTTCAGGGGTCTCTGGGGAGAACAGGGTCACACTGACAGGTGCAGAGTTCAGGGGTCTCTGGGGAGAACAGGGTCACACTGAGAGGTGCAGAGTTCAGGGGTCTCTGGGGAGAACAGGGTCACACTGAGAGGTGCAGAGTTCAGGGGTCTCTGGGGAGAACAGGGTCACACTGAGAGGTGCGGAGTTCAGGGGTCTCTGGGGAGAACAGGGTCACACTGACAGGTGCAGAGTTCAGGGGGTCTCTGGGCAGAACCCATTCCCCAGAGGAACACAGCACAGGGACCCTGCAGCGGGGAGATGCTCTCCCTGTCCCAGCCCTGGGGAAGGGCTCGGTGCCCCAGGACCACGGGGCCCGGAGAGCTCTGGAGAACACCCAGGGGCCCAACGCCGTGGGGAGGTTCGGGGCAGGTCGGGGGCTCTGTGGGAGCTGCAGCAGAGAGGCTGGAAAATGAAACCAGGATCCTCCACCTGGGCTGCACCCACAGCAGGGACAGGATCTGTTTTATTTCCCTGCTCTGTGCAGAGCTGAGTGACACTGAATGTGGGGCACAGAGCTGCACCCCTGGGCAGTGCAGAGGCTGGGGAACAGATAAAAGATAAAACTGCCGGCATCACCTCCACCCGGGCTGCACCCACAGCAGCACCCACAGCAGCACCCACAGCACCCACAGCAGCACCCACAGCACCCGCAGCACCCACAGCAGCACCCACAGCACCCACAGCACCCACAGCACCCACAGCACCCACAGCACCCACAGCACCCACAGCAGCACCCACAGCACCCACAGCAGCACCCACAGCAGCACCCACAGCACCCACAGCACCCACAGCACCCACAGCAGCACCCACAGCACCCACAGCGGCAGCAGCACCCACAGCAGCACCCACAGCAGCAGCGGCAGGTGATGTCACCGTGCAGGGCCGCAGGGAGCAGGTGGCGGCCGAGCAGCTCGGAGATCATCCCCGGATCTCGGATCTCGGGTCCCGCCCACAGCCCCGGCCGTGCAGGAATTGCCCCAAACGTGCCCAAACCATCCCCGGCTGTGCCTGAGTCACCGAGAGCCCCTGCCCTGCCTCCGTCACAGCCCCACACCCTCTGCCCCACGGCCTGCCCCACGGCCTGCCCCACAGCCTGTTCCTGCCCCTGCCCTGCCTCCGTCACAGCCCCACACCCTCTGCCCCACGGCCTGCCCCACAGGCTGCCCCACAGCCTGCCCCAGCCCCTGCCCTGCCTCCGTCACAGCCCCACACCCTCTGCCCCAGATCCTGCCCCACAACCTGCCCCTGCCCCTGCCCTGCCTCCGTCACAGCCCCACACCCTCTGCCCCACGGCCTGCCCCACAGGCTGCTCCTGACCCACAGCCTGCGCCAGCCCCTGCCCTGCCCCCGTCACAGCCCCACACCCTCTGCCCCACGGCCTGCCCCACAGGCTGCTCCTGACCCACAGCCTGCCCCAGCCCCTGCCCTGCCTCCGTCACAGCCCCACACCCTCCGCTCCAGCCCCTGACCCAGATCCTGCCCCACAGGCTGCTCCATGCCCTGCCCCACAACCTGCTCCAGCCCCTGCCCCACAGCCCCTGCTCCTGCCTCACAGCCTGCCCCAGCCCCTGCCCCACAGCCTGTTCCTGGCCCACAGCCTGCTCTTGACCCTGCCCCACAGCCTGCCCCAGCCCCTGCCCCACAGCCCCTGCCCCTGCCCCACACCCTGCCCCAGCCCCTGCCCCACAAGCAGCCCCCGCTCCCCCCCAGCACCCCCAGCCCCGTCCCCAGTCCCACAGGAGCCGGGGGGTCCCTGTGGGAGCAGCGCAGTGGGGCAGGGTCCCTGTGGGAGCAGCGCAGGGGGGCAGGGTCCCCGTGGGAGCAGCGCAGGGGGGCAGGGTCCCCGTGGGAGCAGCGCAGTGGGGCAGGGTCCCTGTGGGGCTCCGGGGCCGGGGGGTGGCGGGGCAGGGCCAGGTGGGGCCGGGTGTTTACAGCCGTGGGCGGGTGTTGTCTGGAGAGCTGCCGATCTCCAGGGCCGCGGGGCTGAGCCCACGCTGCGGCACGGCGGGGCCGGGGCCACCCAGCCCTGCTCCTCCTCCTCCTCCTCCTCCTCCTCCTCCTCCTGCTGTCCCTGCTGTGGGTGCAGCCCAGCTGGAGACAAACGCCTGGAGTTTTATCTTTCCTGTTTTTTCAGGTTCTGTGCTGCCCCGGGGTGCAGCTCTGAGCCCCACACTCACCCAGCTCTGCCCAGAGCAGGGACACAAAACAGATCCTGTCCGTGCTGAGCACCAAGGACAACTCTCAGCCCCAAAGCACAGACCAGGGTGGCCGGAGGGGGGAACAAGGAGGATGGGAACTCACAACCTGGACAATTAAACCTCAATAAGCAAATGGACCAAAACTTGTATAAATGTAAGACTTTGTGACCGTTTGTCCATTTTGTGACCATTTTGTGATCATTTTGGGTCCACTTTGTGACTATTTTGGGTCCATTTTGAGTCCATTTTGTGACCATTTTGGGTCCATTTCGTGACCACTTTGGGTCCATTTTGGATCCATTTTGTGACCATTTTGGGTCCATTTTGTGACCATTTTGAGTCCATTTTGTGACCATTTTGAGTCCATTTTGTGACCATTTTGGGTCCATTTTGTGACCATTTTGGGTCCATTTTGGATCCATTTTGTGACCATTTTGTGACCATTTTGTGACCATTTTGGGTCTATTTTGGGTCCATTTTAGGTCCATTTTGGGTCCATTTCGTGACCATTTTGTGACCATTTTGGGCCCACCTTGTGTGCAGCCCTGGCCAGGCCCTGCCCTGCCCAAGGCACACCCTAAATCCCTTTCAATCAATCTCTGCTCTATTCCCCAGCTCTGTCCAGTCTCTGCTCCAGCTCAGCCTGCCCGGGGCACCAGGGGGGTGTTCCCGCTGGAATGGCCCGGCCGAACACCTGGGCAGGTGTTTGGGCAGCACCGAGCTGCTGCTCCAGAGGGGCAGAGGAGCCCGGGCAGGGTCCCCTGGAGCACCCGGGGCTGCAGAACCCCGGGAGGCGCTGCCCGACACCCCGGGCCCGGTGTCCGAGCAGGGGCAGCCCCGGGCTCGGTGTCCGAGCAGGGACAGCCCGGGGCTCGGTGTCCGAGCAGGGACAGCCCCGGGCCCGGTGTCCGAGCAGGGGCAGCCCCGGGCTCGGTGTCCGAGCAGGGGCAGCCCCGGTGGGGCCCTGGCAGGGGCGGGGTCTGCACCTCCCTGCCGGGCCGGGGGCTGCACCTCCCTGCCGGGGCCCGAGCTGTCACCGTCCCCATCGCCGCTCCCCGGAGCGTCCCAGAAACCGCCCAAGTTCCCGGCGCTGCCCGGGCGTGGGCGCCGCTCCCGGGAGGCGCCGAGGAGCCCAAACCCATCGGCGAACGGGGATGGATGGGTGGGTGGATGGATGGATGGACGGACGGACGGATGGATGATGGATGGATGGATGGATGGATGGGTGAGGGTCCGGCGGCACCACGGGGGGCTCGGCAAAGCTTCTCCTGCCGGGGCCGAGCCGCTCCTCCTCCTCCTCCGGCAGCCTCGGGGCCGGCGGAGCCGCTCTGCGGCTTCCCCGGGGCTCTGCCCCGCGCTGGGAGCTCGGACAGCCCCGGGGCTGCGGCGGCACCGGGAGTGACCAGAGTGACCGGAACCCGAAGTGACCAGAGCCCCGGAGTGACCGGACCCCCGGAGTGACCGGAGCCCCGGGGCTGCAGCGGCCCCAGGCGTGGGCGCGGTGACCAGCGGCCGGACAGACGGATTCGGTGACCAGCGGCCGGACAGACGGACACGGCCGATGGGGGCAGGGCCTCAGGGCCGCAGGGACGGGCGGGAGGGCACGGTAGGTCCCTGTCGGGGCAGCCCAGCTGCGCGCAGGACCCAGCGCACCGTGCCGGGCCGTGCCGGGCCGTGCCCAGCCCCGCCACTCCCCCCGTGGCTGCCCGCGGGGCAGGAAGGGGTTAACGAGGCGCCAGGAGCAGCTGCGATTCGGGCAAATCCACCCAAAGCACGCGCGGCTCCATCAAAGCTCCGCGGCTGCCGGCCCGGGCACCTCCTCTGCCCTGCCCGGGGGCTCCCGGAGCCTCGGGGCCGCCGCTGCCGGGACAGGGGGGCTGAGGGGCCCGGGGGGGGCTGGGGGGGCTCGGGGGGACATCCCGGCAACGCCCCCAGGGCAGAGATCCCACCCGGGAAATCCCACCCGGGACATCCCACCCGGGACATCCCAGCAACGCCCCCAGTGCCCCCAGTGCCCCCCGTGCCCCCCGTGCCCCCAGTGCCCCCCGTGCCCCCCGTGCCCCCAGTGCTCTCAGTGCAGCCCCCACCCCAGGGACATCCCACCCTGGACACCCCAGCAGTGCCCCCAGGGCAGAGATCCCACCCGGGACATCCCACCCGGGGCATCCCAGCAATGCCCCCCGTGCTGAGATCCCACTCCAGGGACATCCCAGCAACGCCCCCAATGCCCCCCGTGCCCCCAGTGCCCCCAGTGCTCCCAGTGTCCCCAGTGCCCCCCGTGCCCCCCGAGCAGCCCCCCCTGCTCGCCCTCGCTGCCCCGCAGGCAGCCCCAGCCCCCCGTGCCGTGTCCGTCTGTCCCGGTGCCGTCAGTCCGGGCTCAGGGGCAGCCCGGGGGTCGGCAGCAGCGGGCAGGGGGCCCGGGTCGGGGCGGGGGTGGGGGGGCTCGGTGCGCTGCCGGTGGCACCGGGGGGAGGCAGGGACAGCCCGGGGGAGCCCGGGGTGAGGCAGGGGCCGCGCTCCCGGTCCCTGCGGGCGGTGCCGGGGCAGGGCCGGGGCGCAGCCGGGACCGGAGCCGGGCTCAGCCGCTGAGCTCAGCGCTGGGCGCTGCCCCCTGGCCGGGGCTCCACTGCCCGGGGCGGCCTCAGGCACAGGTGAGCTCAGGTGCTCACACGCGTGTGCCCGGCCCCGGCCGGGGGGCAGAGCGGGGTCGGGGCCGGCCCGGGCGGCACCTCCAGCCCCGGCAGCCTCCACACAGCCCGGCCTCCAGCCCTGCCAGCCTCCACACAGCACGGCCTCCAACCCTGCCAGCCTCCACACAGCCCGGCCTCCAGCCCTGCCAGCCTCCACACAGCACGGCCTCCAACCCTGCCAGCCTCCACACAGCCCGGCCTCCAGCCCTGCCAGCCTCCACACAGCCCGGCCTCCAGCCCTGGCAGCCTCCACACAGCCCGGCCTCCAGCCCTGCCAGCCTCCACACAGCCCGGCCTCCAGCCCTGCCAGCCTCCACACAGCCCGGCCTCCAGCCCTGGCAGCCTCCACACAGCCCGGCCTCCAGCCCTGCCAG
Source organism: Phylloscopus whistleri (assembly GCA_017589585.1). Lineage (NCBI taxonomy): Eukaryota > Metazoa > Chordata > Aves > Passeriformes > Phylloscopidae > Phylloscopus > Phylloscopus whistleri. The sequence goes on along the minus strand of JADMLD010000260.1, from coordinate 203,749 downwards.
CCTCCACACAGCACGGCCTCCAGCCCCACCGCTGTGCCAGCCCCTGCCCGGATGGGCTCTCCAGGGCCAGGAGGGGGCCCGGGGGGCTCCGGGCTGGGGCTCGGGCCCCTTCCCCAGCGGCACCGACCGGCGGGGCGGGGAAAGGGCTGAGCCCGGGGCGGGGCGGGGCGGGCAGGGGAGGCTGCGGGTGGGAGAGGGAGCAGCAGCCTGGGAGGGGCTGTGCTGGGGGTGCAGGGGGGTCCTGGGGGTGCAGGGGGAGTCCCGAGGGTGCAGGATCAGAGGGGCTGTGATGGACTCGGGGGGCTCCGGGAGGCTCCGGGGGGCTCGGGGGGCCTCAGGGCTGAGCCCCCAGCCGTGATGGACTCGGGGGGCTCAGCCTCCAGCCCCGCTCCAGCCGTGATGGTCCCGCCCGGGGCTCGGGATGCGGCTGCACAGCCGCGGTACCGGCGGTACCGGGGGAGCCGCGGTGCCGGTGATACCGGCGGTGCCGGGCACGCTGCCCCAGCCGGGAGTGGCGGGCGAGGTTTCCAGAGGCGCAGGAATGTGCACGGCAGCCGGAACCGGCGGGCCCAGCCCGGGACGCTCCCGGGACGCGCTGGCAGAGGCGCCACCGAGGGCTCAGCCCTGCCCGGGGCCGGGCCAGGCGCTCTGAGCTGGGCCGGGGCATCCCTGGGGCTTCTCCGTGCCCGGCACAGGCACAAATCCACCCCGGAGCCTCGGGCTCTGTGCTTATTCAGAAAATAAACGAGTGGAGTTTGGGGGTGAAACGGCGCAAAAACGAAACTGGAAACCGCGAGGACACGGCCGGGTGAGCAGGAGGAGCGGGACCGGGAGGGGACAGGCTGGGGATCAAAGAGAACGAGCACAGCCCCCGTGTGTGGGTCTGGGATGGGCACAGCCGCCGCACCGCCCCGGCACCGCCCCGGTACCGCCCCAGCCCCGGCCCAGCCCCGGCCCAGCCCCGGTACCACCCCGGCACCGCCCCGGTACCGCCCCCGCACAGCCCCGGTACAGCCCCGGCACCGCCCCGGCACCGCCCCGGCCCATCCCCGGCACCGCCCCGGCATCGCCCCGGTACCGCCCCGGTACCGCCCCGGCCCAGCCCCGGTACCGCCCCGGTACCGCCCCGGTGTCACTGCTGTGCTGAGGTGACACCCCCGGCCCTGTCCCGGCAGCACAGCGAGGGGAGGGACAGACCGACGGACGGACTGACTGCAGCCGCCTGTCCTGAGCAGACGGACAGACCGACGGACGGACTGACTGCAGCCGCCTGTCCTGAGCAGACGGACAGACTGACAGACTGACTGACGGACCGCAGCTCCCCACGCTGACAGGTGATCACCCGAGTCGGACAGAGAGCAGCCTCCTGCCCCGAGCAGACAGACGGACAGACAGACAGACCGACGGACCCCCCGCCCCGGCGGAGCGGCGCGCCCCCCGAGCAGACGGACGGACGGACGGACAGACCCCTAGAAAAAGGAACCTCACTACGGTTTATTGTGGCGGCGGGCGGGCCCGGCCGGGGTTACATTCAGCTCTACTGCGCTCCGGTTAGCGGGGGGCGGGGCGGGGGTCCCGCTGCCCACCGGGGCCGCCGGCGGGACGGGAGCGCCGGTGGGCACTGGGGACCCCCGCCCGTGGGCACCGGGGACCCCCACCCGTGGGCACCGGGGCGGCCGGGGACCCCCGCCCGTGAGCACCAGCGACCCCCGCCCGTGGGCAGGGGGCGGCCGGGGCCCCGTGCGTGCCCAGCCGAGGCCGGGGGGTCAGGAGGGTTAGCACCAGAAACGGGGCTCGGCCTCCGGCCGGGGCTACCGGGGCCCGGGAACCGAGCGCGGCCGCCTCCCGCCGGGGCCGGGGGTGCCGGAGACCCCAATGCCCGGGGGGTACCAGTGCCCGGGGGTACCGGAGCCCGGGGGTACCGGAGCCCCCAATGCCCGGGGGTACCAGAGCCCGGGGGTGCCGGAGCCCCCCTGGGAGAAGGGCCGGGCCCAGCGCCGCCCCTCCCGACGCTCAGAGCCCCCTCCCCGCCGCCGGAGCCGTGGGGCGGGAGGCCCGGGGGTCCCGGCCGGTGTCGGGAGATGCTGGCGTATCCTCCGGCATGGCATCGGTGAGACGGACAGACAGACAGACGGACAGCTCGGCCCCGCTCGCTCGGGGGGAGCCGCAGCGCCGGGCCCGAGACCCGCGGGGGGGCTTGGCCGCCCTCCGGCCCCGCGGAGCGGGAGGGTCCTGAGTGGGGCCGGCCGGGGGTCAGCGGGGGTCAGCGGGTCAGCGGGTCAGCGGCAGGGGCTGCAGCGCTCCGGGGGGGACCCTTCGGGCGGCTCTGCGGGGGCACGGCGGGGCTGGGGCGGGGGCCGCTCCGAGGGGCGCGGGGGCGGCCCCGCTGCCCCCCGGGCCCCACGGGAACCCCCCCGGCTCACCTGGCGGAGCCGCGGCCGGGCTCTCCTCGGCGGCGCTGAACGGCAGCTCGGCCCCGTCGGGCAGCCCCGAGCCCCGGGAGCGCGGGCAGCGATCCCCGGAGCGCGTCCGCCGCAGCACCGACTGCCGAGGGACGGAGGGTGGGAGAGAGGGTGGGCTGGGGGTCAGCGCCCGGTGGGTCACGGGGGGTTCAGGGGGGCCCCGCGACCCTCACCTTCCTGGCCAGGGGGCTGCTGGGCGCCGAGGCGCTGCTGTAGAGGCTGAGGCTGGAGCTGGAGCGGCTCGGGGACGGCGCCTTGGAGGAGGCGGCCGAGGCGTTCCCCGCGCACCGGGCGGCGGCTCCGAAGGCGTCGGGGGACAGGTACTTCTCGTTGATCTTCAGGTTGGTCCGGCCCTTCACTGCGGAAAACCGAGGGGGCAGCGGTGGGGGGGGCTCAGAGTGAGACCCCCGCGGAGCTGCGCCCCCCACGGCCCCGCGCGGGACCCCCGCACCCACCTCGGCACGGGTCGTTCTTCACCAGGAACTCGTCCAGGGCGATCCAGCCGCCGCCCACCCGCACCATCAGCGTGCTGCGCAGGATCCGCACCATCCGCAGCTGCTGCGACTCCCCGAACTGCGGGCACCGGAACGGGGGCGTCGGCGGGGCGGGGAGGGGGTGCCCGGGACGGGGCGGGGGCAGCACCCGAACCGGGCCCGCCCGGAGCGGCCGGGGCTCCGCGGGGCTCGGGGCGGGGTCCGCTGGTTGTCCCGGGACACGGGAACGGCGGGGCCGGGTGTGCACGGGGTCAGGGCTGGGTGTGCACGGGGTCACACTGGGTGTGCACGGGGTCAGGGCTGGGTGTGCAAGGGGTCAGGGCTGGGTGTGCAAGGGGTCAGGGCCGGGTGTGCACAGGGGTCACACCGGCTGTTTCACAGGGTCAGAGGGGGCTGTTCCCGGGGGTCACACCGGCCATTCCCGGGGGTCACACCGCCCGTTCCCGGGGTCACACCGCCCGTTCCCGGGGGTCACACCGCCCCTTCCCGGGGGTCACACCGCCCGTTCCCGGGGTCACACCGGCCATTCCCGGGGGTCACACCGGCCGTTCCCGGGGTCACACCGGCCATTCCCGGGGGTCACACCGCCCGTTCCCGGGGGTCCCAGCAGCCCGACCCCCACAGCCCCACCGCCCCCCGGGCTCGGCCCTTACCCGGTACCGGTTGGCGCTGATCTGCTCCACCTGGAAGCGCTTGGCGCAGTTGCACTGGGCCACCTGCCGGTTCACCTGCGGGGCGGCCACCGCGCCGGGCTCAGCCCCGGGAGGAGCCCCCCGCCCCCCGGCCGCCCCCCAGCCCCCCGCCCCGCCCCACACCTCGTCCTGGATGCGGTCGGCGTCGGCCGAGCGGCGCAGGGGGTCCCGGTTGGGGTGCAGGGCGCTGACGAACTCGTAGTAGTCGATGAAGCCGTCGCCGTTCAGGTCGAAGATGGCGGCCACGGCGCTCATCTCCAGCGCGTTGGTGGGGAACTCTGGGGGGCGGGGGGGGACGGGGACCCTCAGCTCCCTGTGCCAGCCCCCTCAGCCCCCGGTGCCAGCCCCCCATCACAGCCCCCCGTGCCAGCCCCCACAGCCCCCTTAGGGAGGGACAGGGACCCTCAGCCCCCTGTGCCAGCCCCCCAGCGCAGCCCCTTAGGGGGGGACAGGGACCCTCAGCCCCCCAGTGCAGCCCCCCCAGCCCCCCATGCCAGCCCCCCAGCGCAGCCCCCCACCACAGCCCCCCCAGCCCCCCAGTGCCAGCCCCCCACTGCAGCCCCTTAGGGGGGGACAGGGATCCTCAGCCCCCCAGTGCCAGCCCCACAATGCAGCCTCCTCCAGCCCCCCTGTGCCAGCCCCCCAGCGCAGCCCCCTTGGGGGGAGACGGGGACCCTCAGCCCCCGGTGCCAGCCCCCATAGCCCCCCAGCACAGTCACCCTCAGCCCCCCGGTGCCAGCCCCCCATGCAGCCCCCTTGGGGGGCAACGGAGACCCTCAGCCCCCCGGTGCCAGCCCCTCAGCACAGCCCCCTTGGGGGGGACAGAGACCCTCAGCCTCCCCTGCCAGCCCCCCATGCAGCCTCCCCCAGCCCCCCCGGTGCCAGCCCCCCAGCACAGCCCCCTTGGGGTGGGACAGGGACCCTCAGCCTCCCCTGCCAGCCCCCCAGTGCAGCGCCCTTGGGGAAGACAGGGACCCCCGGCCGCCCAGCGCAGCACCCCCAGCCCCCTGGTGCCAGCCCCCCAGTGCCAGCCTCCTTGGGGGGGACAGGGACCCGCAGCCCCCCAGTGCAGCCCCCCCAGCCCCCCATGCCAGCCCCCCAGCGCAGCCTCCCCCAGCCCCCCAGCGCAGCCCCCCCAGTGCAGCCTCCTTGGGGGGGCACGGGGACCCTCAGCCCCCCGTGCCAGCCCCCCAGCGCAGCCTCCCCCAGCCCCCGGTGCCAGCCCCCCCATGCAGCCTCCTTGGGGGGGCATGGGGACCCTCAGCCCCCCAGCGCAGCCCGCCCCATCACAGCCCCCCAGCCCCCATCACAGCCCCCCATCACAGCCCCCCCAGCCCCCCGGTGCCAGTCCCCTTGGGGGGCACGGGGTCCCTCAGCCCCCCGGTGCCAGCCCCCCATCACAGCCCCCTCCAGCCCCCCCAGCCCCCATCACAGCCCCCCATCACAGCCCCCCCAGCCCCCCATCTCACCCCCCATCTCAGCCCCCCATCTCAGCCCCCGGCACGCACTGGAGGCCAGGACGCCCTCGATGAACTCCCGCTGGCTGATCCGCCCGTCCTGGTCGCGGTCGATGCCGCGGAACACGTCCAGGACGCGCGACTTCATCTGCGCGATCCAGTGCACGTAGCGCTTCCGCCAGAGCCCGAAGTCAAAGTGCGCGAACTCCTCCAGCTGCGGGGCAGGCGGGGGTTAGCGGCGTTAATTAGCGGCGTTCATTAGCGGCGTTCATGATTAACAGAGTAACGGGGACCCCCTCACCCCGCCCGGCTGACCGCGCTGCGCCCACGTTCGGGCTCGGCTGCTCCGGGCCCTGCCCTGCCGAGGCTGCGGGGGGGTCTGACCGGGACCCCCGGCCCGCCCAGGACCCCCGGCTGACCCCCAGCTCTGCCCAGGACCCCCGGCCCTGCCCAGGACCCCCAGATGACCCCCAGCACTGCCCAGGACCCCCGGCTGACCCCCAGCCCTGCCCAGGCCCCCCGGCTCTGTGGTGCACGGCGGCCCCTGGGCTCCAGCAGCCACTCTGGGGTGTCAAGGTGCACCCACGGGGTGTGCTGGGACCCCCGGCTGCAAGGACCCCCTGGTGCTGGGACCCCCAATTCCAGGGACCCCCGGCTGCAGGGACCCCCAACTGCAGGGACCCCCAACTGCAGGGACCCCCAACTGCAGGGACCCCCAGTTCCAGGGACCCCCGGCTGCAGGGACCGGCTCTGGCACTGCTGACCCCCTCTGCCTCTGACCCGGGCCGGGGGCTGCCCCGGGCAGGAGATGAGAGGAACCCCCTGGGAATGAGAGGAACCCCTCGGGAATGAGAGGAACCCCCCGGGAATGAGAGGAGCCCCCCGGGAATGAGAGGAGCCCCTCGGGATTGAGAGGAGCCCCTCGGGAATGAGAGGAACCCCTCGGGAATGAGAGGAGCCCCTCGGGAATGAGAGGAGCCCCTCAGGGATGAGAGGAACCCCCCGGGAATGAGAGGAACCCCCCGGGAATGAGAGGAACCCCCCGGGAATGAGAGGAGCCCCTCAGGGATGAGAGGAGCCCCCCAGGAATGAGAGGGAACCCCCCGGGAATGAGAGGAGCCCCTCAGGGATGAGAGGAACCCCCCGGGAATGAGAGGAACCCCCCGGGAATGAGAGGAGCCCCTCGGGGATGAGAGGAGCCCCTCGGGAATGAGAGGAGCCCCTCAGGATTGAGAGGAGCCCCTCGGGAATGAGAGGAGACCCTCAGGATTGAGAGGAGCCCCTCGGGGATGAGAGGAGCCCCTCAGGGATGAGAGGAGACCCTCGGGAATGAGAGGAGCCCCTCGGGGATGAGAGGAACCCCCCAGGAATGAGAGGAACCCCCCGGGAATGAGAGGAACCCCCCGGGAATGAGAGGAGCCCCTCGGGAATGAGAGGAGCCCCCCAGGAATGAGAGGAGCCCCCCGGGGCTGAGAGGAACCCCTCGGGAATGAGAGGGAACCCCCCGGGAATGAGAGGAGCCCCCCGGGGCTGAGAGGAACCCCTCGGGAATGAGAGGAACCCCCCGGGAATGAGAGGAGCCCCTCGAGAATGAGAGGAGCCCCTCAGGGATGAGAGGGAACCCCCCGGGAATGAGAGGAACCCCCCGGGAATGAGAGGAGCCCCCCGGGAATGAGAGGAACCCCCCGGGAATGAGAGGAACCCCCCGGGAATGAGAGGAGCCCCCCGGGAATGAGAGGAGCCCCTCGGGGATGAGAGGGAACCCCCCGGGGATGAGAGGAGCCCCCCGGGAATGAGAGGAGCCCCTCGGGAATGAGAGGAGCCCCTCAGGGATGAGAGGAGCCCCCCAGGAATGAGAGGAACCCCTCGGGAATGAGAGGAACCCCCCGGGAATGAGAGGAGCCCCTCGAGAATGAGAGGAGCCCCTCAGGGATGAGAGGGAACCCCCCGGGAATGAGAGGAACCCCCCGGGAATGAGAGGAGCCCCCCGGGAATGAGAGGAACCCCCCGGGAATGAGAGGAACCCCCCGGGAATGAGAGGAGCCCCCCGGGAATGAGAGGAGCCCCTCGGGGATGAGAGGGAACCCCCCGGGGATGAGAGGAGCCCCCCGGGAATGAGAGGAGCCCCTCGGGAATGAGAGGAGCCCCTCAGGGATGAGAGGAGCCCCCCGGGAATGAGAGGAGCCCCTCGGGAATGAGAGGAGCCCCCCGGGGCTGAGAGGAGCCCCTCGGGAATGAGAGGAACCCCTCGGCACCCCCGGCGCAGCGGGACCCCCGGGGCAGCGGGACCCCCGGCGCGCCCCTACCTCCCGCAGGCGCTGCAGCGCCGTCTCCAGCCGGTACTGGCGGTCCAGGGCCAGCAGCCAGAGCTGCTGCCAGCGCTGCAGCAGCTGCGCCATCAGCGGCGTCTGCGGCTCCAGCGCCCCGAGCGGCACCGCCGCGCCCGCCGCCTTCCCGCTGCTGCGGCGGCCTGCGGGGGGGACAGCGGGGGGCTCAGGGGGCTCAGGGGGCTCAGGGGGCTGAGGGGGGCCGCCGGGGGGCTCCTTACGCGTGGCCAGCCGGCGGGTGGCCGGGGGGCCCAGCTCCACCTCCAGCTTCCTCTTGCAGCTCTTGGTGACCTTCTCCACCTCGGGCTGCTTGCGGTTCAGCTCCTCCATGAACACCTGCGGGGCAGCGCGGGGGATGAGCGCGGGGGGACGGCCGGGGCAGGCCCCCGAGAGCTCCGGAGACCCTCGGAGCTTCACAACCCTCCCCGTGCTCCGGAGCCCTCCTGAACTCCACAGCCCCCCGGAGCTCCATAGCTCACCCTGTGCTCCACAGCCCCCGAGAGCTCCGGAGCCCCCCGGAGCTTCACAGCTCCCCCAGAGCTCCGGAGCCCCCCCGAGCTCCGGAGCCCCCCGAGCTCCGGAGCCCCCAAACTCCACACCCACCCTGTGCTCTACACCCCCCCCCGGAGCTCCACAGCCCTCCCCGTGCCCCAGAGCCCTCCTGAACTCCACAGCTCCCCCCGGAGCTCCGGAGCCCCTCGGAGCTCCATAGCCCGCCCCGTGCTCCACAACCCCCCGAGCTCCGGAGGCCCCCGAGCCCCCCAAACTCCACACCCCCCCTGTGCTCCACACACTCCTGAGCTCCAGAGCCCCCCCGAGCTCCACAGCCCGGCTGTGCTCCATGCCCCTCGGTGCTTCGGAGCCCCTCCGAGCTCCACAGCCCCCCAAACTCCACATCTCCCTATGCTCTACACCCCTCCCGAGCACCACAGGCCCCCCCAGAGCTCCACAGCCCCTCCACGCCGAGCTCCACACCCCAGCCCCCCCCCCCGAGCTCCACAGCCCCCTAAGCTCCACACCCCCCCAAACTCCACAGCCCCCCCGAGCACGACAGCCCTCCCCGTGCTCCACAGACCCCCCCCCGAGCTCCGGAGCCCCCCGAGCTCCACAGCCCCCCGAGCTCCACACCCCCCCAAACTCCACAGCCCCCCCGAGCACGACAGCCCCCCCGAGCTCCAGAGACCCCCCCGAGCTCCGGAGCCCCCCGAGCTCCACAGACCCCCCAAGCTCCAGAGACCCCCCGAGCTCCACACCCCCCCAGACTCCACAGCCCCCCGGCACTGCGGGCCGGCCCCGCTGTGTCCCTGCCAGGACCCTCCGGCCCCGCTGTCCCCCTGCCAGGACCCTCCCGAAGCAGCAGCCGCGGGTGCTGCGTTCCTGCCGGGCCTGGAGAGCTCGATGGAGAACCGAGCACCCCCCAGAGCCCGGCCCAGCGCCCCCCAAATCCCCCGGGGGGTGTCTGTGTCAGGGTCCCCAGGGAGAACCGGGTTTGGGGTCCCAGGCACAGCCGGGTTTGGGGGTCCCCAAGCACAGCCGGTTTTTGGGGTCCCCAGGGAGTACCGGGTTTGGGGTCCCCAGGGACAGCCGGGTTTGGGGTCCCCAGGGACAGCCGGGTTTGGGGTCCCAGGCACAGCCGGGTTTGGGGTCCCCAGGCACAGCCGGGTTTGGGGGTCCCCGGGACAGCCGGGTTTGGGGTCCCGGGGAGAGCCGGGTTTGGGGTCCCCAGGGACAGCCCGGTTTGGGGTCCCCAGGCACAGCCGGTGTTTGGGGTCCCCAGGGAGAGCTGAATTTGGGGTCCCCAGGCACAGCCGGTTTTCGGGGTCCCTCACCGCGTGCTGGGCGCTGAGCTCCTCCAGCTGCTCGGCCTCCTCCGGCAGCGGCTCCTGGTCCCGCAGCCCCAGCGCCTCCTCGGCCGCCGCCATCCACTCCAGCAGCTGCGCCGTCTCCTCCCGCTCGGCCGCCAGCGCCGCCGCCTGCGCCCGCAGCCGCTCGGCCTGCTGCTGCGCCCAGCTCAGCACCTGCGGGCACGGGGGCGTGGGGGGTGTGGGGGGTGTGGGGGGCGTGGAGGGCATTGGGGGGGCACAAGGGGCATTGGGGGCACGGGGGGCATTGGGGGCATTGGGGGCATTGGGCGCGTGGAGGGTGTGGGGGGTGTGGGGGGTGTGGGGGGCATTGGGGGGTGTGGGGGCACGGGGGGCATTGGGGGGTGTGGGGGCACGGGGGGCATTGGGGGCATTGGGGGGCATTGGGGGCATTGGGGGCACGGGGGGCATTGGGGGCACAGGGGGACATGGGGGGTGTGAGGGGCATTGGGGATACGGGGGGCACTGGGGACATGGGGGGCACGGGGGGCACGGGGGTCATTGGGGGCATTGGGGGCACGGGGGGCATTGGGGGCACAGGGGGACATGGGGGGTGTGAGGGGCATTGGGGATACGGGGGGCATTGGGGGCACGGGGGGCACGGGGGTCATTGGGGGCATTGGGGGCACAGAGGGCCCAGGGGACCCCAAGAGGCCCCAGGATGGGGTGACCCCGGCAAGGCCAAGACCCCCTGGGCACCCCCAACCCTGCAATGCCCGGCCTGGGGGGCTGCACTGGGCAGTGCCTGGTGCTGGGAGAGCTGGGGGGTGGTGGGACAGGTGGGACAGGTACAGGGTGGTGGGACAGGTGTGGGGCGCTGGGACAGGTGTGGGGTGCTGGGACAGGTGTGGGGTGGTGGGACAGGTGTGGGGCACTGGGACAGGTGTGGGGTGCTGGACAGGTGTGGGGTGGTGGGACAGGTGTGGGGCACTGGGGCAGGTGTGGGGCACTGGGGCAGGTGTGGGGTGGTGGGACAGGTGTGGGGCTCTGGACAGGTGTGGGGCTGGGCTCTCCCCAGGTGTGGGGCGCTGGGACAGGTACAGGGCTGGGCTCTCCCCAGGTGTGGGGTGCTGGGACAGGTGTGGGGCTCTGGACAGGTGTGGGGCTCTGGACAGGTGTGGGGCACTGGCTCAGGTGTGGGGCGCTGGCACAGGTGTGGGGCAGTGGCACAGGTGTGGGGCTCTGGGCAGGTGTGGGGCACTGGCACAGCTGTGGGGCACTGGGCAGGTGCGGCGCCCCTCGCACCTCCTGGAAGCGGCTCCTGGCCACGGTGACCCAGGAGCGCACGGTGATGACGGAGTCGGGGTGGCAGCAGCCCAGGATCTCCTCCCCCAGCGAGGTGATGCACTCCAGCTCCAGCTGCTGGCACTGCAGGGACTGCAGCAGCTCCTGCGCCACGGGGGGGGGTGGGGGCTCATCAGCCCCAGCACCCCCAGACCCCCAGACCCCCAAACCCCCTCCTGCGGGCACGGGGGGGCTGGGCTGGGTACCCGGGACCCCCAAACCCCGAAACCCCAAACCCTGAAACCCCCAAACCCCCAAACCCCCAAACCCTCAAAGCCCCAAAGCCCTCCTGCGGGCACGGGGGGGCTGGGCTGGCACCCGGGACCCCCAAACCCCCAGCACTCTCAAACCCCCAAACCCCAAACCCCCAAACCCCTCCTGCGGGCACGGGGGGGCTGGGCTGGCACCCGGGACCCCCAAACCCCGAAACCCCAAACCCTGAAACACCCAAACCCCCAAACCCTGAAACCCCCAAACCCTGAAACCCCCAAAGCCCCAGACCCCCAAACCCCCAAACCCCTCCTGCGGGCACAGGGGGTACTGGGCTGGGCACCCCAAACCCCCAAACCCCTCCTAGGGGCACGGGGGGGCTGGGCTGGGCCCCCAGGACCCCCAAAACCCCAAACCCCCAAACCCCCAAACCCCCAAATCCCTCCTGCGGGCACGGGGGGGCTGGGCTGGCACCCGGGACCCCAAAACCCCCAAACCCCGAAACCCCAAACCCCAAACCCCCAAATCCCCTCCTGCAGGCACGGGGGGGCTGCCAGGGCTCGGCCCCCCAAACCCCCAAAGCCCCCAGACCACGGGGACTGCTGCCTTGGGGTGGGGGTGCCCCAAACCCCCCCCCCCTCAGAGCCTTTGGAGCCCCAAACCCCGTGTCCTTGGGGTGGGGCTGCCCCAGATCTCCCCACCTTGGGGAGTTGGGAACCCCAAACTTTGTGGGTTTGGGGTGGGGCTGCCCCAAACCCCCTCACCTCAGAGCATTTGGACCCCAAATCCCGTGGGTTTGGGGTGGGGGGTGCCCAGGTGTCCCCCCCTCAGGGCCTTTGGACCCCCAACCCGGTGTTTCTGGGGTGGGGGGGCTCACACCCCACAGCTCTCAGCGGGGGCACCCAGCACCCCCCTCGCTCTGGGGGTCCCACAGCCCGGCAGGGGCCGGGTGACCCCAGACCCTGGGAGGGCCCGGAGCCCACCTGAGGCTGCTGGGGGCTGCGGGGGGATACTGGGGGGCTGCGGGAGGGCTGTAGGGGGTCTCTGGGGGGCTGTGGGGGGCTCTGGGGGTTGTGGGGGGCTCTGGGGATCCCTGGGGGTCCCGGGGGTCTCAGGGGGGTCTCGGGCCCGCACCTGCAGCTGGGCCTGGCTCTCCTGCACCGCCGCCTCCTCCTCGGGGAAGGCCCCGAACTTGAGCGTCTGCTCCGACTCGCCCAGGCGGCCCAGGAAGGAGCGAACCAGGGTGTGGAACTCCTCGGCCTGCGGGGGGACCCGGTCAGTGCCCACCCTGAGCCCCCCGAGACCCCCCTGAGCCCCCCAGAGCCCCCCGAGCCCCCCCAGAGCCCCCCGAGCCCCCCAGAAGCAGCGAGTGGAACTCCTCAGCCTGCGGGGCAGGGGGGACCCGGTCAGAACCTCCCCTGAGCCCCCCAGAGCCCCCCGGAACCTCCCGGAGCCCCCTCGGAGCACCCCCTAATCACAGCCACCACCACCTGAGCATCCCACGCACACCCCACGGAGCACCCCCCCAATCACACCCACCACGCCCCGCACACCCCACACCCCCCTCAGCTCCCCCTCGGCCCCACCCGGGGCCCCCCCGCCGCCCCCAGGTGGGCTCACCTGGCGCAGCCCCGCCCCCAGGTGGGCTCACCTGGCACAGCCCCGCCCCCAGGTGGGCTCACCTGGCACAGCCCCGCCCCCCAGGTGGGCTCACCTGGCGCAGCCCCGCCCCCCCAGGTGCGCTCACCTGGCGCAGCCCCGCCCCCCAGGTGCGCTCACCTGGCACAGCCCCGCCCCCAGGTGCGCTCACCTGGCGCAGCCCCGCCCCCAGGTGCGCTCACCTGGCGCAGCCCCGCCCCCAGGTGCGCTCACCTGGCACAGCCCCGCCCCCAGGTGCGCTCACCTGGCGCAGCCCCGCCCCCAGGTGCGCTCACCTGGCGCAGCCCCGCCCCCAGGTGCGCTCACCTGGCGCAGCCCCGCCCCCAGGTGGCTCACCTGGCGCAGCCCCGCCCCCCAGGTGCGCTCACCTGGCGCAGCCCCGCCCCCAGGTGCGCTCACCTGGCGCAGCCCCGCCTCCAGGTTGCTCACCTGGCGCAGCCCCGCCCCCAGGTGCGCTCACCTGGTGCAGCCCCGCCCCCAGGTGCGCTCACCTGGCGCAGCCCCCGCCCCCAGGTGCGCTCACCTGGCACAGCCCCGCCCCCCAGGTGCGCTCACCTGGCACAGCCCCGCCCCCAGGTGCGCTCACCTGCCGCAGCCCCGCCCCCAGGTGCGCTCACCTGGCGCAGCGCCGCCCCCAGGTGCGCTCACCTGGCGCAGCCCCGCCCCCAGGTGGCTCACCTGGCGCAGCGCCGCCTCCAGGCGCGCCTGCTTGGCCAGGGACAGTTTGCAGACCAGGTCCCAGCGGGCGCTCAGCTCCTCCACCTGGCGCTGCAGCCACTGCGAGCCCACGGCGCTGCTGCCCCGCGTCAGGTCCCGCACCGAGCGCCGCAGCGCCTTGATGCAGCTGGCGCGCTGGCCCAGCTCCTTCTGGAACACCTGGGGGGCACGGGGGGGAGAGGGTGGGGCGGGGCACACCTGGGCACACCTGGGCACACCTGGGGGACACCTGGGGCACACCTGGGGGACACCTGGGGGACACCTGGGGCATACCTGGGGACACCTGGGCACACCTGGGGCACGGGGGGGAGAGGGTGGGGCGGGGGCACACCTGGGGCACGCCTGGGGCACGCCTGGGCACACCTGGGGCACACCTGGGGGACACCTGGGCACACCTGGGGCACGCCTGGGGCACGCCTGGGCACACCTGGGGCACACCTGGGGCACACCTGGGGGACACCTGGGGGACACCTGGGCACACCTGGGGCACACCTGGGGCACACCTGGGGCACACCTGGGCCCCGGGGCTGTGCGGGGCTCCCCTGCACCCCAAACCCCCAGAGAAATGCGTACGGGAATCCCCAAACGCTGACAGAAATGGGCTCAGGGCTCCCCTGCACCCCAAACCCTCCCCTGCACCCCAAACCCCTCCAGCTCCGGGGTCCGTGGTGCCCCCGGGGGGCGGGGGGGGGGGCACACGCGGGGCTCGGGGGGTGGCTCGGGGGGCAGAGCCCCGTCCCGGCCCCCCCCCCGCTTCCCCCAGCCCCTCCCGCTCCCCCCGCGCCCCCACCTTGTGTTTGTCCATCAGGTCCCCCACCAGGTCGCGGTCCCCCCCGACGGGCGCGTCCTCGCTGAGCTGCGGCTCGGCGCGGTAGAGCCAATCCAGCAGCGCCCGCAGCGCGTCCGGCACCTTCCCCGAGAACAGCAGCCGCTCCTCCAGCCGGTGCTGCCTGCGGGGGGCGCGGGATGGCTGCGGGGAGCGGCCACGGGGCACGGGGGGCAGCCACAGGGCAGCCACGGGGGCGTGGGGGGCACCCACGGGGCACCCACGGGGGGCAGCCACGGGGGACACCTATGGCGTACGGGGGCACCCCACGGGGGCACCCCACAGAATCATCCCACGGGGCAGCCACGGGGCACACGGGACACGCTGGGGGACACCCACGGGCGGCAGCCACGGGGAACCCACGGGGGCACGGGACGCTGCAGCCCCGGCTGCTGTGGGGCACTCCATTGGGGGCACCCCACGGAGCCGCCCTACGGAGCCGCCCCACAGAGCTGCCAGTGCCACTACGGACAGGGACAGGTCCTGGCAGTGCCACTACGGACAGGGACAGGTCCTGGCAGTGCCGTTATGGGGCCCAGCTACACCCCAAGGCAGAGCTCAGCAGTGCTGGGAATGGGGTACCAGAGCGGGGAGCACGGGGGGCTCAGGGAGGAAGGGCAGCTCCATGTGCCCGCCTGGGACCGGGAGAGATCCTGCCACCCCACACCATTCCCATCCCATCCCATCCCACCAGCATCCCAAACCCATCCCTATCCCATCCTCATCCCATCCCCATCCCACTGATCCCATCCCACTGATCCCATCCCCATTTCCATCCCATCCCATCCCAGTCCCTGTCCCCATCCCATCCCATTCCATTCCCATCCCTATTCCCAATCCCAATCCCACCCCATCCTACCCCCTCCCCACCCCATCCCCACCCCATTCCCAATCCCATTCCGTCCCATCCCATCCCATTCCCATTCCCATTCCCACCCCATCCCACCCCACCCCACCGCATCCCCATCCCACCCCAATCCCATCCCATGGATATGATCCCCATCCCCACCCCATCCCCATCCCAATCCCATCCCACCCTGTCCCCGTCCCGTCCCATCCCAATCCCAATCCCATCCCCATCCCAATCCCAATCCCATCCCAATCCCATCCCAATCCCATCCCATCCCAATCCCAATCCCAATCCCATCCCAATCCCCATCCCATCCCAATCCCATCCCAATCCCATCCCAATCCCATCCCAATCCCAATCCCAATCCCATCCCAATCCCAATCCCATCCCAATCCCATCCCAATCCCATCCCAATCCCAATCCCATCCCAATCCCACTCCCAATCCCATCCCATCCCCATCCCAATCCCATCCCAATCACCATCCCAATCCCATCCCAATCCCAATCCCATCCCAATCCCATCCCAATCCCAATCCCAATCCCATCCCAATCCCATCCCATCCCAATCCCATCCCAATCCCCATCCCATCCCAATCCCATCCCAATCCCATCCCAATCCCATCCCAATCCCATCCCAATCCCATTCCCAATCCCCATCCCATCCCAATCCCAATCCCAATCCCATCCCATCCCATCCCAATCCCAATCCCAATCCCATCCCCACCCCATCCCCACCCCGTCCCCACCTCTCGGCGGCCAGGCTGCAGAGCGCGTCCCACCGCTCCTTCAGCTCCCCCAGCAGCTCCTCCAGGGGCTGCCGGTCCTGGGGCAGCCGCGCCGCCTCGCGCAGCGCCCGCCCCGAGCGCAGCGTGGCCTCGTACACCGGCCGCTTGGCCCGCAGAACCTTCTGGAACGCCTGCGGGACGGGGGCAGGGCACGGCTGGGTGATGGGAGAGCCCGGCGGGCAGGGGGAGACCCCCGGGCTGGGCACTGGGAGACCCCGGGCTGGGTGCTGGGACCCCCGGCTGGCAGGGAGAGACCCCTGCCCGCCCCCAGCAGCTCTGGGGATGCCAAGCCCCCTCGGCCCAGCGCTGCCCCCCAGGACCCCCGTTCCGCCCCCCGAGACCCCCGCTCTGCCCCCCCGGGACCCCCGTTCTGCACCTCCCGCCCCCCGGGACCCCCGCCCCACCCCCAGGACCCTCGCTCTGCCCCCCAGGGACCCCCGTTCCGCCCCCCAGGACCCCCGCTCTGCACCCCCAGCCCCCCGGGACCCCCGCCCTGCCCCCCGGGACCCCCATTCTGCACTCCCCGCCCCCCAGGCCCCCCTCCCGGCCCCCCGGCCGCCCCACCTTGTGCTCGGCCAGCTGCCCCTTGATCTCCTCCTGGCTGGAGGCCGCGTCCTGCGGCCCCTCCAGGCCCCGCTCCACCTCGTCCATCCAGTCCAGGAGCAGCCGGCGGGACTCGCTGAACTGCGGGGGGAGGGAGGGCAGGGATGGGGGGCTGAGGGGGCTGGGGGGATGTGGGGCTGAGGGGGTCTCAGGGTGGGGGTCTCAGGGTGGGGGGCACCCGGGGCCAAGCGGGTCCGGGCTGACCCGCACGGGAGCCAGGGAGGGCACGGCCCGGGCAGCACCGCGGGGCCAAGCCCGGGCCGGGACAGCGGGGACAGCCCCGGAGCCCCCGGGCCCTGCCGGGCTCGGCTCCCGTGTCACCCCGCGCTTTGATTTTCTAAAGTTTTGTCTCAGCCCTCTGCTTTTGTGTTTTTGTGATGGAGTTTCTCGTGCACTTTTCACGTAAATAACGATTGGTTTGGGTTCCTGTCTGGGTTTTTTCTCTTGTCCTCTGTTTTTTCTAAAGTTTTTCTAAAAACTGCGTCGGTGTGTTTGTTTCTGTGTTTGTGTTTTTGTGGTGGAGTTTCTCACGCACTTTTCACGTAAATAACGATTGTTTTGGGTTCCTTTCTGAAGGAGGAGAGAACTGGTGGGCTGTCCCCCTGTCCCTGGTGTCCCCCGTGTCCCCTGTGCCCCGGTGTCCCCTGTGTCCCCTGTGCCCCCTGTGACCCCCGTGGCCCCCTTGGCCCCAGTGTCCTCGGTGTCCCCAGTGTCCCCTCTGTCCTCAGTGTCCCCCATGTCCCTGGTGTCCCCTCTGTCCCCTGTGCCCCCTGTGTCCTCGGTGTCCATAAGTGTCCCCTGTGTCCCCTGTGCCCCCCATGTCCCCTGTGCCCCCTGTGCCCCCAGTGTCCCCTGTGTCCCCTGTGTCCCCCATGTCCCTGGTGTCCCCTGTGTCCCCCGTGCCTCCCTGTGTCCCCTGTGTCCCCCGTGCCTCCCTGTGTCCCCTGTGGCCCCTGTGCCCCCGATGTCCCCCGTGCCCCCTGTGACCCTTGTGTCCCATCTGTCTCCGGTGTCCCCTATGCCCCCCTGTGTCCCTGGTGTCCCCGGTGTCCCCAGTGTCCCCTCTGTCCCCTCTGTCCCCAGTGTCCCCCATGTCCCCCCATGTCCCCGGTACCCCCCCGTGCCCCCCATGTCCCCCCATGCCCCCTGTGCCCCCCATGTCCCCCATGTCCCCTCTGTCCCCCGTGTCCCCTCTGTCCCCCTCTGTCCCCTCTGTCCCCTCTGTCCCCCCCCATGTCCCCGTGTCCCCGTACCTGCTTGCTGCGTTTCCGCGCCTCCTCCAGCGCCGCCGCTCTCTCTGCCGCGCGCTGCAGGACCTTGCCCAGGCGCTCCCGGGCCGCCAGCACCAGGCCCTGGATGGCGGCCCCGTCCTGCCGGGGGCTGCAGTCCCTCAGGCGCCCGGCCGCGGCCTCCAGGCTGCCCAGGCGCTCCCCGTGCGCGCCGGCCTCCTGCAGCAGCGCCTGCGGGGATGGGGGTGAGGGATGGGGGGCAGCTGGGGCTGGGGGGCTGGGGCGGGGGGCTGAGGGCCTGTGGGGATGGGGGGCAGCTGGGGCTGGGGGGCTGGGGCGGGGGGCTGGCGGGTGGGGGGTGAGGGATGGGGGGCAGCTGGGGCTGGGGGATGGGGGGCTGACGGATGGGGGGCTGGGGGGCGGGGGGTGAGGGATGGGGCACTGGGGGACGGGGGGTGAGGGATGGGGGGCTGAGGGACTGGGAGCTGGGGGACGGGGGGCTGAGAGGGGGCAGCTGCAGCGGGTGGGGGGCACCAGGCAGAGCTTGGGACAGAACAGGACACGGAGCCCCTGGACACGGCCTGGGACAGGAGGGGACACAGAGCCCCTGGACACAGCCCGGGATAGGACAGGAGGGGACACGGAGCCCCTGGACATGGCCTGGGCCAGGATGGGACACGGAGCACCAGGCACACGCTGTGAGGGGCACAGACCACCCTCGCCCCACTGCTCTGGGCCAGACGTGCCCCTCGCAGCCCGGGACAGACCCCTGCCGTGCCCGCCGGGCCCCTCGGGCAGACCCCCGCCCCTCGCAGCCCGGGGCAGACCCCCGCCGCTGCCCCGCCGGACCCCTCGGGCAGACCCCGGCCCCAGAACCGGCCCGGCCCGGCCCGGCCTTGCCTTGTGCTCCTGGATCTGGGCCGTGACGGTGTCCAGCACGAAGCTGGGGGGCTCGGGGGACCCCAGCAGCTCCTCGGCGTGGGCCACCCAGCGCAGCAGCTCCTGCGCCGAGCCGTGGAACTCGGTGCTGACCGTCAGCCCCTCGGCCAGGCGCTCCTGCGGGCGGGGACGGGCGCCGCTGAGGAGCTCCCGGTCCGGCCCGGTTCGGTCCGGGTGAGCCCCGCGGGGGTCGCAGCCCCCCTCCCCAGCCCCCGCACCTTCCTCTCCTGCGCCTCGGCCTGCACGCTGTCCCACTTGTGCTCCAGCAGGCGCAGGCTGTGCTCGGTGCTGCAGGGCCGGCCCGCCCGGCAGGAGCCCAGCAGCCGCTGCAGCCGCTCCCGCAGCGCCCGGTACGGCCCGGCCCGCGCCTCCAGCTCCCGGCACAGCTCCTGCCCCACGGACGGACGGACGGACGGACGGACAGAGCCGCGGCAGCCGCGTCAGCAGCCGGGCAGAGCCGCGGGAGCCGCGGGGAGCGGGGCGGGGATGGGGATGGGGACAGGGATGGGGACAGGGATGGGGACAAAGGGATGGGGACAGGGATGGGGACAGGGATGGGGACAACGGGATGGGGACAGGGATGGGGACAGGGATGGGGACAGGGATGTGGACAGGGATGGGGACAAAGGGATGGGGACAGGGATGGGGACAGGGATGGGGACAGGGGTGGGGACAGGGATGGGGACAGAGGATGGGGACAGAGGATGGGGACAGAGGATGGGGACAGGGGTGGGGACAGGGGTGGGGACAGGGATGGGGACAGGGATGGGGACAGGGATGGGGACAGGGATGGGGACAGGGATGGGGACAAAGGGATGGGGACAGGGATGGGGACAGGGATGGGGACAGGGGTGGGGACAGGGATGGGGACAGAGGATGGGGACAGAGGATGGGGACAGAGGATGGGGACAGGGGTGGGGACAGGGGTGGGGACAGGGATGGGGACAGGGATGGGGACAGGGATGGGGACAGGGATGGGGACAGGGGTGGGGACAGGGGTGGGGACGAGGGCCCAGTGAAGAGGGAGAGGGGACAAAGGCAGGGATGTGGACGGGGACAGGAGCAGGTGCAGGGCAGGGGACAAGGGCAGGGACAGCTCCTGCTCCGTCTCACCGAGCTGGAGGGGCTGAGGGAGGGCACCAGGCTCAGCCTGGCTGGGGAGAGGAGGGGGCAGGGAAGGACCCCGGCCCAGCAGCGTGGGGGAGGGCGGGCCTGGGGCACACACGTCCCCCCAGGAGAGACCAACAGCCCCCGGGGCCGCTCCTGCAGCGGGCAGGCGCCGCTTCTCACCAGGTGCGCGTTGAGCTTCTCTTTGGTGGCATCCGGGTGGCCCCAGGCCGGCTTGGAGCAGAAGAGCTGCAGCTCCACCTGCTCCAGCCACTGCAGCAGCTCCGTCATCTCCAGGGTGAGGTCCTGCACCTGCGGGCGAGGTGGGGCTCAGTGCCAGCCCACCTGGCTGAGGGTGATCCCCAGGCTGTACATGCCCAGGCCCTACCTGGCTGAGGTTGTTCCTGGGGCCCAGGGGCAATACCTGGCTGGGGTTTTTCTCAGCAAGCCCCAGGGCTGTACCTGGCTCAGGTTGTTCCTGGGGCTGTACCTGGCTCAGGTTGTTCCCCGTACCTGGCTCAGGTGTTTCCCAGGCCATACCTGGCTCAGGTTGTTCCCAATACCTGGCTCAGGTGTTTCCCCGGCCGTACCTGGCTGGGGTTGTTCCCTGGGGCTGTACCTGGCTGAGGTTGTTCCCCACACCTGGCTGAGGTTGTTCCCCATACCTGGCTCAGGTGTTTCCCAGGCCTGTACCTGGCTCAGGTGTTTCCCTGGCCGTACCTGGCTCAGGTTGTTCCCTGGGGCTGTACCTGGCTGAGGTTGTTCCCTGGCCTGTACCTGGCTCAGACTGTTCCCCATACCTGGCTCAGGCGTTTCCCCGGCTGTACCTGGCTGAGGTTGTTCCCTGGCCCACACCTGGCTGAGGTTGTTCCCCACACCTGGCTCAGGTGTTTCCCAGCCTGTACCTGGCTGAGGTTGTTCCCTGGGGCTGTACCTGGCTGACGTTGTTCCCTGTACCTGGCTCAGGTGTTTCCCCAGCCCATACCTGGCTCAGGCGTTTCCCCAGCCCATACCTGGCTGAGGTTGTTCCCTGTACCTGGCTGGGGTTGTTCCCTGGGGCTGTACCTGGCTGAGGTTGTTCCCCATACCTGGCTCAGGTGTTTCCCAGCCCGTATCTGGCTCAGGTTGTTCCCCGTACCTGGCTCAGGTGTTTCCCCGGCCGTACCTGGCTCAGGTTGTTCCCCGTACCTGGCTCAGGCGTTTCCCCAGCCCATACCTGGCTGGGGTTGTTCCCTGGGCTGTACCTGGCTGAGGTTGTTCCCCGTACCTGGCTCAGGTGTTTCTCTGGCCCATACCTGGCTCAGGTGTTTCCCAGGCCCATACCTGGCTGAGGTTGTTCCCTGGGCTGTACCTGGCTGAGGTTGTTCTCCAGCTCCAGCTGCCGGCTCTCGGTCTGGCTCAGCACCAGCTCCCAGCGCTGCCCCAGCTGCTGCAGGCTGCGCTGCAGCCCCTCCACGCTGTCGCCCAGGCTGGAGAGCAGCAGCCCCTGCCCGGCCTCGGTCACCGACTGCACCGTGCGGGCGTGGGACATCACGTCTGTGCGCAGCACCTGGGGTGGGGAGAGGGGTCAGGGCCGGGGGACACACCCTGGGGGGTCACCTCGGATGGGAAACCCACCCTGGGGTGTCACCACAGACAGGACACCCACCCTGGGGTGTCACCTCGGACGGGACACCCACCCTGGGGGTGTCACCACAGCTGGGAAACCCACCCTGGGGTGTCACCTCGGACGGGACAGCCATCCTGAGAGTGTCACCATGGCTGGGACACCCACCCTGGAGTGTCACCACAGCCGGGACACCCACCCTGGGGTGCCCCTGTGGCCAGGACACCCACCCTGGGGTGTCACCACAGCTGAGAAACCCACCCGGGGGGTGTCACCTCGGATGGGACACCCACCCTGGGGTGTCACCTCAGCCAGCATGCCCCTGGCAGTGTCACCATGGCCATGTGTCCCTCATGTCCCGCCTGTCCCGCGTGTCCCTCATGTCCCAGTGTCCCACCTGTCCCATGTGTCCTGTGTGTCCCTCGTTTCCAGCATGTCCCGTGTGTCCCGCGTGTCCCTCGTGTCCCATGTGTCCCATGTGTCCCGCCTGTCGCTTGTGTCCCCCGTGTCCCTCCTGTCCCCGCTGTCCCTCCTGTCCTGGTGTCCTGGTGTCCCTCCTGTCCCTCATGTCCCTCCTGTCCCTCATGTCCCTCGTGTCCCTCCTGTCCCCGTGTCCCGTGTCCTGGTGTCCCTCATGTCCCAGTGTCCCAGTGTCCCTCGTGTCCTGCATGTCCTGCATGTCCTGGTGTCCCGCGTGTCCCCCGTGTCCCTCCTGTCCCCGTGTCCCGTGTCCTGGTGTCCCTCCTGTCCCCCGTGCCCCGGTGTCCCCGACCTTGTGCTTGGCCAGCTCGATCTCGCAGCTCTGCAGGTCGGGCCGCAGGGGCGCGGGGCCGCGCAGCTGCTCCCCGGTGCGGCTCAGCCACTGCAGCAGCTCCTGCAGCTGGTGCTGGAACTGCCCCAGCCCCAGCAGCGCCGCCTCCAGCTGGTGCTGCCGCCGGGGGGGGAGAGGGGGCTCAGCCGGGGGGCCGGGGGTCTGTGCCCACACAGAGACTGGGGACCATCCAGAGACCACCCACCCAGAGCCCTGTGTGCCCACAGAGAGGCTGGGGGCTGCCCAGGGGCCACCCACCCAGTGCCCACCCAGTGCTCACAGAGAGACTGGGGGCTGCCCAGGGACCACCCAGAGACCACCCAGAGACCACCCAGTGACCTGTGTGTGCCCACACAGAGACTGGGGGCTGCCCAGGGCCTGCCCAGAGACCACCCAGAGACCACCCAGTGACCTGTGTGTGCCCACACAGAGACTGGGGGCTGCCCAGGGCCTGCCCAGAGACCACCCAGAGACCACCCAGAGACCACCCAGTGACCTGTGTGTGCCCACAGAGAGACTGGGGACCGCCCAGAGACCACCCAGAGACCACCCAGTGACCTGTGTGTGCCCACAGAGAGACTGGGGACTGCCCAGGGGCCACCCAGGGGCCACCCAGTGTCCTGTGCGCCCACAGAGAGCCTGGAGACCACCCAGAGCCTGCCCAGAGCCCACCCACCCAGAGCCCACCCAGCCCTGTGCACTCAGAGAAACTGGAGACTGCCCAGGGGCCAGGGGCCACCCAGAGACCACCCAGGGCAACCCAGGGGCAACCCAGAGCCTGCCCAGAGCCCACCCAGCCCTGTGTGCTCACAGAGAGCCCGGAGACCACCCAGGGCCCGCCCAGAGACCACCCTGAGCCCACCCAGTGCCCACCCAGTGCCCACCCAGCCCTGTGTGCTCACAGAGAGCCCAGAGACCACCCAGAGACCACCCACCCAGTGCCTGCCCAGAGCCCACCCAGTGTCCATCCAGTGGTCACCCAGAGCCCCCCCCAGCCCTGTGTGCTCACAGAGCACCCAGGGCCCACCCAGCACCCACCCAGCCCTGTGCACCCACCCAGTGCCCACCTGCAACCCCCCACTCTGGACGTGCCCACCCAGCACATTCCCGGCACCCACCCTGTGCCCCCCGTGCCCCCCGCCCACCCGCCGTGCCCCCCGCCCACCTGCCGTGCCCCCTGTGCCCCCTGTGACCCCGTGCCCCCAGCCCACCCCCCAGTGCCCCCCGCCCACCTGCCGGCTGACCACCTCCTCCTCCAGGTGGTCCCAGCGCTGCCGGAAGTCGCTGAGCGCGGCCGGGGGCTCCCCCTGCCCCGCGCCCCCCGGGTGCCGCAGGCTCTCCACGTCCACCTTGCACTGGTACAGCTCCCGCTTGAACTCCTGCAGGAGCGGGGACACGGTGACCCGGGACAGGCACCGGGACAGGCACCGGGACAGGCTCTGCATGGCCCCACGGCGCCCCTCAGTGCCCCACGGCACCCCACAGTGCCCCACGGCACCCACGGCACAGCACAGTGCCCCACAGCACCCTATGGCACTGCACAGGCACTCCACAGCACTGCCTGGTCATCCCGGCCCCACACACCGGGACAGGCTCTGCCCGGCCCCACAGCACAGCACAGACACCCCACAGCACACCATGGCACCCCGTGGCACCCCACGGCACCCCATGGCACCGCACAGCACCCCACGGTGCCCCACGGCACCCCAGAGTGCCCCATGGCACCCCACAGCTCAGCCCATCCCAGCCTGGCCCGGCCCGGCCCAGCCCAGCCCGGCCCAGCCCAGCCCATCCCAGCCCATCCCAGCCCAGCCCAGCCCATCCCAGCCCATCCCATCCCGGCCCAGCCCATCCCGGCCCATCCCAGCCCGGCCCATCCCAGCCCAGCCCAGCCCAGCCCAGCCCAGCCCATCCCATCCCATCCCGGCCCAGCCCATCCCAGCCCATCCCGGCCCGGCCCATCCCAGCCCATCCCGGCCCAGCCCATCCCAGCCCATCCCGGCCCGGCCCTGCCCAGCCCAGCCCGGCCCATCCCAGCCCGG
The DNA here is from genome assembly GCA_017589585.1 of Phylloscopus whistleri. Lineage (NCBI taxonomy): Eukaryota > Metazoa > Chordata > Aves > Passeriformes > Phylloscopidae > Phylloscopus > Phylloscopus whistleri. The sequence goes on along the minus strand of JADMLD010000260.1, from coordinate 179,787 downwards.
CCCATCCCAGCCCATCCCAGCCCAGCCCGGCCCAGCCCAGCCCGGCCCAGCCCAGCCCGGCCCAGCCCAGCCCGGCCCATCCCAGCCCAGCCCAGCCCGGCCCAGCCCGGCCCATCCCAGCCCAGCCCAGCCCATCCCATCCCATCCCAGCCCGGCCCAGCCCAGCCCATCCCAGCCCAGCCCAGCCCAGCCCATCCCAGCCCAGCCCGGCCCAGCCCGGCCCAGCTCAGCCCATCCCATCCCATCCCATCCCATCCCAGCCCAGCCCATCCCAGCCCATCCCAGCCCGGCCCGGCCCGGCCCGGTACCTTGAGCTCGCCCAGCTGCTGCTGCACCCCGTCCAGGTCCCCCCCGAGCAGGAACTCCTCGGCCAAGCGCAGCTCGGCCGCCTCCAGCCACTCCAGCAGCCGCTGGGGGACAGGGGGACAGGGGGGTGACAGGGGGGGACACCGGGGCCACCAGGGGGGACAGGGGGGTGACAGGGGGACACTGGGGCCACCAGGGGGGACAGGGGGGTGACAGGGGGACACCAGGGCCACCAGGGCCACGAGAGGGGACAGGAGGTGACACAGCCCCCCCGAGGGGACAGGAGGGTGACACAGCCCCCCCCGAGCAGGGACAGGAGGTGACGCAGCCCCCCTGGGGGGGGACAGGAGGTGACACAGCCCCCCTGGGGGGGGACAGGAGGTGACACAGCCCCCCCGAGCAGGGACAGGAGGGTGACACAGCCCCCCCGGGTGGGGACAGGAGGTGACACAGCCCCCCGGGACCCCCGCCCACCTGCATGCTCTCCTGGTAGCTGAGGGCCGCCTGCAGCTGCTCCTCCAGGCGCCCGTTCCGCTCCGTCCACGCCCGGCTCAGGCCGTGCCAGGAGGAGTAGAGCTGTGGGGGCACGGCCGGGGTCAGCGGGGGCACGGCCGGGGTCAGCGGGGGCACGGGGTCAGGGGGCATGGGGGGACAGGGGGACAGGGCACAGGGTCAGTGGGGTCATGGGGGGACAGGGGATGGGGGGACAGGGTGGACAGGGCACGAGGGGTCAGCAGGGGCACGGGGGGACAGGGTGGGGGGGGTCAGAGTGGGCAGGGCACGGGGTCAACGGGGCCACGGGGGGACAGGGCACAGGGGTCAGTGGGGGCACGGGGGGACAGCGCATGGGGGGCACTGGTGCCAGGGGGGTGGCACCACACGGACATCCAGGCCCGGGGATCAGGGACACCGTGAGAGTGTCTGGGCAGAGGGTCAGTGTGAGGGTCAGCGGCACTGAGTGGGGTCAGGGGTCAGGGGTCGGTGACACTGAGTGGGGTCAGGGGTCGGTGACACTGAGTGGGGTCAGTGGTCAGTGGCATTGAGTGGGGTCAGGGGTCAGTGACACTGTGTGGGGTCTGGGGTCTGGGGTCAGTGGCACTGAGTGCGGTCAGGGGTCAGGGGTCAGTGGCACTGAGTGGGGTCTGGGGTCAAGGGCACTGAGTGGGGTCAGGGGTCAGTGGCACTGAGTGGGGTCTGGGGGTCAGTGACACTGAGTGGGGTCTGGGGGTCAGGGGTCAGTGGCACTGAGTGGGGTCTGGGGGTCAGGGGGTCATTGGCAATGAGTGGGGTCAGGGGTCAGCAGCACTGAGTGGGGTCAGGGGTCAGGGGATGGGGGACACGCCAGCCCCACAAGCGGCACCCACACCCCCCCTGCCCCTCTCCGGACCCCCCCGGGCACTCACATCGTCCAGGCTCTTGGTGACGTCCGGCTTGTCGGGGTCCCCGCACGAGGCCATCAGCTCCACGCCCAGGCTGCCCAGCGTGTCCAGCTCGCCCTGCAGGGCATCGATCTCGTCCCGCAGCGCCTGCGGGGCACCGGGTCAGGGCACGGGGTCAGGGCACTGACCAGGGCACCGGGTCAGGGCACGGGGTCAGGGCACCGGGTCAGGGCACGGGGTCAGGGCACGGGGTCAGGGCACAGGGTCAGGGCACAGGGTCAGGGCACGGGGTCAAGGCACGGGGTCAGGGCACGGGGTCAGGGCACAGGGTCAGGGCACGGGGTCAAGGCACGGGGTCAGGGCACTGACCAGGGCACGGGGTCAGGGAACAGGGTCAGGGAACAGGGTCAGGGCAGGGGGTCAGGGCACGGGGTCAGGGCACGGGGTCAGGGCACGGGGTCAGGGCACAGGGTCAATGTACAGGGTCACTGCACGGGGTCAGGGCACTGACCAGGGCACGGGGTCAGGGCACGGGGTCAGGGCACGGGGTCAGGGCACGGGGTCAGGGCACTGACCAGGGCACGGGGTCAGGGCACGGGGTCAGGGCACGGGGTCAGGGCACAGGGTCAGGGCACGGGGTCAGGGCACGGGGTCAGGGCACGGGGTCAGGGCACCGGGTCAGGGCACGGGGTCAGGGCACTGACCAGGGCACCGGGTCAGGGCACGGGGTCAGGGAACAGGGTCAGGGCACTGGGTCAGGGCACTGACCAGGGCACAGGGTCAGGGCACGGGGTCAGGGCACGGGGTCACAGGGCACGGGGTCAGGGCATGGGGTCAGGGCACGGGGTCAGGGAACAGGGTCAGGGCACGGGGTCACAGGGCACGGGGTCAGGGCACGGGGTCAGGGCACTGCCCGGGGCACTGCCCGGGGCACTGACCACAGCAGGGGCTGCCCAGGGTACTGCCCATGCCAGGGGCTGCCCAGAGCACTGTCCAGGCTGGGAGCTTCCCAGGGCACTGCCCACGCCCCAGACTACCCAGGCCACTTCCCACACTGCGGGCTGCCCAGGGCACTGACCAGGTCAGGGCGCTGACAGGGCACTGCCCAGGCTGGGAGCTGCCCAGGACACTGCCCAGGGTGTTGTCCATGCCCCGGGATGCCCAGGGCACTGCTCACGTCAGGGACTGCCCAGGACACTGCCCATTCCAGGGGCTACCCAGGGTACTGCCCACACCCTGGGATGCCCAGGGCACTGCCCACGCCCCGGGATGCCCAGGACACTGCCCATGCTTTACTCAGGGCACTGCCCACGCCCTGCCCTGCCCAGGGCACTGCCCACTCCAGATGCTGGCCAGGGCGCTGCCCACTCCAGATGCTGCCCAGGGCACTGCCCACGCCCCGCCCTGCCCAGGGCACTGCCCAGCCCCGAGCCCCCGGCCGGCCGTACCTGCATGGTGCGCAGCCGCCCGCGGATGGCCTCGGGCTCGCCGCCGGCCTCCTCCAGCCCCAGCACCAGCTGCTGGGTGTCGCCGAGCGCCACGGCCAGCTCGGACAGGCCATGCCAGAAGCGCTCGGCCAGCGCCAGCAGCTCCCGGAGCCACCGCTCCCGCTCCTGGCAGCGTTCGCGCAGGGAGCCCCACTGCGCCAGCAGCTGCGCCGCGCGCTCCTGGATCCCTGCGGGGCACGGGGGGCACAGGGGGCACAGGGGCCGGGGGTCGGGGTGCTGCCAGAGCCCTGGGACCCCCACACAGCCCCGCAGGGACACCCGGGGGTCACCGGCGCCCTCCCCTCCGCCCCGGTACCTCTGGCCGCGGCGTCGGCGCTGACCGCCCGCATGGTGGCCAGCAGCTCCTCGCCCTGCGCCCGGACGCCCTCCAGGGCCACCCCGAGCTTCTCCAGCTCGCCCAGGGCCAGGCCGTTCTCGCGGAGCTGCTCCCGCAGGTGGGCCGCGTCGCCGCGCACCGGGGGCTGGCCCTGCAGCCGGCTCTGCAGCCGCTCCAGGCACTCCAGCAGCAGGTCCATGCGCTCCGACAGCTGGGGAGCAGCCCGGTGACTCGGGGGAGCGACCCCGGGGGCCCTGGGGACCTTGGGGACCTTGGGGACCCCGGGCACCCTGGAGACCCTGGGGATCCTGAGCCCAGTGACTCGAGGGCGTGGCCCCGGGGACCCTGGGGACCCTGGGGACCCCGGGCATCCTGGGGACCCTGGGGACCCTGAGCCCAGTGACTTGAGGGCACGGTTCTGGGGACCCTGGGGACCTTGGGGACCCTGGGGACCGCGGGCACCCTGGGGACCTCGGGCACCCTAGGGACCCTGGGGACCCTGAGCCCAGTGACTCGAGTATGTGGCCCTGGGGACCCTGGGGACCCTGGGGACCCTGGGGACCCCGGGCACCCTGGGGACCCTGAGCCCCGTGACTCGAGGGCACGGCCCCGGGCACCCTGGGGACCTTGGGGACCCTGGGGACCCTGGGGACCTTGGGGACCCTGGGGACCCTGGGGACCCCGGGGACCCTGGGGACCCTGCACCCCACCGGGACAGCGCCATCCCCGTACCTGGCTGTACCGCGGCAGCGCGTCCTCCAGCAGGGCCGCGGCCTGGCGCACCCGCTCGCGGATGAGGCCGTACTGCTCCTCCAGCTCCTGCCAGCGCCGCTGGAACGGGGCCCCCTGCGGCGGGCTCAGCTCCGCCAGCTGCGCCGACACGCGCTGCAGCTTCCCCACCAGCGGCCGGTGCTCGGCGATGGCCTCGCGCAGGCTCTGGGGGCGGGAGGGGCCGCGGGGGCGCGTTGGGGTGGGAGGGGTTCCCGTGGGAGGTGTTCCCGTGGGATGTCCCCGTGGGATGTGTCCCATGGGATGTCCCCCATGGGATGTGTTCCCCATAGGATGTTCTCCGTTATATGTTCCCCATGGGATGTTCCCCGTGGGATGTCCCCGTGGGGTGTTCCCCGTTGGATGTTTGTTTCCCGTGGGATGTTCCCCCTGGGATGTGTTCCCATGGGATGTGTTCCCGTGGGATGTTTGTCCCCGTGGGATGTTCCCTGTGGGATGTTCCCCATGGGATGTTCCCCATATGATGTTGCCTACGGGATGTTCCCCATGGGATGTTCACCATGGGATGTTTCCCATGGGATGTTTGTTCCCCGTGAAATGTTCCCCGTGGGATGTGTTCCCGTGGGATGTGCCCCATAGGATGTTCCCTATGGGATGTTCCCCATGGGATGTTCCCTATGGGATGTTTGTTCCCCGCGGGATGTGTTCCTGTAGGATGTGTTCCTGTGGGATGTGTTCCCGTAGGATGTTCCCCATGGGATGATTCCCATGGGATGTTTGTCCCCCGTGGGATATGTTCCTATTGGTTGTTCCCCATGGGATGTTCCCCGTGGGATGTTCCCCATGGGATGTTTGTTCCCCATGGGATGTTCCCTGTGGGATGTGTTCCCAGTGGGATGTTCCCCGTGGGATGTTCCTTGTGGAATGTTGCCTGTGGGATGTTCCCCATGGGATGTTCCCCATAGGATGTTCCCTATGGGATGTTTGTTTCCCGTGGGATGTTTGTTCCCCAAGGGATGTTCCCCGTGGGATGTTCCATGTTGGATATGTTCCCGTGGGATGTTCCCATGGGGTGTTCCCCGTGGGATGTTTGTTCCCCATAGGATGTTCCCCGCTGGATGTTCCCCATGGGATGTGACCCCGTGGGATGTTTGTTTCCGTTTGGATGTGTTCCCGTGGGACAGGGCCCCCACAGGGACGTGCGCTGTCCCTTCCAGAGGGCTCCCGTTCCTCGGGTGCCCCAGCCCGAGGGTCCCCACGGCGCTGCCGCCCCCATCCCGTCCCCTCCCCGCTCCCAACCGAGCGTCCCCTCCGCCCCCGCCCTGCCCCGCACCTGCAGCAGCGCCTGCTGCTCCTTGAAGGCCTCGTAGCTGCTGGCGCTGGGGGCGAGCTGCACCCCCAGGGCCTGCGTCTCCTCCAGCCAGGGCAGCAGCTCCTCCAGGGCCTCGGAGAACTGGGCCAGCAGGGACTGGGCGTGCTCCAGCTGCACGGCACAGGCGCCGCTGCGCAGGGACAGCTGCTCCGTGCGCTCCCGCAGCAACTGCACCGACGGCTGGGAGGGCGGGGAGTCACCGCGGGGCCGGGGGCACGGGGCACGGCCACCCCGGGGTGCTGGTCCTGTCCCCCACAGCCACCCCTGGGTGCCGGCCCTGTGCCCCACAGCCACCCCTGTCCCCCAGAGCCACCCCCGGGTGCTGCTCTGTCCCCACAGCCACCCCTGTCCCCCACAGCCACCCCTGGGTGCTGTCCCTGACCCCCACAGCCACCCCTGGGTGCTGTCCCTGTCCCCTACAGCCACCCCCGGGTGCCACTCTGTCCCCCACAGCCACCCCCGGGTGCTGTCCCTGTCCCCCACAGATACCCCCGGGTGCCATCCCTGTCCCCCACATCCATCCCTGAGTCCTGTCCCTGTCCCCACAGCCCCCCCAGGTCCCGTCCCCGTCCCCCCGGCGCCCTCCCGCTCACCTGCAGGCGCTGCCGCAGGGGCTCGGGGCAGCGGCGCAGCAGCGGCTCCGAGAAGCTCAGCAGCCGCTCCACCAGGCCCCGGCAGTGCAGGATCTCGGCCGAGAGCAGCTGGAAGGGAGCCAGGGGTGGGTGCCAGGTCCTGGCAGGGGCCGGCGGGGTGGGGACGCCGAGCCAGCGCCCCTGGGACCCCCTGGGTGCTGCTGCAGACCCACCCTCTGCTGCCAATGCCCCCAGGAGCCCTGAGCCCTGCCCCAGACCCACCTCTGCCCCCAGTGCCCCCTGGGTGCTGCTGCAGACCCACCTCTGCTGCCAGTGCCCCCTGGGCCCCCAGTGCCCCCTGAGCCCTGCCCCAGACCCACCCTCTGCTGCCAGAGCCCCCTGGGTGCTGCCCCAGACCCACCTCTGCCCCCAGTGCCCCCAGTGCCCCCAGTGCCCCCAGTGCCCCCAGTGCCCCCAGGACCCCTGCCCCAGCCCCACCTTCTGCTCGCAGAGCTGCGAGCGCAGCGCCTCGGCGTCCAGCTGCACTCGGCCGATCTCCTCCAGCCGCTCGGCCAGCCCGGCCACGCGGCCCAGCTGGGCCTCCAGGACCTGCTCGAACTGCGGCCGAGCGAGGGGCAGAGGTCAGAGGTCAGAGGTCAGCCGGGGGGGTGGGAGCGCCCCGGGACAGCCGCTGCCCACGGGACGGTGCCACAACCCAGAGCAGGCTGTGCCTGCGGGCAACGGGGCTGGAGCGGCGAGGGGCGAGGGGGGCCCTGTGCCCCACACCCGCTGTCCCACACCCGCTGTCCCACACCCTGTGCCCCACACCCGCTGCCCCACACCTTCTCCCTGTCGCTGGCCGCCACCGAGGGCTCCTGGCCGTCCTGCTGGCCCTCCTGCTGGCCCAGCTCCTTCTCCATGCGGCTCAGCCACAGCGCCAGGTCCTCGGGGGCCGTGCCCAGGCGGGACGAGGCCTCCAGGGTCTGCCCCAGGCGGTGGGCGGTGTCGGCGCTGCTCTGGCCCAGGATCAGGTACCTCATCCTCAGCGACTCCATCTTCTCCTGCGTCAGCTGGGCCTCCTCCCCTGCGGCGGCGGGACACCGGCAGCAGGGTCAGTGACACCCCCGGACACGGGAGTGGCCACAGCGACAGCGTCCAGCCATTGATGATGGCTCTGTCCTGACCTCTCCCCGCTCCTACCCCGCTCCTGCTGCCCCCAGACCCAGCTCTGGCTGCTCATCCCGCTGCCAGCGACACCCACCTTCCCCAGCGGCACCTCAGCATCCATGAACCCTGTCCCACCACAGCCCTGACCCCTCTGCATCTCACTCACCATCCATGAACCCTGTCCCACCCCAGCCTTGACCCCTCTGCACCTCACCACCCATGAACCCTGTCCCACCCCAGCCCTGAGCCCCCTGCCCCTCACCCACCACCCATGAACCCTGTCCCACCCCAGCCCTGACCCCTCTGCACCTCACCCACCACCCGTGAACCCTGTCCCACCCCAGCCCTGACCCCCAGGCTCTGCCCTGGCCCCCCTGCACCCCCTGGGCTCTGTCTGCCCCTCACCCCACACTCCCCTCCCGATGGGGAGCCGCACGCCCCAAGGACCCCCAGCACCCAGGGGTCCCCTCGCTGGCCAGGGGCGGCTCATCCCCTCCCCACTCCCACCCTCCTGAGGCCACCGCCCCCGGCCACGGCCACTCGCCTGTCACCATCTCCAGGACCCTCTGCCCGCTGTCCAGGGCGCTGTCCAGCTCCCCCAGCCGCCCGCGGATCTCCTCACAGAGCGCCTGGGGCGGTGACCGGGGGTGACACAGCTGCCCCCGGCCACCCCTGTGCCCATCCTGTGCCCACCCCACGTCCATCCCATGTCCCACCCCGCACCCACCCTGTGTCCACCCCGTGCCCATCTGGCACCCACTCCGCACTCATCCAGTGCCCACCCCGCATCCACCCTACGTCCACCCTGCGCCCACTCCACCCCCAACCCCGCGTCCACCCCGCGTCCACCCTGCGACCACCCTACGCCCACCCAACGCCCACCCCGTGCCCACCATGTGTCCACCCACCATGTCCATCCCACATCCACCCCGCGCCCACCCCGCACCCACCCCACGTCCACCGCGCATCCATCCGACACTCACCCTGTGCCCACCCTATGCCGATCCCGCACCCACCCCGACCCCACCCCGACCCCACCCCGTGCCCACCCCAAGCCCACCCATTGCCCACTCATTGCCCACCCCTGTGCCCACCCCGCACCAACCCCATGCCCACCATGTGCCCACCCCACGACCACCCCGCGTCCACCCCACGTCCACCCCAAGCCCACCCCGCCTCCACCCCGCACCAACCCCACGCCCACCCCGCACCAACCCCGTGCCCACCATGCGCCCACCCCACGTCCATCCCATGCCCACCCTACCTCCACCCCATGTCCACCCAGTGTCCACCCAGTGCCCACCCCATGTCCACCCTGCACCAACCCCGCGCCCACCATGCGTCCACCCACCATGTCCATCCCACACCCACCCTGTGTCCACCCTGCACCCACCCAGCACCCACCCCGCGTCCACCCCCTGCCCACCCTGTGCCCACCCCGCGACCACCATGCGTCCACCCACCATGTCCATCCCACACCCACCCCGCACCCACCCAGAGCCAACCCCACGCCCATCCTGTGCCCACCCAAGTGCCCACCCTCCTCCCACCCCACACCCACCCCACCCCCCCCTGCGCCCACCTGTGTCTGCTGGTGGGCGTCCTGCAGGTGCCCCACGCAGCCGTCGGCGCCCCAGAGCTGGGCCAGGCGGCGCTCGGTGGCCCCCAGCCACTCCTGGAAGGCGTCCAGGGCCTCCTGGAAGGGCTGGGCCGCCGGCAGGATCCGCTCCAGGCGGCCGTACCTGCGCCAGGGGAGGGCAGCTCAGCCGGGCGGGGACACCCCCGAGAGCCAGGCCACGGCCGGACACACCCTCGGGTGTCCCCCACCCCGGGGAGCCCCGAAGCGAGAGACAGAGTGGCCGGTGTCCCACAGAGGGGTCAGTGTCCCCACAGAGGGATTGATGTCCCCACAGCGGGGTCAGTGTCCCCACAGAGGGGTCAGTGTCCCCACAGAGGGGTCGGTGTCCCCAGAGGGATCGGTGTCCCCATAGAGGGGTTGGTGTCCCCATAGAGGGATTGGTGTCCCCATAGAGGGGCCGGTGTCCCCACAGAGGGGTCAGTGTCCCCACAGAGGGATCAGTGTCCCCACAGAGGGATCGGTGTCCCCATAGAGGGGCCGGTGTCCCCACAAAGGGGCCGGTGTCCCCACAGAGGCACCAGTGGGAAGGGGGTCAGTGCCACTGAGCGGGGTCTGCAGGTCAGCATGGTGACCCTCAGGTCATGTCCCTCCCTCGCGGTGGCCCCGGTGGGGCAGAGCACAGGGACACCGTGCTGTCACCAAGGGGACACCGGGCAGCGCACAGGGACACCGGGCTGTCACCGCGGGGACACCGGGCTGTCACTGCGGGGACACTGGGCTGTCACCGAGGGGGCACAGGGCTGTCAGTGAGGGGACACCGGGCTGTCAGTGAGGGGACACCGGGCTGTCACCGCAGGGACACCGGGCTGTCACTGCAGGGACACCGGGCTGTCACTGCAGGGACACCGGGCTGTCACCGCGGGGACACCGGGCTGTCACCAAGGGGACACCGGGCTGTCACCGAGGGGACACTGGGCTGTCAGTGAGGGGACACCGGGCTGTCACCGCGGGGACACTGGGCTGTCACTGTGGGGACACTGGGCTGTCACTGCGGGGACACCGGGCTGTCACCGAGGGGACACCGGGCTGTCACTGCGGGGACACTGGGTTGTCACCGCGGGGACACCGGGCTGTCACCACGGGGACACTGGGCTGTCACCGCGGGGACACTGGGCTGTCACCGAGGGGACACCGGGCTGTCACCACGGGGACACTGGGCTGTCACCACGGGGACACCGGGCTGTCACCGTGGGGACACCGGGCTGTGACCGCGGGGACACCGGGCTGTCACCGAGGGGACACCGGGCTGTGACCGCGGGGACACCGGGCTGTCACTGAGGGGACACCGGGCTGTCAGTGAGGGGACACCGGGCTGTCACCGAGGGGACACCGGGCTGTCACCGAGGGGGCACAGGGCTGTCACCGTGGGGACACCGGGCTGTCACCGAGGGGACACTGGGTTGTCACCGTGGGGACACCAGGCTGTCACCGAGGGGACACCGGGCAGTGCACAGGGACACCGGGCTGTCACCGTGGGGACACTGGGCTGTCACCGCAGGGATACTGGGCTGTCACTGAGGGGACACCGGGCTGTCACCGTGGGGACACCGGGCTGTCACTGAGGGGACACCGGGCTGTCACCGCGGGGACACCGGGCTGTCACCGTGGGGACACTGGGCTGTCACCGTGGGGACACTGGGCTGTCACCGAGGGGACACCGGGCTGTCACCGAGGGGACACCGGGCTGTCACCGCGGGGACACCGGGCAGCGCACAGGGACACCGGGCTGTCACCGTGAGGACACCGGGCTGTCACCGAGGGGACACCGGGCTGTCACCGCGGGGACACCAGCGGGACGGGGATGTCCCTGCAGCGCCGAGGGCCCGGCCGCTGACCCACCTGGCTTCGGCCTCCTGCATCAGCTTCTCCCAGCGCGGGCCGAGGCCGGCGCTGCCCTCGGGCTCCGTCTGTCTGTCCTGTCTGTCCTGTCTGTCCTGTCTGTCCTGCAGCACCAGCTCCACGCGCGGCCTCCGCTCCTCCAGCAGCCGCTTCAGGAGCTGCGGGCACGGGGACACCGCGCTGTGCCGGGACCCCCGCGCCCCCTCCCACCCCCGCACGGCCCCCGGGCCCCCGGACGCCCCGCTGACCTTCTGCTCCTCCAGCTGCGCCTTCACCACCTTGGCCTCGGCCGACGGCGGCTTCTGGTTGCTGACCAGCTCCTCCATGTCGGCCACCCAGGCCAGCAGCCGCTCCAGCGTCTCCTGGCCCCGCTCCGCCGCCTCCTCGGCCGCGGGGACGGCCCGGGGGGACACCTGCGGGGAGAGGTGGCTGAGCCGCCCCTGCGGGCAGGGGGAGGGCGGCCGTGGGGCCGGGCAGCGGCCCCCCGCACCGTGTCCTGTCCCCGAGGGGACACCGGCCACCGTGGGGCCCTGTCCAGCCTGTGGGGACCCCCAAAGCGGGGGCTGCACACCCTGGGACGTGTGGGTCATTCTGGACCCACGGACCCCGCCAGCTGAAGAGGAGGGAAGGGAGCTCCGTGTCCTGGGTGTCCGGCACGAGGGGAGCCCCTGACCCACAGCCCCGGGCTGGGTGTCCGGCACTGACCCACAGCCCCGGGCTGGGTGTCCAGCACCAGGGGTGCCACTGACCCACAGCCCCGGGCTGGGTGTCCAGCACTGACCCACAGCCCCGGGCTGGGTGTCCGGCACTGACCCACAGCCCCGGGCTGGGTGTCCGGCACTGACCCACAGCCCCGGGCTGGGTGTCCGGCACTGACCCACAGCCCCGGGCTGGGTGTCCAGCACCAGGGGTGCCACCGGGCCGAGTGTCCGGCACCAGCGGTGCCACCGGCCCAGCCACACCCGGGCACAGCCAGCAGCTCCACCCCAGGCCCGGCCAGGGCACACCAAGGTGGAGCTGTGGATGAACCGAGCTGGAGGGGCAGCCCCGCGGCACAGCAGCGTCCTCCCAGCGAGGGTCCCTGTCCGTCGGTCACCTCAGCATCATCCGTGTGTCCGGCACAGGCAGCGGCGGCGGCGGCAGCGAGCTCCCCCACGCGCTCCGTCAGCACCGTGACCGTCCGGGTGACCACGGGCTCGCCGCCCTTCTCCCCCGCCGGGTACTCGGTCACCTCCACGATCTCGGTCACGATGGTCTCCGTCACCTCCGTCACCTCCGTCACCTCCCGGGTGGTCACGGGTTTCCAGGGCCAGGCGCTGCGGGGGACGCCGGCCCGGGGAGGGGTCCAGGTCGGGCCCCCCGCCTGCTGCCCCCTGCCCGGAGCAGCTCCGGCCGCCGCCCCGTTCTGCACCGCCGCCTCGGACCGGCTGCGCCGCAGCCCCGGGCTGCCCGGCCGGCTGCGGGCGGCGCCGGGCACCGGGCTCCAGCCGTTCTCCACCGGCACCGCCGCCTTCTCCAGCAGCCCCGGCCAGGCCTCCGTGACGCCTCCGGCGGGCGGCGGCCCCGCGTCCGGGCCCGGCTCCCGCAGGAGCTGCTCCGGCCGCCGGCTCTTCTCGCCCAGGCAGCTGGGCCGGCTGACCGAGTTCCCCATGGCGCGGGCGCCGGGCCCCCGCCTCAAATCCCGGCCTGCAAGGAGCCGGGGGGTGCGCGTTACCGGGGGGGGTGCGCGGTACCGGGGGGTGTCGGTACCGGGGGATCCGCGGTACCGGGGGATGAGCGGTACCGGGGGGAATGAGCGGTACCGGGGGGTGCACGTTACCGGGGAGATGAGCAGTACCGGGGGGGATGAGCGGTACCGGGAGATGAGCGGTACCGGGGATGAGCGGTACCGGGGGGATGAGCGGTACCGGGGGGATGAGCGGTACCGGGGGATGAGCGGTACCGGGGGATGCACCGAGGAATGAGCGGTACCGGGGGATGAGCGGTACCGGGGGATGCACCGAGGAATGAGCGGTACCGGGGGTGAGCGGTACCGGGGGGTGTCGGTACCGGGGGGGATGAGCAGTACCGGGGGATCCGCGGTACCGGGGGACCCCCGATGCCGGCCCGGCTCGCTCCGCGGCTCTGCCGGGGCTGCCCGAGCCGGTGCTCCGGCGCTGGGGGTCCCGGCCCCGCAGCAAAGCACCCACGGTACCGGGGCGGGGAGAGGGGACACCGGGCTCCAGCGGGGCCGGGCGGAGGGAGGGGACCCCCAGGGACCCCCCGGCGGTGCCCGGGGTGTCCGTGCCACGCGGCTCGGGAGCAGCGCCGGGGGCCGGGGGCAGGCAGATGCTCCCGCCCGCCGGTGGATTAACGAGGAGCCGGGGGCGAGGAGCATCTGCCCGGGGGCGCGGGGGGCCGGGGGCGGCGGGGGCACCGGGCGGGGGGCGGGCAGGGGGACGGGCAGGCGCCTCCCCAGCCCCGCCGCCGCCGTAACTCCCCGGCCTGACCCGGCGGGACCCCCCACCCCACCCCGGGCAGCCCCCCGGCCCCGCCCCCGGCCCGGGGCACACGGCCCTGTGCGGGTGTGAGCACACTCACACACTCAGACACACACACACACGTGTGCAAACACACACACTTGTGTGCAAACACACACACGTGGGCAAACACACACACGGCCCTGTGCGGGTGTGAGCACACTCAAACACTCAGACACACACACACACACACAAACACACACGTGCAAATACACATGTGTGTGTGCAAACACATGGCCCTGTGCGGGTGTGAGCACACTCACACACTCAGACACACACACACACGTGTGCAAACACAAACACACGTGTGCGAATACACACACTTGTGTGCAAACACACACGCGTGTGCAAACACACGCACTCGTGTGCAAACACACACACGGCCCTGTGCAGGTGTGTACACACAAACAGACTTGTGCTAAACACACACACAAACACACGTGTGTAAACACACACAAGTGTGCGAACACAAACAGATGTGTGCAAACACACACACACGGCCCTGTGCACGTGTGTACACACAAACACACGTGTGCAAACACACACACACGCGTACACACACACACACGTGTGCAAACACACACACACACACACGTGTGCAAACACACACACCCCCCACACACGCTCCCTCCCACCCGCGTGCTCACACCTCCCCACGGACAGACCCCACGCCCGCCCAGCTCGGGGGGCGCTCAGCGCCGGGACCCCCCCGCCTGCCCCAGCCGGGACACCGAACGCGCCCGGAGCGGCCCCGCACACGCGTGGGGAGCGCGCGGGCACCCACGCGCGGCCCCGACACGCGGCGGGCGCGACCCTCGCGCGGTCACCGCGCACCCACCCACCCACGCACCCACCCACCCACCCGCGGCGGGGTCCCGGCACACGCGGGGCGCCGCACCCACCGCGCCTCGGGGTCCCGCGGGGCCGCACGCGTGGGGGGCCCACGGAGCGGGGTGACCCGGGGAGACCCCGACCCGCGGCCCCCGCCCGGCCCCACGCGCGCCCCGCGGCCCCCGCCCCGCACTCACCCCTCGGCGGCTCGGGGCGTCCATGGGGCCGGGCCGGGGGCGCCGCCGCCGCCGTTCCCGTTCCGGGGGGGCCCGGCCCGCGCGGGGGAGCGGGGCGGAGGCGGCGGGGGGAGCCTCGGTCCCCGTTACCGCCGCCCCGGCCCCGCCGCCTTTGTGCGCCGCGCCCACGGCGCGGGGGGGGGGGGGGGAGCGCGGGAGGGGGGCACCGGGCGGAGACCCTGGCACCGGTACCGGCCCGGCCCGGCGGGGCTGCTCTGACCCCGGCCACGCCGCCGCCGCCCCCCGTTAACCCTCCGGGAGCCGCCGGCCGCCGTTACCGGGGAAACCCCCGGGGCCCCGCAGCCATCCCGCGGGGGAGGGGCGGCGCCGGCCCACCGCCCGCCCCGCGCCGCCCGGGGGGGCCGGAGCCCGCACCCCGCACCGGCACCGGCACCGGCACCGCGCTCCCACCGGCACCTGCTGCTGCCCCTGCACCTGCGCCGACACCTGCAACTGCTCCGGCACCGGCACCGGCACCGGCACCGGGCCGGGCTGTGAGCCCCGGGACAGCGCAGCCCCGCGGGGTCACGGCCCCCCAGCTCTGGGCTGCACCCCCCACCCCGGTCCTGCCCCCCAGGAATGGTGCCGCGGTCACTGAGGGGCTCGGCCCCGCTCCCGGGGGCCCTTTGGGTGCGGGGGCCCCTCAGCCGGGGGGTCTCAGTGGGGCTGGGCTGGGCTGGGGGGGCCAGGCCGGGCTGCTGAGTGAATCCCACCCTGGGTGCCGCAGGCCTGGGGTCTCCGGAACCCCCCGGGTGCTGGAGGGGCCGGGGGGCAGCCGGAGGTGCCCGGGCGGGGGCTGCTCCTGCCCGCGGGGGGAGCCCCATCCCCGTCCTGCCCCGACCCAGCTCCGGCACTGCGGCCCCCGAGCCCCCGGGAGCCTCCCCGGGCGGGGGTCCTGCCCCACGGAGCCGCGTGGGTCCTGCCCCACGGAGCCGCGGGGGTCCTGCCCCACAGAGCCGCGGGGCTCCTGCCCCACAGACCCGCGTGGGTCCCGCCCCACAGACCCGCGGGGGTGCCCCTGGCTGGGCCCCGGCAGCCGGGGGGCCGCTGCGGGCGTGTCGGCCGCGCTGATGGATGGGGCTCCCCGGGGTCTCGTGGGAGCGGCGGGCGGCGGGGCCGGGGGCTTTGTCTGCCGCCGGAGACGCTGCCGGGAATCGGCATCTGCCAGGGCCTGGCTGGCTCCGCACCGTCCTGCGGCGGCTCCGCACCATCCGCACCATCCTCCCCCCGCAGCTCCGGAGCCTCCCCCGGCTCCCGGCGCCGCTCCGAGCCCCGCGGTGCCCCGGGCACCCACCCAGCCCCGCCGGGACCCGCCAGCCAAGCCGGGCGGGGGGCGAGGACGCGGCTCTCGCCCCCCAGAGCCGCTCGCCACCCCCGTCCCGCGCGGCCGCCGGCGGCTGGCCCGGCACGCTCCGCAGCCCCGGGTACCGGGCTCGGGGTGGCACGGGCGCCCCGGGCAGAGGAGCCCGGCGCGGGGCACCGGGCGGGAGCGGTCGGCCGCGATCCGCAGCCTCAGATCCCGGGAGCCGGGTGGGTTTCCGCGCGGCCTGGGCTTTGTCTGCGCCGGGCCCGGGATGAATGGCCCTTTCAGTTTGTGCCGTCATGTGTGCCGAGCCAGCCCGTGCGCCGGCCAGGCCGCCGACAAAAGGAGCCGGCCCGGGGGCGGCGGGGAGGGGGCGGCCCGCGGCCCCCCGCGGCTCCGCTCCCGCTGCGGCTCCGGCCTGGGCGGGGGGCGCGGCAGCGAACCGGGGAGGGGGCAACGGGTGCGTGCTGCAATGGCAAGGGCACGGCCCCTGGGCCCGGCTGCACACCCCAATGCACAGCTGTACAACCCATGCACAGCTGCACAGCCCCTGTGCCCGGCTGTACATCCCAGCACACCCTGTGCCCGGCTGTACATCCCCAATGCACAGCTGTACAATCCATGCACAGCTGCACAGCCCCTGTGCCTGGCTGTGCAACCTGTGCACATCTGTACACTCCAGGGCACAGCTGTACACTCCCTGTGCCTGGCTGCACACCTCAGGGCACAGCCACACATCCCGTGTGCACAGTTGCACACGGCCTCTGCCTGGCTGTACAACCCAATGCAATGCACAGCTGTACACCCTGTGCACAGCTGCACACCCCCTGTGCCTGTCTGTACACCCCTCACACAGCTGCACACCCCGTGCACGGCCGCACACCCCTGGTGTTTGGCCTCTCTCCCCGTGCCCAGCCCACAGCGCCATAGCTGCAGCTGCAGCAGGTGCAGGTGCAGGTGCAGAGGGTGCTGCAGCCGGTGCAGATGCTGGCCCTGTGGCCAGCAGGGCTCCGGGACAGCGCTGCGGGGCCGGGAAGCAGCAGCCAGGGACAGCACACCCGACACCGGGCAGGGCTGTGTGTGCAGGGCTGTGTGTGTGTGCAGGGCTGTGTGTGTGCAGGGCTGGGTGTGTGTGCAGGGCTGGGTGTGTGCAGGGCTGTGGGTGTGTGCAGGGCTGTGTGTGTGTGCAGGGCTGTGTGTGTGTGCAGGGCTGTGTGTGCGCAGGGCTGTGTGTGTGCGGGGCTCTGTGTGCAGGGCTGTGTGTGCAGAGCTCTGTGTGTGCAGGGCTGTGTGTGTGTGCAGGGCTGTGTGTGTGCAGGGCTGTGTGTGTGCAGGGCTGGGTGTGTCCAGGGCTGGGTGTGTCCAGGGCTGGGTGTGTGTGCAGGGCTGGGTGTGTGTGCAGGGCTGGGTGTGTGTGCAGGGCTGTGTGTGTGCAGGGCTGTGTGTGTGTGCAGGGTGTGTATGCAGAGCTCTATGTGTGCAGGGTTGTGTGTGTGTGCAGGGCTGTGTGTGTGCGCAGGGCTGTGTGTGTACAGGGCTGTGTGTGTGCGCAGGGCTGTGTGTGTGCAGGGCTGTGTGTGTGCAGGGCTGTGTGTGTGTGCAGGGCTGTGTGTGTGTGCAGGGCTGTGTGTGTGTGCAGGGCTGTGTGTGTGTGCAGGGCTGTGTTTGTGCAGGGCTGTGTGTGTATGCAGAGCTCTGTGTGTGCAGGGCTGCGTGTGTGTGCAGGGCTGTGTGTGTGCAGGGCTGTGTGTGTGTGCAGGGCTGTGTGTGTGTGCAGGGCTGTGTGTGTGTGCAGGGCTGTGTGTGTGTGCAGGGCTGTGTGTGTGCAGGGCTGTGTGTGTGTGCAGGGCTGGGTGTGTGCAGGGCTGGGTGTGTGCAGGGCTGGGTGTGTGCAGGGCTGTGTGTGTGCAGGGCTGTGTGTGTGTGCAGGGCTGTGTGTGTGTGCAGGGCTGGGTGTGTGCAGGGCTGGGTGTGTGCAGGGCTGGGTGTGTGCAGGGCTCTGTGTGTGTGCAGGGCTCTGTGTGTGCAGGGCTGTGTGTGTGTGCAGGGCTGTGTGTGTGTGCAGGGTGTGTGTGTGTGCAGGGCTGTGTGTGTGTGCAGGGTGGGTGTGTGTGCAGGGCTGGGTGTGTGTGCAGGGCTGGGTGTGTGCAGGGCTGGGTGTGTGCAGGGCTGGGTGTGTGCAGGGCTCTGGGTGTGTGCAGGGCTCTGGGTGTGCAGGGCTGGGTGTGTGTGCAGGGCTGTGTGTGTGTGCAGGGCTGTGTGTGTGTGCAGGGCTGTGTGTGTGCAGGGTGTGTGTGTGCAGGGCTGTGTGTGTGTGCAGGGCTGTGTGTGTGCAGGGCTGTGTGTGTGTGCAGGGCTGGGTGTGCAGGGTGTGTGTGTGCTGGGCTGGGTGTGCAGGGCTCTGTGTGTGTGCAGGGTGTGTGTGTGTGCAGGGCTGGGTGTGTGCAGGGCTCTGTGTGTGCGCAGGGCTGTGTGTGCGCAGGGCTGGGTGTGTGCAGGGCTCTGTGTGTGTGCAGGGTGTGTGTGTGTGCAGGGCTGTGTGTGTGTAGGGCTGTGTGTGCAGGGCTCTGTGTGTGCGCAGGGCTGTGTGTGTGTGCAGGGCTGTGTGTGTGTGCAGGGCTGTGTGTGTGTGCAGGGCTGTGTGTGCGCAGGGCTGTGTGTGTGTGCAGGGCTGTGTGTGTGCAGGGCTGTGTGTGTGCGCAGGGCTGTGTGTGTGTGCAGGGCTGTGTGTGTGCAGGGCTGTGTGTGTGCAGGGCTGTGTGTGTGTGCAGGGCTGTGTGTGTGTGCAGGGCTGTGTGTGTGCGCAGGGCTGTGTGTGTGTGCAGGGCTGTGTGTGTGCAGGGCTGTGTGTGTGCGCAGGGCTGTGTGTGTGTGCAGGGCTGTGTGTGTGCAGGGCTGTGTGTGTGCAGGGCTGTGTGTGTGTGCAGGGCTGTGTGTGTGTGCAGGGCTGTGTGTGTGCAGGGCTGTGTGTGTACAGAGCTCTGTGTGTGCAGGGTGTGTGTGTGCGCAGGGCTGTGTGTGTGCAGGGCTGTGTGTGTGCAGGGTGTGTGTGTGAAGGGCTGGGTGTGTGTGCAGGGTGTGTGTATGCAGGGCTGTGTGTGTACAGAGCTCTGTGTGTGCAGGGCTGTGTGTGCAGGGCTGTATGTGTGTGCAGGCTGTGTGTGTGCAGGGCTGGGTGTGTGCAGGGCTGGGTGTGTGCAGGGCTGGGTGTGTGCAGGGCTGGGTGTGTGTGCAGGGTGTGTGTGTGCAGGGCTGCGTGTGTGTGCAGGGCTGCGTGTGTGTGCAGGGCTGGGTGTGTACAGAGCTCTCTCTGTGCAGGGCTGGGTGTGTGCAGGGCTGGGTGTGTGCAGGGCTGGGTGTGTGCAGGGCTGGGTGTGTGTGCAGGGTGTGTGTGTGCAGGGCTGCGTGTGTGTGCAGGGCTGCGTGTGTGTGCAGGGCTGGGTGTGTACAGAGCTCTCTCTGTGCAGGGCTGGGTGTGTGCAGGGCTGGGTGTGCAGGGTGTGTGTGCGCAGGGCTGTGTGTGTACAGAGCTCTCTGTGTGCAGGGCTGGGTGTGTGCAGGGCTGGGTGTGCAGGGTGTGTGTGTGCAGGGCTGTGTGTGCACAGGGCTCTGTGTGTGTGCAGAGCTGTGTGTGTGTGCAGGGTTTGTGTGTACAGAGCTCTGTGGGCGCAGGGCTCTGTGTGTGCCGGGCTGTGCTGAGGGGTCCCGAACCAGCTGCGGACACTTTCTCCTCCCCTCCAAGCACCGAGACCTCACCGGGCTCGGCGCGGCCGTGAGCTGCTCCCGCCCGGCTCTGCACGCCCGCTCACCACCCCATCCCGACGTTACCTGCGGGGCCGTGCCGGGCTCCGGCAGCGCCGGCAGCCGCTTCTCCACGGCGTCCAGCCAGTGCCGCAGGGCCAGCAGCTGCTCCCGCACCTCCACTCTCGGCTCGGAGCGCAGGCGGGCGCTGGGGGGAGAGCGGAGACCACCGGGCTGAGCGGGACACGGACACGGACCCCCCGTGCCGGCATTGACCTCAGCTCCGGGCTTGCTGCCCTGCCCACCCGCGCCCAGCGCGTCACAGCCACACCTGCGCTCACAGGTGTGCAGACAGGTGTGTGCATAGGTGTGTGCGCAGGTGTGCTCACAGGTGTGCGCACAGGTGCGCCCACAGGTGTGCTCACACCCACCCTCCCGCCCCACCACAGCCGACCCACGCCCTCCCCAGCCCGGGTTCCTGATCCGAGCGGGGTCCAGCAGCTCCCCCGTCCGGGTGCCAGCACCCGCTGCTCCCGGCACGGCTCGGCTCGGCTCGGCACGGCTTGGCCCGGCTCGGCACGGCTTGGCCCGGCTCGGCCTGCAGAGCCCCGCGGCGCCCGTACCTCTCCGAGTCCTCCCTGTCCCACGGCGACCCCTCCACGCTCTCCCGGGCCGGCCCAGCCTCCCCCGGCAGCTGCGAACAGAGCAGAGCAGAGCAGGGGGGGCGGTGGGGGCAGGTCCTGGCAGGGGGGCGGTGGGGCAGGTCCTGGCAGGGGGGCGGTGGGAGCAGGTCCTGGCAGGGGGGCGGTGGGAGCAGGTCCTGGCAGGGGGCGGTGGGGGCAGGTCCTGGCTGGGGGACGGTGGGTGCAGGTCCTGGCAGAGGGGGGATGTTCGAGGGCAGGGGACAAAGGGGACACGGTGTGGGGTTGGGGGCGTTGCTGTGTCTCCCTACCCCCGGCAGCTGGGGCTGGGCTGCCCTGGCCGGGATCTGTCCTGGGCCATCCCCAGCACCTGTGGGGTTTGGCCGGGGTCTGTCCTGGGCCATGGCAGCACCTGCAAACTGACCCCTGGCAAACTGACCCACGGCCCCACGGCAAACTGACCCATGGCAAACTGACCCACGGCCCCCCAGCAAACTGACCCCCAGCAAACTGACCCACGGCAAACTGATCCCCGGCAAACTGACCCCATGGGAAACTGACCAACTGACCCCTGGCAAACTGACCCACGGCACTGACCCCCACAAACTGACCCCTGGCAAACTGACCCACAGCAAAAAAATTACCAAGGACGAAGTGACCCATCGATAACCGACCCGAAGGCTGAGGGTGATGCTGCTCCCACAGCCTGGGAGCCCTGCCATTAACTGGTCGCTAAGCCTGGTGATTAATTAGTTAACTAGTTAATTAAGCCAGGACACCTGGCTGAGCACAACGAGGGGGAGACACCACCGTGCACCCTGTGAGGGAAAAGGGCACAGCCACGGTGGTGGCACCAGGATGGTGACGGGCCCACGGCCTGAGCGAGGACACAACCACAGCTCCAGGGATTGTGTTGTGCCAGGGGAGGCAGCCAGGGAACGTGGGCTGGATAAATGGGAGATAAACCCCGAAACAGCCAGAGAATGTGGGCTGGATAAATGGGAAATAAACCCCAAAACAGCCAGGGAATGTGGGCTGGATAAACGGGAGATAAACCAAGAAACAGCCAGGGAATGTGGGCTGGATAAACGGGAGATAAACCCCGAAACAGCCGGGGAATGTGGGCTGGATAAACGGGAGATAAACCAAGAAACAGCTAGGGAATGTGGGCTGGATAAATGGGAAATAAACCCCAAAACAGCCAGGGAATGTGGGCTGGATAAAGGGGAAATAAACCCCAAAACAGCCGTGGAATGTGGGCTGGATAAATGGGAAATAAACCCCGAAAGAGCCAGGGAATGTGGGCTGGATAAACGGGAGGTAAAACCCCAAAACAGCCAGGGAATGTGGGCTGGATAAATGGGAAATAAACCCCAAAACAGCCCGGGAATGTGGGCTGGATAAAGGGGAGATGAACCCCAAAACAGCCAGGGAATGTGGGCTGGATAAACGGGAGATGAACCCCAAAACAGCCAGGGAATGTGGGCTGGATAAATGGGAGAGAAAACCCCAAAACAGCCAGGGAATGGGGGCTGGATAAATGGGAAATAAACCCCGAAACAGCCAGGGAATGTGGGCTGGATAAAGCGGAAATAAACCCCAAAACAGCCGGGGAATGTGGGCTGGATAAAGGGGAGAGAAAACCCCGAAACAGCAAGGGAATGGGGGCTGGATAAATGGGAAATAAACCCCAAAACAGTCAGGGAATGCGGGCTGGATAAAGGGGAAATAAACCCCAAAACAGCCAGGGAATGTGGGCTGGATAAATGGGAAATAAACCCCAAAACAGCCCGGGAATGTGGGCTGGATAAATGGGAAATAAACCCCAAAACAGCCAGGGCGCCGGTGCCGCAGCGGTTCCGTAGGCTGGGGGTGCCAGGAGGGCTCAGCCTCGCTGGGGGCACCCTGGGGACACCCTGGGGACACCCTGGGGACGTCGGGGACACCCTGGGGACACCCTGGGGACGTGAGCTCACAGCAGGCGCTGCTGTCACGGTGCCATGGGCAGGGCCCCAAGCCAACCCAGAGCGCGGCCACCTGCCCCAGCACTGGCACCGGTGCCACCCCCAGCTGGGCCAGCCACCAGCAGCACCGGGGCCGGGTCAGTGTCCAGGGAGGGAGCAGGATGGCACAGCCGGGGCCACCGAGGGGTCCCCCAGCCAGCTGGGGACGCCTTCCCTTCCAAGCACCGAGACCTCGCCAGCCTCGGTGCAGACGTGAGCTGGTCCTGCCCGGCTCTGCACGGCCCCATCGCAACCCAAGCGCAGCCACGGGCGGTCCCACAGCCCTCCTGCCCCACCCCGGGGGTCCCTGGACCCGTGTGCCCCTCGGGGAGCGCTCCCCGCTGCCCGAGGCCGCGCAGGGGAAGCGGGCGGGCGGAGGATGCTGCCGCAGGTGGGGAACGCTCCTGGAGCTCAAACTCAGCCCGGGCTGCTGGGGCGGGGGCTCCGAGGGTCGCTGCCAGCCCCTCCCGGACGCGGTGCCAGCGCGGCTGCTCCGCTCGGGACGCGCCGAGGGACGCGAGCCCGCCGGGAGCGGCGAACCCCGAACCGGTGCCGGGCCCCGCTGGGTGCGGCTGCCGCCCCCGAGGCTCCCGCAGCCGCCGCCAGCCCCGGGGCGCTGCGGGGGTGGGCTCGGAGCAGCCCCCAGTGCCGGCTCGGGCACCACGGGCTCCGCGGGCTGCCCGTGCACCCGGGAACGCCACAGCCAAAAAAAACACCCAGATCTGGAGGCGCTGAGGGAGGCAGGACCCCGCACCGCGCTGCCCGCACGGCACCGGCCGGGCCCTGAGCTCTGAGCTCTGCCTGGGGCAGGACGGGGCGGCTGCGGCCCCCGGGGCTCTGAGCTCTGCCCGGTGCCCGGCAGGACGGGGCGGCTGCGGCCCCTGGGGCTCTGAGCTCCGAGCTCTGAGCTCTGAGCTCTGCCCGGTGCCCGGTTCCCGTCAGGACGCGGCAGCTGGAGCCCCGGGCTCTGAGCTCTGCCCGGTTCCCGGCAGGACGCGGCGGCTGCGGCCCCGGGGCTCTGAGCTCTGAGCTCTGAGTTCTGCCCGGTGCCCGGCAGGACGCGGCGGCTGCAGCCCCCGGGGCAGCCCCATCCCCGCTGGCAGCGCCGTGCACGGGGAATTCACCGGGCCCGGCAGAGGCCGGCGGGGCGCAGGGACCGGCAGCGCTTTTTGCTCGGCGCCCTTGGCCGGCCCAGCCGGGCTCCGAGCAGCGGCCGGGGGGGCCTGGGGGTCCCTGGCCGGGTGGAGGTTTCAGCCCCCCCAGCGAGGGGGGGGCGTGGGAGAGGCCGGCCCGTCCTTTGTGCAGCAGCGGAACAGAACAGAGCGTTCCCGGCGCGGCGGGGGCCGAGCCAGCAGCGCCCGGGGCGGTGGGCACGGCGAGCTGGAGCTGCTCGGTGCCAGCGGGGCCGAGCCGGGACAGCGGCCGCGGTGCTGCGGGACGGAGCGCGGCCAGCACGGGGCGGTGCCGCCCCGAGGGGCGGTCGGTGAAGGCCGGGCGGGGAGCGAGGGACCCCCCCCGGCACCCCTGGGTGCCACCGCGGTGCTGAGGGGGTGGTTTGGCTCGGGGGGGCGGCTCCAGGCTCCGCCGCAGCGGGGCAGGGTGACAGGCGGGGCGGTAAAATGGGGAATCTCCTGGGGGTCTCCGTGGTGAGGAGTTTGGCCCGGTCACTCCCAGCTGGGGGGGATTTGGGGGGGCTTTGGGGGGTGTCAGCGGGGCAGGAGGGGGGGACGCGGAGCCACGCGAGGTGATGAGGAGTGTCCGTGGAGAAGGGACCCCGCGCTGCGTGGGGGAAGAGGCCGGGTGACCCCAGCAGCGAGCGGTCAGCCTGGATCTCGGCACGGCCCCTCCTCATCCTCCTCATCCTCCTGAGGGGGGATCCCACCGCCCCAGGGACACCAGGGAGGGGGAAAGGGGTGGGGAACAGGGGAAAGGGGTGTGGGGAACAGGGGCAGGGGGGTGGGGAACAGGGGAAAGGGGTGTGGGGAACAGGGGCAGAGGGGTGTGGGGAACAGGGGAAAGGGTGTGGGGAACAGGGGCAGAGGGGTGTGGGGAACAGGGGCAGAGGGGTTTGGGGAACAGGGGAAAGGGGTGTGGGGAACAGGGGCAGAGGGGTGTGGGGAACAGGGGAAAGGGTGTGGGGAACAGGGGCAGAGGGGTGTGGGGAACAGGGGCAGAGGGGTTTGGGGAACAGGGTCAGGGGGGTGTGGGGAACAGGGGAAAGGGGTGTGGGGAACAGGGGCAGAGGGGTGTGGGGAACAGGGGCAGAGGGGTTTGGGGAACAGGGTCAGGGGGGTGTGGGGAACAGGGGAAAGGGGTGTGGGGAACAGGGGAAAGGGTGTGGGGAACAGGGGCAGAGGGTGTGGGGAACAGGGGCAGGAGGGTGTGGGGAACAGGGGCAGAGGGTGTGGGGAACAGGGGCAGAGGGTGTGGGGAACAGGGTCAGGGGGGTTTGGGGAACAGGGGAAAGGGTGTGGGGAACAGGGGCAGAGGGTGTGGGGAACAGGGGCAGAGGGTGTGGGGAACAGGGGCAGGAGGGTGTGGGGGACAGGGTCACGGGGTTGTGGGGAACAGGATCCCCTGGCACAGGGATGTGAGCCCCGTGGCCGGGCCTGGGACCAGCCGCGTTTCTCACCAGGAAAGAGCTGGACCCCATCAGTGCCGGGGGCAGGGGGCGGTGAGGGGCTTCCAGGCCATGGCACGGGACTGTGCCCCGGGTCAGAGGGCTCTCGGTGGTCTCATGAGCTTTAGGGGAGGTTACTGGCCCTGGGGGAGGGGTCAGGAAGTTGGGGGGTAAGCAGGGAATATCTGGGGGAGCAGCGGACATGTGGGGGACACAAGGGAATATCCGGGGGGCAGCGAGGTGGGGCAGGGCCCCAATCAGCTGGGGGAGTATCTTGCTGTTCTGGGACCCCTCCTGAGCCCCCCGAAGGCTGCAGCAGCCTGAGACCCCCCCGAGCCCCCCTGGCCCGGCTGCGCCTAACGGCCGCATCCCACTGCAGGTGGGGACAGACGGACGCTGCCGTTAATTGCTGCCGGACAATGCAATTAACGTCCTGCCCAGCCACGGCCATCTGTCCCGGCCGGCCTGCCCTCCCCACCCCGCCCCACCCGGGGCTGCTGACACGCTTGGCTGGTCCCGGCACGGCTGAGACCCCCCGGCCCCTGGATATTGCGGGGGTCCTGCAAGGTCCTGACAGCTCTGGCACGGAGCCTGGGGGTCCCGGCTCTGCTCGGGGTGTCCCTGCTGCCCAGAGTGTCCCTGCTGCCCGGGGTGTCCCTGCTCGGGGTGTCCCTGCTGCCCGGGGTGTCCCTGCTGCCCGGGGTGTCCCTGCTGCCCACGGTGTCCCTGCTGCCCGGGGTGTCCCTGCTGCCCGGGGTGTCCCTGCTGCTCAGAGTGTCCCTGCTGCTCAGGGTGTCCCTGCTGCCCGGGGTGTCCCTGCTCAGG
Organism: Phylloscopus whistleri; assembly: GCA_017589585.1. Lineage (NCBI taxonomy): Eukaryota > Metazoa > Chordata > Aves > Passeriformes > Phylloscopidae > Phylloscopus > Phylloscopus whistleri. Next base: position 154,241 of record JADMLD010000260.1, on the reverse strand, counting down.
GTGTCCCTGCTGCCCGGGGTGTCCCTGCTGCTCAGGGTGTCCCTGCTGCCCGGGGTGTCCCTGCTGCTCAGAGTGTCCCTGCTGCTCAGGGTGTCCCTGCTGCCCGGGGTGTCCCTGCTGCCCGGGGTGTCCCTGCTGCTCAGGGTGTCCCTGCTGCCCGGGGTGTCCCTGCTGCCCGGGGTGTCACTGCCCGGGGTGTCCCTGCTCGGGGTGTCCCTGCTGCTCGGGGTGTCCCTGCTGCTCAGGGTGTCCCTGCTCAGGGTGTCCCTGCTCGGGGTGTCCCTGCTGCCCAGGGTGTCCCTGCTGCTCAGGGTGTCCCTGCTGCCCGCGGTGACACTGCCCGGGGTGTCCCTGCTGCCCGGGGTGTCCCTGCTGCTCGGGGTGTCCCTGCTGCCCGGGGTGTCCCTGCTCGGGGTGTCCCTGCTGCTCAGGGTGTCCCTGCTGCCCGGGGTGTCCCTGCTCGGGGTGTCCCTGCTGCCTGGGGTGACCCTGCTGCCCGGGGTGTCCCTGCTGCCTGGGGTGACCCTGCTTCTCGGGGTGTCCCTGCTGCCCGGGGTGTCCCTGCTGCCTGGGGTGACCCTGCTCGGGGTGTCCCTGCTGCTCAGGGTGACCCTGCTGCCTGGGGTGACCCTGCTCGGGGTGTCCCTGCTGCCCGGGGTGTCCCTGCTGCTCGGGGTGTCCCTGCTGCTCAGGGTGTCCCTGCTGCTCGGGGTGACCCTGCTGCCCGGGGTGTCCCTGCTGCTCAGGGTGTCCCTGCTCGGGGTGTCCCTGCTGCCCGGGGTGACCCTGCTGCCCGGGGTGTCCCTGCTGCTCAGGGTGTCCCTGCTCAGGGTGTCCCTGCTGCTCAGGGTGTCCCTGCTGCTCAGAGTGTCCCTGCTGCCCGCGGTGACCCAGCCCAGCCTGGGTGGTGGCACCCGTCTCACCGGGCTGGACTGACCCCTTGAGCCACCTGTGCCAGCACTGACGCCTCCAGGCTGGCCGGGCTTTCCCTGCTGACCGCTGCTGCCCTGCCCGCGGCCACCACACCCCAAAACCCCCCAAAGCCCCTCAGCCTCGCAGCCTCGCGCTGCCATCCACCCACAGCAGCCCCCTCTGCCCAGAAAGGGGGTGCCCCCGGCACAGAAAGGGGGTGCCCACGGCACTGTCCAGAAAGGGCGTGCCCAGAGTACAGAAAGGGGGTGCCCCCAGCACAGCCCGGAAAGGGGGTGCTCAGAGCACAGACAGGGGGTGCCCCCAGCACACAAAGGGGGTGCCCAGAGCACAGAAAGGGGGTGCCCCCAGCACTGCCCACAAAGGGGATGCCCAGAGCACAGACAGGGGGTGCCCAGAGCACTGCCCACAAAGGGAGTGCCCAGAGCACTGCCCACACCGGGCAGAGGCTGTGGCATCAGCCAGCACGGCCCCGGACCTGCAGCAGCAGCAGCACACGTGGGAACAGCCCTGCGGAAGGAGGACAGCGTCCCTGCCCAGCCCAGAGCCCCGCTGATGAAGGAAAGGACAGGTCTGTCCTCACACAAGCAAAGCTCAGAACCCCCCGCAGCACCAGCAGCACCCCCTGCCCACTGGTCAGCCAGGTTCCCACTGGTCAGCTCAGGGGCCGGCCCCGGGGCCCTGGTCCGAGCCTGGCAGCACCGCGGGTGCAGCAGCCCCTGCGCTCAGGTGCAGCAGCTGCACCAGGGGTTGGTCAGACCCCCGGCACCCCGACACGCATCACCACGACCCGTGGCAGCCCACGCAGCCCACGGCAGGAGGCTGCAGGGGGCAGTGGGAGCCCATGGCCGCGGTGGCGAGGCCAAGGGGCGAACAGACGACGCGGAGCTGCCGGCTGGTTTCAGAGGATTCTCCTTTACTGCCCTGGCAGGGGAGCCCTGGGTCCGCACTGCTCCTCTTACAGACGCTCTGTGGTATGTACAATTTAGTGTTTTGCCCCCAGAAAGAGATGTGTTTGGGAAATCGACGGGCCCCCACCGTCCCAGCGAGGGATGTTCGGGGTGTGGGGGGCCCTGGGAGCGGGGACTGCCCTGGAGCCAGCGGCACCTCATGCAAAGCCAGGCGGGGTAATGAGAGCAATAACGACACCAGAGGCGGAGGGTAACATGACAGGGTTTACAGGAGGCAGATGAGAGCGGGTGGGAAGGAGGAGATGTTTTGGAGATCCGCAGTGAGCCCGACACCACACCGGGAGGCCATCCCTGGGGAGGAGGGAGTGCGTGGGGCGGGTGGGGGCCAGGTGACCCTGTGGGTGCTCCTCGGGCCATGGGCAGCTCGGGCACTGCGGCCCCAGTCTCTGGCCGGGGGCTCTGGCAAGTGCAAAGGGTGAGGGAGAAGGTCCCCGTGTCCTCAGGTGCGCTCCCACCGGCCTCGGGGCGGGGGACGGGCTCCACGGCGGCGATGAGGGGAGGTGGTATGGACATCCAGCCACGCTACAACAGAGCGAAAAGATGGGATGAGACAGGGAGAACGACCCATGAGGATGAAGGCAGCGAGCCCGGCCGCCAGCGCCGCGCACCCGCTGCGGGAGCGGGACGGACCGGGGAGGCCGGCGGGCGTTACCTGTGCTGGTGAGCGCGGCCGGGCGGCCGCCGCCGCCTCCGGGGCTCCCCTCGAGCCCGTCCACGACCGGCTGATGTCGGAGACCCAGCTCAGGAGCTCGCCCAGCGGCACGGGGAGGTCTTTGTTGGGACTGGAAAAAGACGTCTGCCAGAGAGAGAGCGCGTTAGCGCCGGCACGGGGCGGGGGGCAGCGCCAGGGGGGTGGAATTACCGCGAAGAAGAAAAAGGCTGGGTTTACAGAAATCTGCCTGTTTCTAATGCGAGTGTGTGCCAGGCTGCTGCAGCATCCCATGGCCCACCCTGCGCTGCAGGGGTCCCACAGCCCTCGTACCCTTTGCGAGGGTCAGGAAAACCCCCACGGCTCTGGGGGGCTCTGGGGGGCTCTGGGTGCAGGAGCTGCACAGACCCAGGCCGGGGCGTGGGCTCTGGCAGACACCCGCCAACGGGTGGTGGAGCCTCGCAGGAGCGTGAGGAAATCAACCTCGAGCAGAAGCACTTCCCAGATACACGGAGAGACAGACAGACAGACAGAGCGGCCGGCCGCGGCGGGCGCGTCCCGGGTGGGCGGGTGGGCTGGCGGAGGCAGGCACGCAGCGAGGCCCCTCGGCGGGTGGGCGGAGTGGCGAGCGGAGGCAGGTGGTCTCCCCCCGCGGGGCGCGGAAGCACCGGGCAGCGCCAGCGCGGCACTTACGGTTGGGGCACCGGCTCCGCGGCGCGGCGGTGGTGGGGACGTGCCAGGAGGTCAAGGCAGGGAGGCGGGGCAGCTCGGGGGGCTGGGGTGCAGAGCCCCCTCCTCGCTGCACTGAGGGCACGCGGAAGGGCTCCAGGCAGCAGCTTCAGGGCTGGCGTGGTGTGTCCGGCTGTCCGGTGCCGAGGAGCCCGCGATGTCCTCCTCTGGCACACCGGCTGCACCACGGGGCCAAGGCAGTCTCCTCCTTTGGGGTGCAGGGGGCTGAAGCCGGCAGGTTAATTACAAAAGAGTGCTAAGTGGTTAGATCCAAACGGGGAACTGTTTTCCTGGTGTCCGGCTCGGCCGCGCCGTGTGCGAGCAGCGGCGGGATTGGTGCGGCCAGGAGCAGGAACGGCGTCCAGCTCCTGGGGCACGGGGTGGGGAGGGTAGTGTGTGTTCTCTCTCGTCTCTTAATATACAAACACTGTCAGCACATTCGCATATATTAATTTATTAGTCTCGTCTTTTTGGTTAAACTTGAGGCACTGCTTTGGGAGAAAGAGTGGAGGTTCAAAATTAAAAAAAAAATTACTTGTGATTAGCCAGCAGCGTTGCCACATGCGGAGCGGGTGAGGCAGCGCCTCGGGGGGGCTGGCGGCTCTCAGGCCGCGTGGAGCAGGGGCCCGGGCACCCCGGGGCGCTCCCTGCTCGCCTCCCACCCGCAGCTTCTGGATGCGGCCAGGGCGAGGGCGAGGGCAGCCACCTCCGCGGTGTGCTGGGTACCCCCCGCGTATCTGCGCCCGAAACTCGAGGAGGAGTAGGAGGAGGAGGAGAAAGTCATGGAGAAGCCGGAGCCGGTGGCGTCGAAGCTGCCGCGCCGGGAGCCTGAGCGGGAGCCGGTGCGGGAGCCCGAGCGCGATCCGGAGGTGGAGCCGGCGCTGCTGATGTTGTAGGGGCTGTAGTAGCCCTTGCTGGACTGGGAGGAGGCCTCCAGCAGCCGCAGGCCGGTGCCATCCTCGATCATGCTCCGGTCCATGGCGTCCTTGTAGGAGATCTTGAGCTTGGTCTTGGGGCAGGTGAGGTACTTGGAGTAGGTGTTGACGTCCCGCAGCTTCTGGGCGGTCCGCGCGTCGATGGTGCCCTTCTGCAGCGCCTCGTCCAGGGAGACGCGGCCCGGGGCCTCGGGCTCGATCAGGCCCCCCGTCAGGTACTGCACCTCCAGGAAGCGCTGCCCGGCCTCGTAGTACAGCCAGCCCTTCTTCAGGGCCTGCGCCGCCGACATCTTCGTCTTGGTCCGCGGGTCCTCGAAGCCGTAGAAGGCCTTCTGCGCCAGGTTGATGCGGTCCACCATGATCTTGTCAACCAGGCCCTTGGTGACCGCGTCGGCCACGGTGCATTTGTCACCGGTGTTGGGGTCGATGATGCCGCCGGTGCAGGCCTGGGCTTCCAGCAGCCGCTGCCCCGTGATGTTGTCCACCAGGTTGCGGCGCATCGCCTCTGTGATGGACACCTTCTCCAGAGTGTCCGTGTCCAGGATGCCCGCAACCGGCCCGGTCTCTTCAGTTGGGTCAGTCCACATGGAGATCTGGGTCCGCGACAGGGCCGGGCTGGCGGTGTAGGAGGAGGAGGAGCCAACTGAGGACGACCGCGACCGGAAGCCACCCATGTTGCCGGAGAGCATGTCAGCGAACTCGGTGATGGAGAGGGTGCCCGAGCGGTACTGGTCCAGGGCCGACTGGTCAATCAGACCCTTGCCAATGGCGTCGTCGATGTCGTACTGGCGCCCTGAGCGCCGGTCGATGATCATCGACTTCACCACGCCGTCGGAGGAGGAGGTGGTGATCTCCTCCCACTCGCACTCCTGCTCGGACAGCTCCAGGTAGGTCTGGTGGTCAATGAGGCCCTTGCGATAGGCTTCGTACACGGACATCTCCTTGCCCGTCTCCGGGTCAACGATCACCACCCGGCGCTTGCGGACGGAGGACTTGGAGGAGGTTTTCCTCTCCCGCTTCTTCTCCTTCAGAGGTAGGAGGCAGAGGCCGGTCTCCGGGTCCGTGATGCACCGCTCCATGAGCTGCAGGTAGGTGAGGTTCTCCTCTGTGTTGGGGTCGAAGAAGCCCTTGGTGTCGTCGCTGGGGTCCAGCAGGATCTCATTCATCTCCTCGTCAAAGAGGCCCCTCTTGTAGGCCACCTCCACGGGCAGGCGGTGGCTCTCCTCAGGGTCAATGATGCCGCCGGTGGCGATCTGTGCCTCCAGCAGGCGGATCCCGTGGTCCTTCAGGATCAGACCCTTCTTCATGGCCTGGAAGAGGGAGATGAGCTTTCCGGTGTAGGGGTCCCGGTAGCCGGTGACGGCCCTCTCGGCCGAGAGCAGCTTGTCCTTGAACTCGGGGCCCACGATGCCCATGCGCACAGCTTCCTCCACGGTCAGCTTGAGGCCCTTGATGGGGTCAATCACGTAGCCCGTGGCTGCCTGCGCCTCCAGGAGCTCGAAGGCAGTGCCGGGCCGGATGATCCCCTTCTTCATGGCCTGGTAGATGGACAGACGCTCCTTTGTGGAGTCCACAAAGACGCCAGCGATGCAGCTGGTGCCCTCCAGGAACTTCTTCAGGTTCTTGGAGACCTCCTCGACGGAGGTGAGCCCCTCCTGGAGGCGCTGGGCCGTGGCTTCGTCCATCACCTGCGAAAGGACCAGCTCCTCCACGGTGATCTGCTTCCGCAGCCCCCGGAAGGTGAGCTTCCGCGTGTCGCAGAGCGGCAGCAGGAGCAGCCTGGAGCTCTCGTCCTTGCGGCACCGCCTCAGCAGCTGCGTGTAGCTGAGCTTCTCGTCCGTGGAGGGGTCCACGTAGCTGCGCACCTCGCTGGGCTCCGACAGCATGTCGTACGTCTCCTTGTTGATGAAGCCCCGCTGGTAGGCCACCTCCAGGGGCAGGTGGAAGCCCAAGTGCGGGTCGATGACACCACCGGTGGCGATCTGGGCGTCCAGGAGCTTGAGGGCCTCTTCGCTGGGGATGAGATCCTTCTTCATGGCCTGGAAGAGGGAGATCTTCTGCTCGCTGTAGGGGTCTCTGTAGCCGGTCACAGCCCTCTCGGCGGACAGGAGCCGGTCGTGGATCTCCGGCCCCACCACGCCCTTCCTGACCGCCTCATCGACGGTCAGCATCTCGTTCTTCGTGGGGTCGATCATGAAGCCGGTGGCTGCCTGGGCCTCCAGGAGGGAGCGGGCCACTTCCGAGTTGATCAGCCCCTTCTTCAGCGCCTGGTAAACGCTGAGTGTCTGCTTGGAGGAGGGGATGTAGATGCCAGCCACGCAGCCCGACCCGTAAAGGTACTTCCAGACCGTCTCCACGTCCAGGAGCTCCCGGAAGGTTTTGGAGCCCTGTTTCAGCAGGTTGTAGATGTCCTGTGAGATAATCTTGGCCTCGTAGAGGTCCTCGGCTGTGATGCGGCGCCGGACGTAGTCAAAGGATGTGAGATTCTGCTGCCGGATGATCTCGGTCTTCTCGATGATCTCGATGATGATGATGATCATGCGCTCCTTGGACACGCGGCCGGACTGGAACTCCTCCATGAGATGTTTACGCTGCTCCTCGGGCAGCAGGTCCGAGTGCATGATCTCCCACAGCGACATGGAGGAGCCTGCCCGGCTGCCCACGGGGATGTCCACCTGCGTCTCCTCAAACACCTTCCGTGTCTCTGCCTCTGTGTACACCTGGGTGGTTTCCACCACTTTCGGCTTCTCAGGCTCCCGCAGAGGCAGCAGGTACAGGCCCGTCTCGGGATCCTCGATGCACCTCTCCTTCAGCTGCACGTAGGTGAGGTTCTCCTGAGTGTTGGGGTCGAAGAAGCCCTTGGTGTCATCGGTGGGGTCGGAGAGGGTCCGGCTCATCTCCTCGTCCAAGTAGCCACGCTTGTAGGCCACCTCCACGGGCAGGCGGTGGCTGTGCACGGGGTCGATGATGCCGCCGGTGGCGATCTGGGCCTCCAGCAGGCGGATGCCGTGCTCCTTGACGATCAGCCCTTTCTTCATGGCCTGGAACAGGGAGATGGTGTCGCCTGAGTAGGGATCCTTGTAGCCCGTCACAGCCTTCTCAGCCGACAGCAGCTTCTCGTGCAGCTCGGGCCCGACAATGCCAGCCTTCACCGCCTCGTTGACGTACAGCTTGCGGTTCTTCACAGGGTCAATCAAGAACCCGGTGGCTGCCTGGGCCTCCAGGAGGACCACGGCAGTGCTGGATCTCAGCAGGTTCCTCTTCATGGCCTCGTAGATGTTCAGCTTCTCCTTGGTGGCCTCCACGTAGACACCAGCAATGCAGTCGCTGCCGTGCAGGAACCTCCTCACCGCGTCCGTCTCGGAGAGGTCCTTCACCGATTTCTTGCCTTCCTTCAGCTGCTCGTACTGGGTTTTGCTGATGATGCGGGACTCCAGCAGCTCGCTGGCCGGCACTGGTGCACGCAGCCCACTGAACGTCAGCTTCTCCTGCTTCTTGGTCTCTGCCTCCTCGATGATGGTGATCACAATCTTGATGATCTTCTCGATTGTCACTTTGCCGGTCTTGTACTGCCGGAGCAGCTCCCGCCTGTGATCCTCCGTGAAGTACTCAGAGTGGATCAGCTCCCAGATGGTCATTGTCCGGCCCTTCATGCTGCCCACCGGGACCTCGATGGTGGCTTTATCGAAGCACTCCTTGGCCTGGCTGTCGGTGTAGACCTCCTCCTGCTGCGACTGGATCGCCTGGTCGGACAGGGGCAGCAGGCACAGGCCGGTCTGCTTGTCGCGGTGGCAGGTCTTCTGCAGCTGGGCATAGCTGAGGTGCTCCTGGGTGTTGGGACAGTAGAAGGCCTTGGCGTCATCTCGGAGCTCAGCCAGAGCCTGGTTCACCTCGGGGTCGAAGTAGCCGCGCTTGTAGGCGACCTCGAGCGGGAGCCGGTGGCTGTTGACGGGGTCGATGATGCCGCCGGTGGCCAGCTGGACGTCCAGCAGCCGCAGCCCGGTGTCGCTGGGGATGAGGCCCTTCTGCAGCGCTTGGTAGAGGGAAACCGTCTGGCCCGTGTAGGGGTCCTTGTAGCCGGTCACTGCCTTCTCTGCCGACAGCAGCTTCTCGTGGAACTCCGGCCCCACCACCTCGGCCTTCACCGCCTCATCCACGGAGAAGAGCTTGTTACCCACGGGGTCAATGATGTAGCCGGTGGCAGCTTGCGCTTCCAGCAGGGACAGGGCCACCTCTGGCCGCAGCAGGTTTCTCTTCAGGGCCTCGTAGAAGGTGAGCTTCTGGCCCGTAGACTCCACCAGGACGCCGGCAATGGCGTCCGTGCCCTTCAGGTACTGCCGCACGGATTCCATCTCTGCCACGTCCTTGACGGACTTCTTGCCCTGGTGCAGCTGGTTGTAGAGGTCCTTGTTGATGATCTTGCTCTCGAGCAGCTCGGCAGCGGGCACGGGGCCCCGCAGGCCCTCAAAGCACATCTGGCTCTTCTTCTCGCTTTCCTCCACGACCGTGATGACGATCTTGATGATCTTCTCCACTGTGATCTTGCCAGTCCTGTACTGCTGGATCAGGTCCCGCCTTTGGTCCTCGGTGAAGTATTCAGAGTTGATGAGCTCCCAGATGGTCATCGTCTTCCCTTGGAACTTGCCAAACGGCGCCGTCACTGTGGCCTTCTTGAAGACATCCTTGGCTTCCTTGTCGGTGTAGACCAGCTCTCCAGCTTTGGCTGCCTGGTCGGTGAGCGGCAGGAGGCACAGCCCCGTGTCCGGGTCAGTCACGCACCGCTCCATGAGCTGCAGGTAGGTGAGGTTCTCCTGAGTGTTGGGGTCGAAGAAGCCCTTGGTGTCATCGGTGGGGTCAGACAGGACCTGGTTCATCTCCTCATCGAAGTAGCCGCGCTTGTAGGCGGCTTCCACGGGCAGGCGGTGGCTGTGCACGGGGTCGATGATGCCGCCGGTGGCGATCTGGGCCTCCAGCAGGCGGATGCCGTGGTCCCTGACGATCAGATCCTTCTGCATGGCCTGGAACAGGGAGATCTTGTCGCCCGTGTAGGGATCCTTGTAGCCGGTGACGGCTCGCTCGGCCGACAGCATCTTGTTGTGCAGCTCCGGCCCGATGACTCCCTCCCGCACCGCCTCGTTCACCGAGAGCCTCGCGTTCCGCACGGGGTCGATGATGAAGCCGGAGGCAGCCTGGGCCTCCAGGAGCACCAGCGCCGTGCCCGGGCTGAGCAGCTTCTTCTTCATGGCTTCGTAGATGCTCATCTTCTGGTTGGAGGGTTTGATCAGCAAGCCGGCAATGCTGCTCTTGCCCTGCAGGTACTTCCTGACATCCTCCCTCTGGGAGAGCTCGCCCACGCTCACAGTGCCCTTCACCAACTTGTCTAAGCTCTCTCTGCTCAGGATGCCGGCGTCGGCCAGCTTCTCTGCCGACACCTTCTGCCGGATGCCGTCGAAGGCGAACTCCGGCTCCCCGTTCTGGGCTAAGCCGTCCATGGCATCCCGGCCGTTGGGCACAGCCTTGATGTCCGGCAGCTGCGTCACCGTGACCGCCTCCCCAGGCAGGTCGTCTGTCTGGATCATGATCTCCCGTCTCTGGGCCAGGGCAGCCTTGTACTCCTCCTGCATCTGCTCGAGCCTCTCCCTCAGCTTCTTGTTCTCCTCTTCCAGAAGCTTCTCCTGCTGCTGCCGCTGCCTCTCCAGCTGCTGCAGCTCCTCCTGCTTGTGCCGGACATTTTCCTCAGCTTCCTTCTGATGTTTCTTGGCTTCATCTAACATAGCTTTCAACTGCTGCTTCTCCTGCTCCATCTCCTGCTGCTGTCGCTCCTGCTCCGCCTTCAGGTTCTGGGCTTTGTTCACCTCATCCTTAAAGAGCTTCTCCAGCTTCGCTTTCTCCTCCTCGATGAACTTCTCCTTCTGCAGCAGGGCATCCTTCTCCGTCAGGAAGCTCTGCTGGAGGAGCTGCGTCTCCTGACGGAGCTGAGCCTGCTGGGCCACCTGCATCTGGGGTGGGAGAGAGAACAGCGTGGTCAGACACCCAGGCAGGCAGTGGGGGACTGAGGGTGGGCTGAGGCAGGGGGGACGGGCAGCAGGGGTGGCACGGAAGCACAGCGTCACCCACACACTCCCTGCGTCCGGTAAGAGTTAGGGAGCAGAGCCGGGGTTAGGGAGCCACACACGACACGGGGCAGGACGAGCAGGGGGAGGACACAAAGGAGCCCCCAGCGCCGAGGCGGGGAGCCGGGCACAGAGCGGAACACGGCAGGACGTGCCACGGGCCGGAAGAGCAGGGTGGGGGTCCCACCTCCACGGCTCCAGGGGTTCGGGGTCCTGCTCCGACGCTGCCTGAGGGGTTTGCTCCACTGCCTCCAACTCTACGCACATCCCTGACCTGCACAGGGGGTCCCGCCCCACCATCCCCAGTGATGGTCCTTGGGGACCTGCCCAGGGATGGTGTGGGCTGGCTGGGAAGAGGGACAGCCTCCCTGTGCACCACCACCACTAAGGGGGACCCACAGCCCAGTACCTCCTCTGCCTTCTGCTGCAGCAGCGCCGCCTCCTGCTTCAGCTTCTCCTTCTCCTTCTCCAGGTCAGCGATGGCCTTCCGCAGCTTTTCCGCGTCCTCGTCACTCTGGTGCCGCTGGATCTCCAGGGTGTGCACCATGGTCATCTTCTCCTGTGTGGCCAGCTCAGTCTCATGCAGCCTCTCGCTGATCTCCTCCGCCTGCTTCTTGAACCGCTTGGCCTCCTCCTCAGCCTTGGCCTGGGCCATGCTCATCTCAGCCACCTGCAGCTTGAGGCGCTCGGCCTCAGCCGTGATGTCCAGCTGCCGCCGCCGCTCAGCCTCCAGCGTCTTCTGGAAGCCCTCGGTCTCCTCAGCCAGGCGCTGCTGCATCTGCTCCTTGTCCTCCTGCAGCTTCTTGGCATGTTCCTGCGCCAGATCCTTCTGCTTCTGCAGCATTTCAGCCTCAGCCCGCAGCCGCGTGGCCTCCTGCACCGCCTGCATTTTCTCCTTCAGCATCTTCTCCGCCAGCGCCCGCTGCTGGGCCAGGTCGTCCTCAGCCAGCTGCCGCATGCGGGCGGCCTCCTGCGCCTCCACGCTCAGCCGGGCCACCTCCTCTGCCACCTGCTTCATCTTCTCCGCCTCCTCTGCCAGGAACTTCTGCGTGTTGTCCTTGTCCTTGAGGATCAGCGCCTTGTTCTCCTCCTCGATGCGGCTCTTCAGCTTGGCCAGCTCCTCCATCTGCACCCGGACCTTGAGGAGCTCCTCCTCCACTTGGGCCTTCTGCCGGACAGCGTCCGTCACCTCCTCCTTCAGCCGCTGCAGCTCCTCGTCCAGGATGCCCTTCTGGTGGTCCGTCTCATCCAGCTGCAGCTTCACCTTGGTCAGCTCCTGCTCCACCTGCGCCTTCTGCCGCAGCGTCTGCTCGGCAAACTTCTTGTGCTTCTCCATCTCGGCGTCGGCCAGCTGCTTCTGCCGCAGGGCCGCCTGCTCTGCCTGCGCCCGCTTCGCCGCCTCCAGCTCGGCCTCCTTCCGCAGCTTCTCGGCGTCCGCCTGCGCCTGCGCCTTGGCCTGCGCCTCCTCCTCCGCCCGCTGCTTCAGCCGCTCGGCCTCCTCCACGCGCTGCCGGGACAGGCTGGCGTCCTGCTCGGCCTTGCCGCGGGCAAACTCGGCCTCCTCGGCCGCCCGCCGGGCCCGCTCGGCCTCGTCGCGCAGCCGGTCCAGGAGGCTCTGCTCCTGCTGGCGCGTCTGCAGCAGCTCCTGCTCTTTCTGCTGCACGGCGGCCAGGTGCGCCTTCTCCTCCGCCGCGATCCGCTTCTGCGCCGCCTCCCGCGCCAGCTGGATCTGCCGCTCCGACTCCTTCTCCGCCAGCTCCTTCTGCCGCCGCGCCTCCTCCACCATGGCCCGCAGCCGCTCCACCTCCTCCAGGGCCAGCCGCCGCTGCCGCCCGGCCTCTTCCTCGGCCGCCAGGATGGCCTGCACCTTCTCCTCGGCCTCGCGCCGCCGGCCCTCCTCCTCCAGTGCCAGCGCCCGCTGCCGCTCAGCCTCCCGCTCCGCCTGCTCCCGGCTGCGCTGCACCTCCTCTGCCTCCCCACGGATGCGGTTCAGCTCCCGCTCCAGCTCGCTCTTGCCGGCCGAGGCCCTCTCGAAGCTGGCCTTGAGGGCGCGGATCTCCTCCTCCACCTGCCGCCGCTGCCGCAGCGTGTCCTCCACCAGCCCCTTCTGCCTCTCCAGCTCGCTCTCGGAGGAGCGCTTCAGCAGGGCGATCTTCTCCTCGATGTCCTGCTTGTGCTGGGCCGCCTGCTCCTCCAGCAGCTTGCGCTGGTAGGCCTCGTCCTCCGCCAGCCGCCGCAGCCGCTCGTTCTCCGCCTCCTTCTCCTTCAGCGCAATCTCCGCCTCCGCCTTCAGCCGGGAGGCCTCGTTGATGGCCGCCAGCTTCTCCTTCAGGATGCGCTCGGCCTCGGCCCGCTGCCGGCTGGCCTCGTCCTCCGCCAGCTGCCGCTGCCGCTTGGCCTCCTCGGAGAGGGCGCGCAGGCGGGCGGCCTCCTCGGCCAGCTCCCGCAGCTTGTTGGCCTCCGCCTCCAGCCGCTGCTTGGACTTCTCGCTGCTGGAGCGCGACTCCTCCTCTGTCTTGGCCTTGCTCTCCAGCAGGACCTCCATCTCTGCCCGCAGCTTGGCCAGCTCCTCCTCCAGCTCTTTCCTCCTCTGGATGGCCTCGTTTACCTCCCCCTTCAGCCGCGAGAGCTCCTCCTCCAGGAGCAGGCGCTGCTGCTCCCCGTTCTCCATCTCCGCCTTCAGCCGGATCAGCTCCTGCTCTGCTGCCAGCTTCTGCTGGGCCGTGCCCTCCGCCAGCTCCCGCTGCTTTTCCAGCTCCTCCTCCGCCAGCTCCTTCTGCCGCAGGGCCGCCTCCTCTGCCTTGGCGCGCTTGCGGGCCTCGCGCTCTGCGTCCTCCTTCTGCTTCTCGGCCTCCTCCTGCGCCAGCGACTTCTTGTGGGCCACCTCTTCGGCCTGCAACCGCAGGCGCAGCGCCTCGTTGGCCTTCTGCCGCCAGCGCTCCAGCTCCTTCTCGGCCTCCTCCCGCGAGCGCTCGGCCTCCAGCTGCTGCCTCTTCAGCCGCTCGGCCTCCTCCTGCAGCTGGGCCACCACGTCGTGCTCCTGCTGCAGCGACAGCTCCAGCTGCGCCGTCTTCTCGGCGAAGGAGAGCCTCTTGCTCTGCAGCTCGGCCTCAGCGCTGCGCTGGGCCACCTCCTGGGCCACCTGGATCTGCCGGTCCTTCTCGGCCTCCGCCTGCCGCATGCGTCGCTCGGCCTCCTCCGCCTGCAGCCGCAGCTGCTCCAGGTCGGCCACCGCCTTCTGCTTCTCCCGCGCCGCCTCGCGCTCGGCCTGCACCTTGCGCTTCAGCTCCTCCTCTGCCTCCCGCTTCTTCTGGCTCTCCTCCTTCACCTGCCGGCGCAGGCGCTCGGCCTCCTCCTGCGCCTGCCGCTTCTGCCGCTCGGCCTCCTCGGCACGCGCCCGCAGCTCCTGCAGCTCCGTCTCTGCGCCCTCCCGCTGCCTCTCGGTGCTTTCCAGCTGCAGGCGGATCAGGCGGATCTCCTCCTCCACTTTCTTGCGGTTGTACTCGGCCTCCTCGATCAGCTTCACCTTGGACTTGATCTGGTGGTCCGAGTTCTGCCGCAGCTGCATCAGCTCCTGCTGGATGTTCTGCTTCTGCTGCTCGGCATCCACGGCCACCACCTCCCGCCGGGTGACCTCCTCCTGCATGCGGAGCTGCAGCTCCCGCGCCTCCGCCTCCGCCTGCGCCTTGGCTTTGGCGTGGGCCTCGGCCAGCTGCCGCTGCTTCTCCAGCTGTGCCTCCACCTCCGCCAGCCGCTTCCTCTCCTCCTCTTTCAGCTTCTCGGCGGCTTTCTGGAGGGGAAAGAGGGTGCAGGGGACAGAGAGGGGAGAGAGAGACAAATCACAAGGGATGCGATCGCGCCGTGGAATCGACGCCGGCCCAGCCGCGCGCCGCCGAGACAGCGGAGGGGTGGCAGGTGCGCGTGGAATGGCTTCGGCCCCCGGGCCACCGCACGAGCCGGTGAGGCCAGCTTCCAGAAGATGTGTGTGGCACGACAGGGGACACACGACAGCACAGGCAGACAGGCAACAGGAGCCAGACAGCAGCGCAGGAAGGCACGCTCCAGAGAGAAGGGACAGAGAGCCAGCGGAGCCCAAGCGACGAAGACGATGCGAGCAGCGTGCACATCACCGCCGCGGCTCCCCCTGCCAGGGGGCTGGCACGGGCAGCCCCTGCCGTGGGGAAAGGAGAGAGACGGCCGCAGCACCGGGAGCAGAACAGAGGGGAGCGGTGCAGGGGCGGTGCCGGCAGAGCCTTCCCTTCCAGGAAAGCCTCAACAGGAGAGAGCAGCTCGGCCGGTTCAAACCCCTCCCAGCCCTCTCCAGGCAGCGGGGAGCAGGGTCTGCCAGAGGGCCTGGCCTGGGGCCGTGCCGCAGCACAGGCGCCGCATGCACCGGGAGCGAGGCAGCCGCACGCCCTGCAGGGCCCGGGCACAGGCAGCGCATGCAGGGGAGCCAGACCCCATATTGGACCCCTGGTCCCGGAGCAGCACGGACGGAGAGGAGGGCGAGGAGGAGAGGGTGAGCCGTGGGGGAGGCGGAGGGTGCCGCGGGGAGAAGGCATGCGCGGAGTGAGTACCTGGTGCACGGCTGCCAGAGTCATCCTGGTTTTTTACCCTCCATTAGATCCCCACCAACACAAATATTCCCCCAGAAAAAGCACTGGCAAAGCGGCTCCAAGGGCAGAAACCAAGAGTTAGAGAGGTTACCCCGCGCCAGGGCCCGCGGGCCAGCGCCCAGCACAGCAGCATGCGCAGGCAGGTGCCGACTGCACCACGTGTATCTGGGAAGTGCCTCCTACCACCGGTCACACCAGAGCCCCCGGGGCCCAGAGCCAGCCTGGCTCGCAGACCCACTGCACGCAGGGCCAGCAGCCTTGCTCCCAGGAGCCCAGCAGGGAGCAGGAGCTGGGAGCCGTGGGCCAGTGTTAGTGATGGGGCCGGAGTCATGGCCATGGGACAGTGTTAGTCCTGGGTCTGGAGCCACAGCCATGGGGCAGTGCTAGTGATGGGGCTGGAGCCCCAGCTATGGGCCAGCATTAGTGATGGGGCCGGAGTCATGGCCGTGGGCCAGTGTTAGTCCTGGGTCTGGAGCCACAGCCATGGGACAGTGTTAGTGATGGGGCCAGAGTTGGAGCCCCAGCCATGGGTCAGTGTTAGTGATGGGGCCGGAGTCATGGCCATGGGACAGTGTTAGTCCTGGGTCTGGGGCCACAGCCATGGGCCAGTCCTAGTGACAGGGGCTGCAGTCACAGCCATGGGTCAGTGTTAGTGATGGGTCTGGGTCTGGAGTCACAGGTTGGAGTCATGGCCATGGGTCAGTGCTAATTATGGGGCTGGGTCCGGAGCCACAGCCATGGGCTAGTGTTAGTGATGGGGCTGCAGTCATGGCTGTGAGCCATCAGTGACGGGGCTGCAGTCACAGCCATGGGTCAGTGTCAGTCATGGGGCTGCAGTCACGGCCGTGGGCCAGTGTCAGTGACAGGGCTGCAGTCACAGCCATGGGTCAGTGTTAGTGACAGGGCTGCAGTCACAGCCATGGGTCAGTGTTAGTGACGGGGCTGGAGTCATGGCCGTGGGGCAGCATTAGTGATGGGGCTGGGGCCACAGTCATGGGTCAGTGCTAATTATGGGGCCAGGGCTGAAGCCACAGCCATGGGCCAGTGTTAGTGATGGGGCTGCAGTCAAGGCTGTGGGCTGGTGTTAGTGGTGGGGCCAGGGCTGCAGTCACAGCCATGGGCCGGCATTAGTGACAGGGCCAGGGACCCCGTGAGCGGCGTTTTCCCCCTGGGGTGGCACAGCCGGCCGTGCCGCCCTGCACCGCTCCCTCCCTCCCTACCTCCTCGTCCTCCAGCCGCCGCAGCGTCTCGGTGATGAACTTGATGTACTGGGTGGTGAGCGTGGTCAGCTCGCTGTACTGCGTCCGCAGGTCCACGTACTGCAGGGACAGGGGGTCAGCAGGAGGGCGGGGGGCTTGCCCACGGCACACCGGGCGGTGATGGGGCTGCAGCCCCAAACCCACCCCTTGGCTGAGCAGCCACGCCCTGGGAGCTGCAGGACGTCCCAGGCCAGTGGCAGCCAGACCCCCCCTCATGTCCTGGATGATGCTGCCAGACCCCTCCTCACCTCCTGGATGATGCTGTCAGACCCCTTCTCACCTCCTGAATGACCTGACCCCCCTCACTCCTGGATGACCTGACCCCCCTCACTCCTGGATGACCTGACCCCCTCACTCCTGGATGACCTGACCCCCCTCACCCCCTGGATGACCCCCCTCACCTCCTGGATGACCTGACCCCCTCTCATGTCCTGGATGACCCTCCCTCACCTCCTGGATGATGCTGTCAGACCCCCCCTCACCCCCTGAATGACCTGACCCCCCTCACTCCTGGATGACCTGACCCCCCTCACCTCCTGGATGACCCCCCTCACCTCCTGGATGACCTGACCCCCCTCACTCCTGGATGACCTGACCCCCCCCTCACCTCCTGGATGACCCCCCTCACCTCCTGGATGACCTGACCCCCCTCACTCCTGGATGACCTGACCCCCCCCTCACCTCCTGGATGACCCCCCCTCACCTCCTGGATGATGCTGTCAGATGCCGACTGCACTTTGGGCTTCTTGGCCGGCGATGCCACCGGCTCCACCTGCGCCTTGAAGCTGACCAGCTGCAGCTCGTAGTCCTGACCAGGAGAGAGAGAGAGATCAAAGCTCTGAGAGGTGGGAGCAGCCCCCAGGCCACTGTGACCCCACCCCCTGCAGGACACTCTGCTGCCCCCCCGGCCCCCCACCAACCCCACGGGTCACAAGGCAAGTGAAAATGAAGTTCTGCTAGAATGAATTGTGTCCAGCTCTGGGTGTCCCAGGATGGACATTGAGTGCAGTGTCCAGCTCTGGGTGTCTCAGTTCAGGATGGACATTGAGTGCAGTGTCCAGCTCTGGGTGTCCCAGTTCAGGATGGACATTGAGTGCAGTGTCCAGCTCTGGGTGTCCCAGGATGGACATTGAGTGCAGTGTCCAGCTCTGGCCCCTCAGTTCAGGATGGACATTGAGTGCAGTGTCCAGCTCTGGGTGTCCCAGGATGGACATTGAGTGCAGTGTCCAGCTCTGGGTGTCTCAGTTCAGGATGGACATTGAGTGCAGTGTCCAGCTCTGGGTGTCTCAGGATGGACATTGAGTGCAGTGTCCAGCTCTGGGTGTCTCAGTTCAGGATGGACATTGAGTGCAGTGTCCAGCTCTGGGTGTCTCAGGATGGACATTGAGTGCAGTGTCCAGCTCTGGGTGTCCCAGTTCAGGATGGACATTGAGTGCAGTGTCCAGCTCTGGGTGTCTCAGTTCAGGATGGACATTGAGTGCAGTGTCCAGCTCTGGGTGTCTCAGGATGGACATTGAGTGCAGTGTCCAGCTCTGGGTGTCTCAGTTCAGGATGGACATTGAGTGCAGTGTCCAGCTCTGGGTGTCCCAGGATGGACATTGAGTGCAGTGTCCAGCTCTGGGTGTCTCAGCCCAGGATGGACATTGAGATGTTTGACCACGTCCAGAGGAGGCCCCAAGGCTGCTGAGGGGCTTGGAGCACAAACCCTGTGAGGAACAGCTGAGGGAGCTGGGGTTGCTCAGCCTGGAGAAAAGGTGACTCAGGGGTGCCCTGGTCACTCTCACAGCTCCCTGAGAGGTGGCTGTGGCCAGCTGGGGTTGGTCTCTTTCTCCAGGCAGCACTGACAGAAGGAGAGGACACAGCCTCAAGCTGCAGCAAGGGAAGTACAGGCTGGATATTAGGAAAAAGTTTTTCACAGAAAGAGTGATAAAATTCTGGAATGGCCTGCCTGGGGAGGTGGTGGAGTCACCACCCCTGGATGTGTTTAACAAAAGCCTGGATGTGGCACTGGTGCCATGGTCTGGTTGAGGTGTTAGAGCTGGGTTGGACTGGATGATCTTAAAGGTCTCTTCCAGCCTAGAAATTCTGTGATTTTGTGACTCTGTGACTGTAATCCTGTGACTCCGTGATTGATCCTGTGACTCTGTGACCCTGTGACCCTGTGAAAAGCCTGGACTGACCCCAGAGGAGGCTCCCCAGCAGACCCACCTTGATGGCGTCGATGTACTGCTTGGCGTAGCGCTGGCACTCCTCCACCTTCTCCTTGTGCTGCTCACACTCCTCCAGCAGCTCCTGGGGAGACACGCGGGGGTGAGCCCAGGCACCCCCAAGGGCACCCAAGGGCACACCCCACCCCACCCCTCCATGGCCAGGGATGGCCAGGGATGGCCAGGGATGGCCAGGGATGGCCTGGAGCTCCACTTGCCATGGCTGGGAACGGCCGGAGCACCCCTCACCCTGCTGCAGCCAAAACTGGCCAGGAGCTGCCCCCGTCCCACCGGGGATGGGTGAGGGCACCCACCACGTGCCACGGCCAGGGATGGGCCCCCTCCTGCCGCTGCCACCCCAGAGCACTCACTCCGTGAGTGGGGAGGGCCGGGCACTCCCCTCGCTCTGCCACGGACAGAGATGGGCAGGGGCACCCCACGCCCTGCTGGGGATGGCCAGGAGCAGTCCTTGCCCCATTGGGGACAGCCAGGCAGACCCCTTGTCCTGCTGGGGACTTCCCAGGATCACCCCTTGCCCCACTGGGGACAGCCAGGGACACCCGTCACCCTGCTGGGGAATGCCCAGGAGCTCTCCTTGCCCCACTGGGGACACCCCTTGTCCTGCTGAGGATGGCCAAGAGCAGCCCCTGCCCCACTGGGGTTGGCCAGGCAAACCCCTCAGCCTGCCGGGGACTGCCTGGGATCACCCCTTGCCCCACGGCCAGGGATAGCTGAGAGCACCCCTTACCCCACTGGGGATGGCACACCCCTCAGCCTGCTGGGGATGGCCAGGATCCCCCCTTGCCCCACTGGGGTCGGCCAGACACACCCCTCATCCTGCTGGGGACTGCCCAGGAGCACTCCTTGCCCCATTGGGGTTGGCCAGGCACATCTCTCAGCCTGCTGGGGATGGCCAGGAGCTCCCTTTGCCCCACTGGGGATGGCCAGGCACACCCCTCACCCTGCTGGGGAGTACCCAGGAGCCCCCCTTGCCCCACTGGGGACACCCCTCACCCTGCTGGGAACTCCCCGTGCCCCCCCCCACCCCCCGGCCGGCCGCACCTTCTCCTGCAGCAGCTGCTGGCGCACGGCCTGGCTGTCGGTGATGGGCACGGCCTGGATGGCCTCCTGGCGCCGCCGGGCCTCGCCGATCCACTGCCGCAGGCCGTCGCAGCTCTGCCGGTAGTAGCGCAGCTGCCGGCCCAGCTGCTCCAGCTCGCGCTGCCGCAGCTCGGCCTGGCCCAGCACGGCCTGCCAGCGCTCCAGCAGCTGCTGCACCCGCTCCCGGTACCGCTCCAGGTCCACGTCCCGCTCGCTGTGCCCGCGGACCATCCGCTCGTTGACCTCCTTGGCCTTGCCCAGGTCGGTCTCCAGCGTGCCGAAGAAGGGCTGGTGGCCCTCGGCCTGCGCCCGCAGCCGCTGCGGTGGACGGGCGGTGGTCAGGGATAGGCACGGTGTCCCCGGCCCTGCCCCGGCTCCCCCGAGCCCCTCGGACACCCCTGGATGGAGCCCCCAGGCACCACTGGAGCCCCCAGGCACCCCCAAGCCCCCCGGGCACCCCCGGAGCCCCTCAGACACCCCCGGAGCCCCCCGGGCACCCCTGGAGCCCCCAGGCACCCCCGGGCACCCCCGGAGCCCCCCGGGCACCCCCGGTACCTTCAGCTCGGCCTTGCTGGAGTCCCCAGACACCCACCGGCTCCCCTGGGCACCCCCGAGCCCCCCGGGCACCCCTGGAGCCCCCAGGCACCCCCGGAGCCCCCCAGGCACCCCTGGAGCCCCCGGAGCCCCCGGTACCTTCAGCTCGGCCTTGCTGGCCTCCAGCTCGGCCAGGTCAGCCGGCACGGCCTGCACGTCCTTCAGCTGCTCCTCGTACTTGCGGAGCAGCTCCTCGGCCCCCTGAGTGCTCCGGATCACCAGCCCGATGGTCTTCAGCCTGCCCGGGGGGGACGGGGTCAGCCGGGAGGGGAGTGGGACCCGAGAGGGACGGGATCAGCCGGGAGAGGGATGGGAGAGGGACGGGATGGGAGTGGGATGGGATCACCTGGGATGGGAGTGGGACAGGATGGGAGTGGGATGGGAGTGGGACAGGATCGGAGTGGGATGGGAGAGGGACGGGATGGGAGTGGGATGGGAGACGGACGGGATCAGCTGGGATCAGGACTGGGACAGGAGCGGGACGGGATCAGGCAGGAGGGGAGAGGGATGCGAGAGGGATGGGATGGGAGCGGGATGGGATTAGCCAGGGTGGGAGTGGGATGGGAGAGGGACGGGATCAGCTGGGATCAGGACGGGATCAGCCGGGAGGGGAGTGGGACCCGAGAGGGATGGGATGGGAGTGGGATGGGAGTGGGACAGGATCAGGAGCGGGATGGGATCAGCCAGGAGGAGAGTGGGATGGGAGAGGGATGCGATCAGCTGGGATCAGGACGGGATCAGCCGGGGTGGGAGTGGGACGGGATCAGCCGGGAGCAGGATGGGTGCAGAACAGGATCAGGAGTGGGACAGGATCAGCTGGGATCAGGATGGGAGCAGGATGGGATCAGCCAGGAGCAGGAACAGGATGGGAGTGGGACAGGATCAGCCAGGATGGGAGCGGGAGAGGAGCAGGACAGGAGAGGGACAGGAGAGGGACGAGATCAACTGGGAGCGGGAGCAAGATGGCAGCAGGTGGGATCAGGAGTGGGACAGGAGCGGGATGGGATCAGCCAGGATCAGGAGCAAGATGGGAGCAGGATGGGATCATCCGGGAGCAGGAGCAGGACGGGATCAGCCAGGATGGGAGTGGGATGGGAGAGGGACGGGATGAGCTGGGATCAGGAGCGGGATGGGAGCAGGACAGGAGCAGGATGGGAGCAGGATGGGATCAGGAGCAGGATGGGATCAGCCAGGAGCAGGACTGGGATGGGAGCAGGACAGGATCAGGTGGGATCAGGATGGGATCAGCTGGGAACAGGAGCAGGATGGGAGTGGGACAGGAGCAGGACGGACTCGCCGGGATCAGGATGGGAGTGGGAGAGCTCGGCAAGAGCAGCACCACAGACCCAGGAGAGAAGGAAAAGGGAAAAAAGGGAAAAGGAGAGGAGAGGAGAGGAGAGGAGAGGAGAGGAGAGGAGAGGAGAGGAGAGGAGAGGAGAGGAGAGGAGGCATGCTGGCTCTCCCCCCTGCCCAGGCCGGTTTCCAGCCCGGCAGGGCTCACTCACTTCTCCAGGTAGATGCTGGACAGGCTGTACACCTGCTCCATCTTGCGCAGCGTCACCTCCAGCTCGGAGCGCAGCACGGGGGCCGAGCCCGCCTGCTCCGGCTGCGCCAGCACCTGCTCCGTCTTCTCGCTGACCTTGGCCAGGTTCTTCTGGATGCCCTCCAGCTCCAGGTGTGTTTGCTGCAGGGAAGGAGCCCCTCAGTCCCGGCCGGCTGCGGGGCAGCTCCCCCTCTCCTGCAGCCCAGAGGAGCGGAGCAGGGCAGGCTCTGCCGCCCCTCGGGGCAGTGGACGGGGGAGGTTCAGGAGGGAAATCGGGAAAACTGGGAAGGGAAGGGCAGCCCAGCCCTGGCACGGCTGGAGTGCCACCCCGGGGAGGCCTCACGGCCCCGTGGGTGTGGTGGCACTTGGGGACACGGCCGGGGTGGCCCTGGCAGCGCCGGGTGGGCTCGACGGGCGCTGAGGGCTTTTCCAACCCAAACCATTCCCCCTCCCCAGGCCCATCCCGGCGCTGAGGGGCCCGTTGGTGCGTGTCACACGTGTCACGTGCGTGTGTGTCCCAGGTGTGTCGTGTGTGTGTGTCTCAGGTGTGTCACGTCCGTGTGTCCCACACGTGTCACGTGCATGCCACAAGCGTGTCACTTGCGTGTGTCCCGTGCGCATGCCCCACGTGTGTCACGTGCATGTGTGCCCTACACGTGTCATGTGAGCATGTCACATGCGTCACGTGAGCATGCCCCACGCGTTACGTGTGTGTGTCCCACGCGTGTCACGTGTCTGTGTCCCACATGTGTCTTGTGTGTGTGTTCTACGTGTGTCACGCGTGTGTCCCACGCATGTCGCGTCCGTGTCCCACGCGTGTCACGTGGGTGTGTCCCCACGTGTCACGTGCATGCCACAAGCATGTCAAGTGCGCGTGTCCCAGGCGTGTCACATGCGAGTGTCCCATGCGTGTGTGTCCCATGTGTGTCGCATGTGCGTGTCCCGCACGTGTCATGTGCGTGTGTCCCCACGTGTGTCATGTGTGCGTGTCCCCACGTGTGTCACGTGTGTGCGACAAGCATATCAAATGCCTGCGTCCCACATGTCACGTGCGTGTCCCACGTGTGTCACGTGAGTGCCACAAGCGTGTCCCATGCATGTCACGTGTGTGTGTGAGTCCCACGCGTGTCACGTGTGCGTGTGTCCAACGAGTGTCACGTGTGTGTGTCCCACACGTGTCATGTCTGTGCGTCCCACATGCGCGTGTCCTATGTGTGCCACATCCCTGCGTCCCCAGGCATGTCACGCGCATGTGCCCTACGTGTGTCACATGTGTCCTGTGTGTGTCACACGCATGTCACACGTGCGTGTGTCCCACGTGTGTCACGAGCATGTGTCCCACGTGCGTGTGTGCCACAAGCGTGTCACGTGTGTGTGTCCCACGAGTGTCGTGTGTGTGTGTCCCGTGTGTGTGTCCCAGGTGTGTCATGTCCGTGTGCCTGTCACGTGTGTCGCATGCGTGTACATGTGTCACATGCGTGTGTCCCGCGCGTGTCCCGCCCGCGTGTCCCCCACGTGTCGCACACCTGCTGCTCGGCCTGGCGCTGGGCGCAGTCGCGCAGGGCGTCAGCCTGCAGCGGCAGGCGCAGGCGATGCACGGTGCGGCTCTCGCAGCTCTCCAGCTGCAGCCGGATGTCCCGCAGCTGCGAGATGTAGCTCTTGCACAGGGACTCGTCCTGCTCGCCTGCGGGGACAGGGGGGACAGGTCAGCGCCCTGGGGACACTGCAGGGACACCGTGGGGACACCGTGGGGACAGTGGGGGCAGCTCAGCGCCCTGGGGAGAGCGCGGGGACACCGCGGGGACATCGCGGGGACGGCTCAGTGCCCTGGGGACAGCACGGGGACAGCGCAAGGACAGGGAGATGGCTCAGCACCCTGGGGACACTGCAGGGACACTGTGGGGACAGGGGGGACGGCTCAGTGCCCTGGGGACACCGTGGGGAGAGCGTGGGGACAGCACGAGGACACCGCGGGGACAGGGGGGACGGCTCAGTGCCCTGGGGACAGCACGGGGACACAGCGGGGACAGGGGGACTGCTCAGCGCCCTGGGGACACTGCAGGGACACCATGGGGACAGGGGGACGGCTCAGCACCCCGGGGACAGTGCGGGGACACCGCGGGGACAGGGGGATGGCTCAGCGCCCTGGGGACACTGCAGGGACACCGGGACGGCTCAATGCCCCAGGGACACCGCGGGGACACCGTGGGGACAGGGGGACAGCTTAGCGCCCTGGGGACACTGCAGGGACACCGCGGGGACAGTGCGGGGACACGGGGACAGCACAGGGATAGGGGGATGGCTCAGCACCCTGGGGACCCACAGGAGGGAGAGGGGACAGGGGGATGGCTCAGTGGCCTGGGACAGCACAGGGACCCGTGGTGACACTGGGATGGCTCAGCGCCCTGGGGACACCCTGGGGACTCAGAGCAGGGAGAAGGGACGGGGGATGGCTCAGCACCCTGGGGACACTGCGGGGACCCAGAGTAGGGACAAGGGACAGGAGACAGCTCAGCACCCTGGGGACCCAGAGCAGGGAGCGGGGCCGCCCCACCTTTCTCCTGGGGACACTGGGATGGCTCAGCGCCCTAGGGACACCGCGGGGACCCACAGCAGGGACAAGGGACAGGAGACAGCTCAGCACCCCAGGGACCCAGAGCAGGGAGCAGGGCCGCCCCACCTTTCTCCTGGGGACACTGGGATGGCTCAGCGCCCTGGGGACACCCCGGGGACCCAGAGCAGGGAGCGGGGCCGCCCCACCTTTCTCCTGGGGACACTGGGATGGCTCAGCGCCCTGGGGACACCCCGGGGACCCAGAGCAGGGAGCAGGCCCCCCCACCTTTCTCCTGGGGACACTGGGATGGCTCAGCGCCCTGGGGACACCCCGGGGACCCAGAGCAGGGAGCGGGGCCGCCCACCTTTCTCCTGGCTGCGCAGCAGCAGCTCGTAGCGCTGCGTGCAGGCCTCGTAGTCGCGCTCCAGCTGCCGCCGCTCCTCGGGCTGGAAGCCCTGGGCGTCCTGGCTGTCCCGCAGGAACTCCTGGTGGTGCCTCTCCAGGCTGCTCAGCACCTGCCGCACCTCCTCGGCCGGCAGCGTGCGGAACTGGGCGGGGAGGGGGGACACACGGACAGGTCAGCCCCCCGCCGGCACCCCCGGGACCCCCGTGCCCCCCCCCGGCACCTCACTGGGACCCCTGGGAACTGACCAGGACCCCCAGGGACTGACTGTGACCCCTGGGGACTCACTGTGACCCCCGGGGACTCACTGGGACCCTCAGGGACTCACTGGGACCCCCAGGATCTCATCAGGACCCCCAGGAACTCACAGTGACCCCCAGGATCTCACCGTGACCCCCGGGGACTCATCAGGAACCTCGGGGACTGACTGGGACCCCCGGGAGCTCACTGGGACCCCCAGGAACTCACCGTGACCCCCAGGGACTCACTGGGACCCCAGGAACCCACCAGGACCCCCAGGATCTCACTGTGACCCCCGGGAACTGACTGTGACCCCCAGAGGCTCACCAGGACCCCCGGGGACTGACTGAGACCCCCAGGAACTCACCGTGACCCCCAGGAATTCACCGTGACCCCCGGGGACTGACTGGGACCCCTGGGGACTCAATGGGACCCCCAGGACCCCCAGGATCTCACCGTGACCCCCCGGGGACTCATCAGGATCTCCGGGGACTCACTGGGACCACAGGAACTGACCGGGACCCCCACGATCTCACTGTGACCCACGGGGACTCACCGGGACCCCCAGGAACTCCCCAGGACCCCCAGGGATTCACTGTGACCCCCCAGGACCCCACCATGACCCCCCCAGACTCACCGTGAGCTGTGTCCAGGCCTGGATCTGCTGGATGTCGCGGGTCAGGCCCTGCCAGGAGCGCAGGCAGCGCAGGTCCTGGTGCAGCTGCTGCCACAGCCCCAGCAGCTGCTGGTGGGTGCTCTCCAGCCTGCGGGGAGGGGCTGGGGGTCAGCGCCGGGGGGGCACAGGGGAGCCCGGGCGGGGTCAGTGTCCCCACTGTCCCCGCTGTCCCCACCTGTGCACGGCCTCCAGGGCCTCCCTGTTGGGGGGCGGCAGGAGGAAGCAGACCGAGGGCACCAGGGCCTCGCTGCCGGCGGCGCTCAGCACGCGCCACTGCTGCGGCTGCGCGTGGTTCAGCAGGGCGCAGGCGTCGTTCTTGTGCACCGTCACCTGCGGGGGGGCCGGGGGGGCTGCGTCGGGGGGGCTGGGGTCCTCTGGGCCCCCCTGTGCCTCCCCCATGTCCCTCAGCATCCCCCCAGATTCCCCTACGGGCCTTGGTGTGGTCCCAGTCTGGGTGGGGGGCGCCTTGTGTCCCCCCTTGTGTCCCCCCCACAATGGGGCTGGGGCAGGGTGAGAGAAGGGTGGGAGGTCACCCAGGTGTCCCCTTGTCCCCCAGGGTGCTGTCAGACCCAGGGTGAGGGGTCCTTGACCCCCAGGGTGCTGTCAGACCCGAGGCGGGGGTCCCTCCTGCGTCCCCCCCATGGGACAGGTGTCCCCTTGTCCCCCAGGGCAGTGTCAGACCCGAGGGGGGTCCCTCCTGCATCCCCCCCCACGGGGCTGGGGCAGCACCAGACTGGGGCTGCTGGACCCACCGTGTGCCCCCACATCCCCCCGCAGAAGAACCAACCCCGACCCAGCCCCCTGCCCACCCCCAGCCCCCAATCCAGCCCCCTGCCCACCCCCCCCAGCCTCCCCCAGCCTCCCCCAGCCCCCTGCCCACCCCCAGCCCCCGATCCAGCCCCCTGACCACCCCAGGAGAACCAACCCCGATCCAGCCCCCAGCGCCCCCCAGCCCCCTCCCAGCCCCTGCCCACCCCCCAGCCCCCACCCTCAGCCCCCTGCCCCCCTCCAGTCCCCTGCCCCCCCAGCCCCCGATCCAGCCCCCAGCCCCCAATCCAGCCCCCTGCCCCCCCCAGCCCCCTGCCCCCCCAGCCCCCGATCCAGCCCCCCCAGCCCCCAGACCTCCATCTGCTTGTAGTCGCAGACGGCCTGCAGCGGGGGCCGGCCCTGCAGCGGGGTGGCGGGGCTGCGTGGTTTCAGCTGCACCACGGTCCTGGCGCGGCGGGACAGAGCCCCCAGCTGCGCCCCCAGCTCCGCCAGCTGCTCCTTCTGCTCCTGGGGGGGCACGGGGGGCACCTCAGCGCTCGGGGGGTCCCGCGGGTTGGGGGGTTCAGGGAGCACCAGGGGGTTGGTTTTGAGCTCAGAAGTATCAGGAGGTCCCAAAGGTTTTGGGGAGCTCTTGGGATTTTTTTTTTTGGGGGTGGAGGGGGGGTCCTGGGAGTTTGGGGAGGGGTCAGGAATGTGAGGCTGGGGGGGGTCACCCCGGTGTGTTGGGGGAAATGGAGGTGTTGGGGTCACCCTGGGGTCACTGTGGGATTTTGGGGGTCACCCTGGGGGTTGGGGTCACCCCAGGGGCTGCAGTGGGGGCGGCACCACAGCCCCCTGCAGCCGGACCCCCCAGGGGTTGCTGTGGGATTTTGGGGGTCACCCTGGGGTCACCATGGGGCTGGGGTCACCCTGGGGGCTGCAGGGGGCTGGGGTCACCCTGGGGTCACCGTGGGGCTGGGATCACCCTGGGGGCTGCAGTGGGATTTTGGGGGTCATCCTGGGGGTCACTCTGGGGGTCTCTGGGGGTCACTCTGGGTGTCCCTGTGGGTCCCTGGGGGTCCCTCACCTCCAGGTCCTGCAGCAGGTCCTCCAGGCGCGTGGCCGTGGTGCCGCGGTCGCAGCTGAACTTGCGCCGCATCGTCTCCTCCGTCCGGCGCAGCTGCTCCTCGGCCTCGCGCACCTCGGCGAAGAACTGGGAGGGCCGGGGGTCAGTGGGGGGTCACGGGGGTCACGGGGGTCAGCAGGGGGGTCCGGGGGTCAGCGGGGGTGTCAGGCCCTCCCCCCCGCCCCCAGCCCCTCCCTGCCCCCCGGGGTACCTGGAAGTAGTTGCTGTTCTCCTTCAGGTGCGTCTCGATGCAGCAGCAGAGCTGCAGCATCCAGCTCCACTGCGTCTGCAGCGCCGCCAGGAACGCCTGGGGGGGACAGGGGGCTGGCACCGGGGGCACTGAACCGGGACAGGTGTGCCCACCTCACCTGAACCCTCACCTGCACCGGGACAGGTGTGCCCACCTCACCTGCACTGGGACAGGTGTGCCCACCTGCACCTGCACCCTCACCTGACCCGAACCCACACCTGAACCGGGACAGGTGTGCCCACCTGCACCTGCACCCTCACCTGACCTGAACCCACACCTGAACTGGGACAGGTGTGCCCACCTGCACCTGCACTGGGACAGGTGTGCCCACCTGTACCCTCACCTGACCTGCACCATCACCTGCACCAGGACAGGTGCCCCAACCTGCACCCTCACCTCACCTGCACCTTCACCTGCACCGGGACAGGTGTGCCCACCTGCACCGTCACCTGCACCCACACTGGTGCAGGCAGCCACACCGCTGACCCCCAGCGCCCAGACCCTCCTGAGCCCCCACCCCAACCCACCCGGGCCCCCAGGTGCCCCTCAGAGTCTCCCAGCCCCTTCCGTTCCCCCAAGGTCACTGAGACCGGACTCCCCACACCCCCCCAGAGACCCCCGCAGCCCCCAGCCCCCCCTGCAGCCCCCTCACGCCCCCCCTGCAGCCCCCAGCCCCCTCACACCCCCCCCTGCAGCCCCCAGCCCCCCCTGCAGCCCCCCCCAGCCCCCCCAGCCCCCCCAGCCCCCTCACACGTCCCCCCAGCCCCCCAGGCACCTCCAGGGTCTGCCCCCCCGGGTGCTCCTCCCGCAGCAGCCGCTCCCCCGAGCTCCGCAGCTCCTGGATCCGCCGCTCCCGCAGCTCCAGCTCCCGCATCAGCGCCTGCGGGGGGGCGGGGCAAGGGTCACGCTCGTGTGCAAGGCGGGGAGGTGCAAGGGTGACACTTGTGTGCACGGCCAGAGGGGCAGGGGTCACACTCGTGTGCAAGGCCGGGGGCAGGGGCAGGGCTCAGGTCATGCTTGTGTGCACGGCCAGGGGCAGGGCCAGGGCTCACGCTCGTGTGCAAGGCCAGGGGGGCAGGGGTAACACACGTGTGCAAGGCCAGGGGCAGGGTTCACACACGTGTGCACAGCTGGGGATTGGGTCGCGGCTCACACTCATGTACAAGGCCGGGGAGGGTCAGGGCTCACACTCGTGTGCACAGCTCTGTGTGCACATGCAGAGCTGGGGCTGTGTGTGCAAGGGGGGCTCTGGGGCTGCTCGGGGGGCTCTGGGTATGGGGGGCACACGGGGGCTCAGAGCTGCCGAGCAGGGAGGGGGCCACGTGACACAGCCATGTGTGTGTGTGTGTGTGTGTGTGTGTGCGGGGATGGCACACGTGTGTGTGTGTGTGTGTGTGTGTGTGCGGGGATGGCACACATGTGTGTGTGTGTGTAGGGATGGCACACGTGTGTGCATGTGGGTGTGTGCAGGGATGGCACACATGTGTGTGTGTGTAGGGATGGCACACGTATGTGCGTGCAGGAATGGCACACGGGTGTGTGTGGGGGGTTGGCACACGTGTGTGTGTGCGGGGATGACATATGTGTGTGTATGTGTGTGCGTGTGTGTGTGTGCAGGGATGACACACATCCCCGTGTCCATGCCCTTTCCAAGTCCACGTCATGTCCATGCCCATCTCTGTGTCCATCCCTGTGCCCATGTCGTGTCCGTGTCCATCCTCGTGTCCATGCCCATCCCCATGTCCGTGCCCACCCTGGTGCCCGTGTGCCCATGTCCATCCCAGTGCCCACCCCGGTGCCCATGCGCCCGTGCCCATCCCAGTGTCCGTGCCCACCCTGGTGTCCTTCTGCCTGTGTCCATCCCAGTGTCCATCCCTGTGTCCGTGCCCACCCCAGTGCCCACACCGGTGTCCGTGTGCCTGTGTCCATCCTCGTGTCTGTGCCCATGTCCATCCCCATGTCCATGCCCACCCCGGTGCCCATCCCCGTGTCCATGTCCATCCCCATGTCCGTGCCCATCCCAGTGCCCATGTGCCCGTGTCCATCCCCATGTCCATCCCAGTGCCCATCCCCATGTCCATGCCCATCCCAGTGTCCATCCCTGTGTCCATGTCCATCTCAGTGCCCATCCCGGTGCCTGTGTATCCCAGTGTCCATCCCCATGTCCGTGCCCACACCGGTGTCTGTGTGCCTGTGTCCATCCCAGTGCCCACCCTGGTGCCCATCCCGGTGTCCGTGCCCATGTCCTTGCCCATCCCCGTGTCCAAGCCCATGTCCATCCCCATGTCCGTGTCCATCCCAGTGCCCATTCCCAGTGTCCATCCCCGTGTCCGTGTCCTCCACCCCGGTGTCCATCCCCATGTCCATGTCCACCCTGGTGTCCATGTGTCCGTGTCCATCCCTGTGTCCATGCCCATGTCCATGCCCACCCTGGTGCCCATCCCCGTGTCCGTGTCCATCCCCGTGCCCACCCCGGTGCCCACCCCGGTGCCCATCCCTGTGTCCATGTCCATCCCCGTGTCCATCCCAGTGCCCACCCCGGTGCCCGTGTGTCTGTGTCCATCCCCGTGCCCACCCCGGTGCCCACCCCGGTGCCCCCGCCGTGCCCCCGTGCCCCCCCGTACCGAGTAGCTCTCCTTCTTGGCGGCCATGGCGGGGTTGTTGTGGCTCCAGTCGAAGGCCACCTCCTCCTCCTCGCGCTCGCTCAGCCACAGCAGCTCCTTGGTGGCGGCGCTGACGAAGCCGTGGAGGCTCTCCAGGTGCCGCAGCCGGGCCTTGGAGGAGTTCTGGGGGGGCACGGGGGGGTCGGGGTGAGCCTGCGCCCAGGGGTCTCACCTCCTCACCCCCTGTGTGCCCCCTCACATCCTCTGTGCCCCTACTCATCCTCTGTGCCCTCCTCACCCTCCGTGCCCCCTCCTCACCTTCTGTGCCCCCCCCCACCCTCTGTGCCCCCTCCTCTCCCTCTGCCCCCTCCTCACCCCCTGTGCCCCCCCCACACCCTCCTCACCTTCTGTGCCCCCTCCTCATCCTCTGTGCCCCTCTGCAGCCCCCCTGCAGCCCCATTGCAGCCCCCCGCAGCCCCCCTCACCAGCAGCTTGGCGTACTGCAGCTCCAGCTTGCCCAGGCACTCCCGGTAGGCGCCGCTGGGGCCGGGGGACAGCTGGGTCTGGGGGAGACACCCGGTCAGTCCCGGGACCCCCACCCCAGCTGCCCCCCGAGCCTGGGACCCCCACCCCAGCTGCCCCCAGGACCCCCACCCCAGCTGCCCCCAGGACCCCCACCCCAGCACCCAGGGGTCTCCCCTCATCACCCCCAGCACCCAGGGGTCTCACCTCATCATCCCCAGGTCATGGGGGTCCCCAGCACCCAGGGGTGTCACCTCCTCACCCCCAGCACCCAGGGGTCTCATCTTCTCATCCCCAGGACCTTGTCCCCCAGAACCCAGGGTCTCACCTCCTCCCCCAGCCCCCAGGGTCTCCCCCAGCCCCCAGGGGTCTCACACAGCACCCAGGGGTCTCCCCTCACCCCCCCAGCCCCCCGGCTCTCACCTCGTCGGCCCGTGCCCGCTCCACCTTGGCACGGAACTCCTCGATGGCGCGGTGCAGCCCGCGGTGCGCGCCCAGGTGCGTCTCCACGGTGGGCAGGTCGGCGCCCCACTCGGCCGCGCCCAGGCGCCGCTGGTTCTCCTCCACCCAGGCCAGCAGCTCCTGCAGGTACCGCAGCGGGGCCTCCTCGGCCTCCGCCCGCCGCGCCTGCTGCCCCGCTGCCGCTGTCGCTGTCGCTGTCGCCGCTGTCGCCGCGGTCACCGGCGCCCCCGACTTGAGGCGCAGGTTGTACTCGGTGCGGATGGACACCAGGCGCTCGTGCAGGCGGTACACGCTGCGGGGGGGCACGGGGGGGTCAGCGGGGGGCACGGGGGGCGTGGGGGGCATGGGGGGTCAGCGGGGGACACAGGGGGCGTGGCGGGCACGGGGGGCACGGGGGGCGTGGGGGATATGGGGGGTCAGCAGGGGGGTCAGCAGGGGGGGCATGGGGGGCATGGGGGGGTCAGCAGGGGGGCACGGGGGGCACAGGGGGGCATGGGGGGGTCAGCAGGGGGGCACGGGGGGCACAGGGGGGCATGGGGGGGTCAGCAGGGGGGCACAGGGGGCATAGGGGTTGCAGCAAAAATGGGGAGTTTGGGGACGCGGGAGGCTTTGGGGTGTGCAGGGGGAGCAGTGAACACGGGGAGTTTTGGGGTCAGGAGGAGTTTTGGGATCATGAGGAGCTCTGGGGTGCACGGGGGTCACAGGGGGTTTTTGGGGTGTGCAAGGGCCGCAGAGAGCACGGGGGGCTTCGTGGGGTACAGGGGGGACATTCAGGGCATGGGGGGTCACAGGAGGCTTTGGGGGGCACAGGGGACGTGGGGGTGGCTGGGGGCGCAGGGGGCACGGGGGGCACAGAACACAGGAGGGGTTTTGGGGGGGCAGGAAGGACAGGGAGGGCTCTGTGACCCCCCCCGGGGACCCCCTGGGACCCCCGTACCGGCGGTACATCTGCTCGCCCTGCGGATGCCGCCCGTCCTTGAGGCTCTGCACGTCGTTGAAGAGCAGGCGGATCATGGAGTCCGCCTTGTCCAGGTCCCGCTCCACCTCCGCCGCCTTCTGCGGCGCCTTCCCGGCCGCCAGCAGCCGCACGTCCTGCGGGGGGGGGGGGGCGAGGTAAAGGGGGGGGGCCGGGGGGGCACGGCCGGGGGGGCAGGGCCGGGGATGGTCCCACCGGGGCCGGCCGGGGATGGTCCCACCGGGGCCGGCCGGGGATGGTCCCACCGGGCAGGGCCGGGATGGTCCCACCGGGCAGGGCCGGGGTTGGTCCCACCGGGCAGGGCCGGGGATGGTCCCACCGGGGCCGGCACTCACCGCCTGCAGCAGAGCGTCCGCCTGGTTCAGCTGCTCCTCGCACAGCCCCGACTCCATCTGCAGCTTGGTCACCACGCGCTGCAGCCGCTCCAGCCTGCGGGGGGACACGGCGGGGGGGGGGGACACGGGTGGGGACAGGGTCAGCACGGGGGGGCAGCTGTGCTGGACAAGCTCCATCCTGTTCCCCATCCCGCTGCCAATCCCCCGGCACATCCCCATCTGGCTTTTCCCATTCCCCTCCTGGCCCTTGTCCTGCTTCCAATCTCAATCCCAATCGCAATCCAATCCCAATCCCATCAATCCCAATCCCAATCCCACCCCATCCTGCCCCTCATCCCACTCCCAATCCCCCCCACCCCATCCCATCCCATTTCCAACCCATCCCACCAATCCCAATCCCATCAATCCCAATCCCACCTCATCCTGCCCCTCATCCCATTCCCAATCCCCCTCACCCTCACCCAAATCCCCATCCCGTCCCAATCCCACCCCATCTCATTCCCATCCCAATCCCAATCCCACCCCATCCCATCAATCCCAATCCCATCAATCCTAATCCCATCCCCACCTCATTCCCATCCCATCCCCATCCTGCCCCTCATCCCATTCCCAATCCCCCCCACCCCATCCCATCCCATTTCCAACCCATTTCCAACCCATCCTACCAATCCCAATCCCATCAATGCCAATCCCCCCCCCATCCCACCCCCATCCCGCCCCTCATCCCATTCCCACCCCCAATCCCCCCACCCTCACCCAAATCCCCATCCCATCCCCATCCTATCCCATCCCCATCTCATTCCCATCCCATTTCCATCCCACCCCCATCCTGCCCCTCATCCCATTCCCACCCCCAATCCCCCCACCCTCACCCAAATCCCCATCCCGTCCCATCCCCACTGTCCCCGCCCCGCTCCCTCTCTCGCCGAGCCGTTCCGAGCCGTTCCGAGCCGTTCCGAGCCGTTCCGAGCCCTCCCCAGCAGGATCGGAGCGGTGACTCACAGCCCTGCGGTTCCCCCTCGGGGGGGGCAGCCGGGACACCCCACCCCGGCCCAGCCCCGCGGTTTGGCAGCGGGAGGGGGGCGCGGCTGCCAGCGCGGCCCCCCCCGGGCCCCCCCCCGGCACTCGCCTCTCGAACTCGGCCCGCAGCAGCTTCTCCCGCTCCAGCACCGCCACGTGCAGCCGCCCCCACTCCTTCTCCACGTCCAGCGGGTGGTACCCGGGGGGCACCTTCAGCTGCCCCGACTGCACCGCGCCCTGCGCGCCCCCAAAGTCACGGGCGGGCCCCGGGGGGCGTGGGGGGCACTGCCGCGGGACCCCCGGCACCCCCGGCCCCTGGGGACCCCCGAGACACCCGGCACCGCCATCCCCTTGGGACCCCTGAGACCCCCGGCACTGTCACCCCTTGGGACCCCCGAGACACCCGGCACTGTCACCCTTTGGGACCCCCGAGACACCCGGCACTGTCACCCCTTGGGACCCCCGAGACCCCCTGGCACTGCCAGCCCCTTGGGACCCCTGAGACCCCCGGCACCATCACCCCTTGGGACTCTCGAGACCCCTGGCACCCCTGGCCCCTTGGGAACCCCGAGACCCCCGGCACCGTCATCCCTTGGGACCCACCCCACAGCCCCCAGACCCCTGAGACCCCCAGCACTGCCATCCCCTTGGGACCCCCGAGACCCCCGGCACCGTCATCCCCTTTGGACCCACCCAGAGCCCCCCGAGGCCCCTCCCGCCTCGGGACCCCGCCCCGGTCCCCGCCCAGCCCCCGGGCGGTACCTCCAGCGCCTGGAAGATGACTTTGGAGCGGTTCTTGTCGGCCTCCCGAGCCGGCAGCTCCGTCTCCTTGAACTTGAGGAACTGGCGCCAGAGGATCTGCCGGGAGGGGGGGGGGGAGCGGCTGAGCGGGGACCCCCGGGCGCTGCCGCCCCCTCCCCAGGCCCCCGCCCTCCCCAGGCCGGCGATTTTCCCATTTTCCGTGTGTGCGGGAAGGAAGCGGCCGAGCCGGGCTCTGCCAGCGGTGACTCACGGCACAGCCCGCGGGGCTGAGTCACAGGGGCCCCCCCTGCTCGGGGCACCCGGCTCTGCCCTGGCTCCGAGCCCCCAGAGCCCTGCGGACCCCCGGCCTGGCACCGGGGGGGTGCTCACGGTGACGCACGGCACGGCACGGCACGGCACGGCACGGCACGGCACGGCACGGCACGGCACGGCTGCCAGGGGGCTGCCACACCCACGGCAGGGACACGGGCCAGCGAGGGCTCTGCCACACCCTGCCCCAGCCACCAGCGGCTGCCGGGGGTGGTCATCCTTGTGGCAGCACTGTGCCTGTCCCTGTGCCCATCCCTGTGCCAAGCCAGCAGCCCTGTCCCTGTCCCTGTCCCTGTGCCAGGACAGCAGCCCTGTCCCTGTCCCCATGGCCAGGCCAGCACCACTGTCCCTGTCCCATGCCAGCAGCATTGTCCCTGTGCCATGCCAGCAGCACTGTCCCCGTGGCCAGGCCAGCAGCCCTGTCCCTGTCCCTGTGCCAGGCCAGCAGCACCGTCCCTGTCCCTGTATTTGTGCTTATGCCATGCCACCAGCCCTGTCCCTGTCCCTGTCCCTGTCCCCGTGCCCAGGCCAGCAGCCCTGTCCCTGTCCCTGTATTTGTGCTCGTGCCATGTCAGCAGCCCTGTCCCTGTCCTCGTGGCCATGCCACCAGCCCTGTCCCTGTCCCTGTCCCTATGCCAGCAGCCCTGTCCCTGTCCCTGTCTCGTGCCCATACCAGCAGCCCTGTCCCTGTCCCATCCCAGCAGCCCTGTGTCTGTCCCTGTCCCCAGGCCAGCAGCCCTGTCCCTGTCCCCGTGGCGATGCCAGCAGCTCTGTCCCTGTCCCTGTCCCGTGCCCATACCAGCTGCCCTGTTTCTGTCCCTGTCCCGATGCCAGCAGCCCTGTCCCTGTCCCTGTGCCCATCCCAGTCCCAGGCCAGCAGCACTGTCCCTGTGCCCATCCCCATGCCAGTCTAGCACCATTGTCCCTGTCCCTGTCCCGTGCCCATACCAGCAGCCCTGTCCCTGCCCCTGTCCCTGTCCCTGTCCCCTCCCCTGCCCTCACCTCGATCTCCTCGTAGCTGGCCGGAAGGCGCCGCTCCTCGAAGAGCGCCGAGTGCTGCCGGCTCCACTGCAGCAGCCCCGTCACCACCTCGTAGTACTCCTGCCAGCGCAGCTGCAGCTCCTGGGGACGGGGACACGTGTGGGGCCGGGGGTGACACCGCGGGGGTGGCAGTGGCAGCGGTGACCCCCGGCGCCCCGACTCACGTTGGCCTTGACGCCGTCCTGCACCTCGGGCACGCGGGGCATGGCGTCGTACAGCGAGGACACGTAGGTGATGATGGACTTCTCGTCCGGCTGCGCCACGTCCACGTCTGCGGGGACCGAGGGAGGGAGGGGGTCAGGGGGGGACAACCTGGAGCCTGTTCCCTGTCCTGCTCCCCGTCCTGCTGCCAATCCCCCAGCACATCCCCATCTTGCTTTTCCCATTCCCCTCCTGCCCATCGTCCTGCTTCCAGTCTCAATCACAATCCCCCACATCCCATCCCATCCCATCCCATCCTAATCCCAATCCCAATCCCATCTCGTCCCCATCCCATCCCATCAATCCCAATCCCATCAATCACAATGCCAACCCCAATCCCATCCCATCCCAGTCCCAACCCCAATCCCAATCCCATCCCACCCCAACCCATCCCAATCCCAATCCCAATCCCATCCCATCTCAGTCCCATCCCATGGATCCCATCCCACCCCATCCCAAATCTCATCCCATCCCACTGATCCCATCCCATTCCATCCCATCCCATCAATCCCAACCCAAATCCCAACCCCAATCCCATCCCACCCCACCCGATCAATCCCAATCCCAATTCCATCCCAATCCCATCCCATCAATCCCAACCCATCTCATCCCATCCCATCCCACCCCAACCCATCCCAATCCCAATCCCAATCCCAATCCCAATCCCATCCCATCTCAATCCCATCCCACGGATCCCATCCCACCCCATCCCAAATCTCATCCCATCCCACTGATCCCATCCCGTTCCACCCCATCCCATCAATCCCAACCCCAATCCCATCCCACTGCACCCGATCAATCCCAATCCCAATTCCATGCCAATCCCATCCCATCCCATCAATCCCAAACCCATCCCACTGATCCCATCCCACCCCACCCCATCCCATCAACCCCAATCCCATCCCATCCCATCCCATCCCATCCCATCCCATCCCATTCCCATCAATCCCATCAATCCCAATCCCACTCCACCCCATCAATCCTAATCCCAATTCCATCCCACCCCACCCCATCAATCCCAACCCCAATTCCATCCCACCCCACCCCATCAATCCCAACCCCAATCCCAACTCCATCCCATCAATCCCAATCCCATCCCACTGATCCCATCCCATCCCATTCCCATCAATCCCATCCCATCCCACCCCACCCCATCAATCCCAATCCCATTCCCAATCCCAATCCCAATCCCACCCCACCCCACCAATCCCAACCCCCTGGGGCTGCACAGGGTGACCCCCCGGCTCCCCCCCGGCCGCACCTTCGGGGTCCAGCAGCCGCGTCACCCCCAGGTCGCGCTCGGCCACGGTGAAGGCCTGGTCCAGGTTCTCCAGGTTGCTCTGGCGGTACACCCGGCTCATGTCGATCAGCATGGGCCTGTGGGCAGCAGGGGGGCAGCAGGGGTCAGCGGGGGTCAGCAGGGACCCCAAAACCCCGAGGAGGGCAGGTACCCCCCTTCCTGGGGCTGCCAGGGCTGCCTCCCCTGCCTGTCCTCCTGCCTGGCCACCCCCCACCGGGGGCAGGGGCGACCCCTCAGGCAGCACAGGGACAGGAGGAGCTTGGGATAACCCTAAACCCTAACCCCAGTCCCCTGTGGGGCTGACACCCCAGTCCCCTGTGGGGCTGACACCCCAGTCCCCTCTAGGGCTGGCACCCCAGTCTCCTGTGGGACATATTTGCTCTCCCCAGAAGCAGCAGCAGTCCTGGCAGAACCCGTAGGGACCTGCCTGCCACCGCCCCAGCCCCTGCCCCTCCCCCTCCTCCTGTCCCTGCCCCTCTCCCTGTTCCTGCCCCTGCTCCTGTCCCTGCCCCTGTCCCTGTCCCTGCCAGCCCCCGCCCCGGCACGCCGGCACCGGGCACGGCGCTGCCGGCACGGCCGATGCGCCGGGACTCGTCAGGAGCAGGCGCTGACAGCGCCCTGAGCGGGATCAGCATGTGCTCCGTGGGCACAGGATGGGCACAGCCACCCCACAAACACAGGATGGGCATGGCTGCCCCATAAACACAGGATGGGCACAGCCACCCCACAAACACAGGATGGGCACAGAGATCCCATAAACACAGGATTGGCTGCCCCATAAACACAGGATCAGCAGAGCTGCCCCACTGAACATAGGATTAGCCGCCCCATGGGCACAGCCACCCCATGGGCACAGGATCACCATGGGAGCTGCCCCACTGAGCACAGGATCAGCACAGCTGCCCCACTGAGCACAGGATCAGCACAGCTGCCCCATAAGCACAGCATCACCATGGGAGCTGCCCCACAAGCACAGCATCACCACGGGAGCTGCCCCACTGAGCACAGGATCAGCACGGCTGCCCCATGAGCAGCCACCCCATGGGCACAGGATCAGCACGGGAGCTGCCCCATGGAGCACAGCATCACCACAGGAGCTGCCCCACAAGCACAGATCAGCACGGAAGCTGCCCCATAAGCACAGATCACCACAGGAGCTGCCCCACTGAGCACAGATCAGCTGCCCCATAAGCACAGGATCACCATGGGAGCTGCCCCAGAAGCACAGGATCACCATGGGAGCTGCCCCATAAGCACAGGATCACCATGGGAGCTGCCCCAGAAGCACAGATCAGCACGGGAGCTGCCCCATGAGCACAGGATCAGCACGGGAGCTGCCCCACAAGCACAGGATCAGCACAGGAGCTGCCCCATAAGCACAGGATCAGCACGGGAGCTGCCCCATGGGCACAGGATCAGCACAGCTGCCCCATAAGCACAGGATCAGCACAGCTGCCCCATAAGCACAGATCAGCACGGGAGCTGCCCCACAAGCACAGGATCAGCACAGCTGCCCCATAAGCACAGGCCTGCCCACGGCTCCCACCTGTGCCGGTGGATGATGGCGTTGAAGAGGCGCCCGTCCCGCCAGCTGGTGGTGAAGTTGTCGCAGCGCAGGCCCTGGTAATCCTCCACCATGCGCTGCGACCACAGCAGCAGCTTCTCCTTGGCCGTCATGTCCTCCGACTGCCCCGTCACCTGGATGTCCGAGATCTGCCGGGCACAGGCGTTAGTCTGGAAACTGCCACGGGCACTGGGAACTGGCACTGGCACTGGAAACTGGAAACTGGCACTGGGAACTGGAAACTGGCACTGGAAACTGGCACGGGCACTGGAAACTGGCACCAGCACCAGCACGGGCACTGGAAACTGGAAACTGGCACTGGGAACTGGAAACTGGCACTGGAAACTGCCACGGGCACTGGAAACTGCCACGGGCACTGGAAACTGGAAACTGGCACTGGAAACTGCCACGGGCACTGGAAACTGGCACTGGCACTGGAAACTGGCACTGGAAACTGCCACGGGCACTGGAAACTGGAAACTGGAAACTGGCACTGGAAACTGGAAACTGGCACTGGAACGAGCACAGGCACTGGCACAGGCACTGGAAACTGGAAACTGGCACTGGAAACTGCCACAGGCACTGGAAACTGGCACTGGCACTGGAAACTGGCACTGGCACTGGAAACTGGCACTGGGAACTGGCACTGGGAACTGGCACTGGGAACTGGCACTGGCACTGGGAACTGGCACCGGCACGTGCACAGGCACTGGCACTGGAAACTGGCATTGGAAACTGGCATTGGAAACTGGCACAGGCACTGGCACCGGCACTGGAATGAGCACTGGCACAGGCACTGGCTCTGGGAAATGGCACTGGAAACTGGCACTGGTACTGGCACAGGCACGGGCACTGGAAAATGGCACTGGAAAATGGCATTGGAAAATGGCACTGGCACTGGCAACTGGCACGGGCAAAGGCATTGGAAACTGGCACTGGAAACGGGCACGGGCACTGGAAACTGGTACTGGCACTGGCACTGGCAACTGGCACTGGCAACTGGCATGGGCACAGACACCAGCACTGGAATGGGCACTGGCACGGGCACAGGCACAGGCACAGACACTGGCACTGGCACTGGAAAATGGCACTGGAAACGGGCACTGGAAACGGGCACTGGAAACGGGCACTGGCACTGGAAACGGGCACTGGAAACGGGCACTGGAAACGGGCACTGGCACTGGAAACGGGCACTGGAAACTGGCACCAGCACCAGCACGGGCACTGGTACAGGCACTGGAAACGGGCACTGGAAACTGGCACGGGCACAGGCACCAGCACTGGAATGGGCACTGGCACTGGTACTGGTACTGGCACTGGCACTGGCACAGGCACAGACACTGGCACTGGCACAGACACTGGCAGTGGCACTGGCACCAGCACAGCGACACTCGCTGCACGGCAGCTCCCAGTGCCACCGCCCCTGCCCCACTGAGGAGCAGCCCGGCCCGGGGCGGCCCCAGCCCCACGGAATCCCGGCCCGCGGGCAGCGCTGCCCCATCCCCGGCCCGCCGGGCTCACCTGGAAGTGCAGGATGATGGTCCAGATGAGCCCCAGGGTCAGCTTGGGGTTGCCGTCGGCGATGTCATCGTTCCGGATGTTCACCAGCTTCACCTGCGGCGGGGACAGGGGGGCGGCTCAGGGCCGGGGGAGCGCGGCACAGCCCCGGGGGCACCCCGGGGGTCCCGCCCCGCTCTCACCTGCCGGTGCTTCAGGTAGTTGAGGGCGATCTGGACATTCTGCAGCTTGTGGAAGCGCATCCGGCCCTTCTCCCGGGGCTGCGGGAGAGGAGGGAGGGCGGTGAGCGCGGCCACGCCGGACACAACCCCCGCTGTGTCCTGACCGCCCCCATCCCCACCCGCGGGCACGGCCCCGCCGCGGTGCCACCGCAGCCTCCCGGCATCCCGGCCCCTCCCGGCGCCGCACACGCCGACGGCAGCCGCCCTCGCACTTTGCCCCCGCGGGGGTGGGGACGCTCCCCGTGTCCCCCCCGCCGCGGCACAGGCTGTTCCCGAGCCGCGCCCGGGACCGTCAGAGCCACCCCGAGGGGAGCCGGGCACGGCGGGGGCTGCCCGGGCGGGACGGGCCGGTGCTGCCGGTGCTGCACCGGGGCCGCCCCGCTCCCTCCCCGGCACGGTGTCCCCTCGGCAGGACCGGCCGGTGCTCCGCGGGCTGGGCGAGCCCCCTCCAAACTTATGGGGTGCCCTGGGTCCTGGCCAAACGGAGCCCCCCACACGTTCGTGCCCCACACATTCCAGGAGCTGAGCCCGGCTTTGGGTGCTGGGGGGGCTTTGGGAACCCCCCCTGTGCCGCTCCTGTCCCACAGAGAGGGGACAACACGGACCCACAGCGGCTCGGGGTCAGGGCCAGGCCCAGCCTGAGACCCGGGTGCCACCCCCGTGCCACCCCCCGTGCCAGGCAGCACAGCTGCTGCGGTGCCA
The DNA here is from genome assembly GCA_017589585.1 of Phylloscopus whistleri. NCBI lineage: Eukaryota > Metazoa > Chordata > Aves > Passeriformes > Phylloscopidae > Phylloscopus > Phylloscopus whistleri. The sequence goes on along the minus strand of JADMLD010000260.1, from coordinate 113,062 downwards.
GCAGCCACAGCCCCGGCCTGGCCACGCCCGGCAGGGTGGGATCGCTCCCGGCGGTGCTGCTGCAGGAAATGAATTCTCTCTGGAAATGAGTTCTGGCCCGGGAGAACCCAGCCCCGGCGTCAGGGGGCACCAGGATGGGCAAAGCACGAAGCCAGAGCGCTGGGGTGGCACCGGGATGGGCATGGCACGCGGCTGGGCCACTGGGACAGGCATGGTGCATGACACATGGCACAGGGGACATGGCACATGGCACACGGAACAGGGAACATGGCACAGGGGACAGGGGACATGGCACATGTGACATGCACACAGAGCAGAGGACATGGAACATGGCACAGGGCACATGGAACATGGCACGCAGTAAATGACACACGCCACATGGAACATGGCACACGGGACATGGCACATGGAACAGGGGACATGGCACACGGCACATGGCACACAGGAAATGGCACAGGGCACATGGAATACAGCACATGGCACAGGGCATGCAGCACATGGAACAGGGGACATGGCACAGGGGATAGGGCACATGGCATAGGGCACATGGCACACAGCACACGGCACAGGGCGCGCAGCACATGGCACACAGGATATGGCACACGGCACGTGGCATGTGGCACATGGCACACAGGATATGGCACATGGCACATGGAACACAGCACATGGCACATGGAACAGGGGACATGGCACACGGGATAGGGCACATGGCATAGGGCACATGGCGTATGGCGCATGGTGCACAGCACATGGCACACAGGATATGGCACATGGCACGTGGCACACGGAACACGGCACATGGCAAATGCCACATGGAAGATGGCAAATGGCACAAGGAACATGGCACATGGCACATGGAATGTGGCACATGGCGCATGGCACAGGGCACATGGAACACAGCACAGGGCACATGGCAAATGGAACATGGGATATGGCAAATGGCACACGGGATATGGCAAATGGCACATGGGAAATGGGAAATGGCAAATGGCACACGGCAAATGGCACGGGGCACACGGCACGAGGCACACGGCATGCAGACTGTCCCGGCACGCGCTCGGCACCGCTCCGCCCCGCTGCCACGGCACCGCCGGCCCCGCCGGGCCACGCCGCCAGCCGACGGCAGAACCACTCACCAACCGCAAGGTCCGGAGGACGTCGCGCTCCCGGGGCTGCCCCGGCCGAGCCGAGCCGAGCCGAGCCGAGCCGAGCGGAGAGGAGCAGAGAGAGGAAGGAGGAGGAGGAGGCAAAGGCGGCGGCGGCGGTGGGCCGGGGGCCGGGGGGGCCGGCGCCGGGAAGCAGAGAGGGCACCAAAGCAAAGAGAGGTTAGAGGCGGGGGGCGCGGGCACGCCGGGGTCACCGGGACAGAGCAAGCGGGAAGAGAGGGAACAGAGGCAGGCGGCGAGGAGGAGGAGGAGGAGGAGGAGGAGGAGGAGGAGGAGGAGGAGGAGGAGGAGGAGGAGGAGGAGGGGACAGCGCGGCACCTACCAGAGTGTCACCCGACAGCACCTCCAGCAGCGAGATGAGGTTGTGCCCGTCCCGCAGGTCCTCGTACAGGTCGTTGACGTGGCGCTGCGCCTGCGGGGGACGCGGCGGTGTCGGGGGGGGCCGGGGGTCAGTGCCCCGAGACCCCCCCGGTGCTCACACACAGCCCCAAGTGCAGCCGGTGCCCCCAGTGCCAGGATCCCCCCCCAAAACACACACGGCAGCTCCCCCGGTGCCAGGGTGGGTTTGGTGTCGCTCCAGCATCGCTCTGGCATGCACGGAGACCACCATGGAGGGGTCAGACCCACGGACCACCACAGAGGGGTCAGACCTATGGACCACCACGAGGGGGTCAGACCCACGGAGACAACCACGAGGGGGTCAGACCCATGGTCTGGAGACCACCATGGAAGGGTCAGACCCATGCCCCACCACGAGGGGGTCAGACCCACGGCCTGGAGACCACCACAGAGAGGTCAGACCCACGGAAGGGTCAGACCCCCTGCCCACCACGGAGGGGTCAGACCCACGGCCCCCCCACAGCAGCAGCCACCCCCAGCGCGGGGAAAGGAGGGGGTGTGCAGTGAGGAAGAGCGCGGTGGGGCAGAGAGGAAGAGAGGAAGGACCTACCTCCGGCCGCCAGTGCTGCGCAGGGCAGAGAGAAGAGAGCGGTTAGGAGAGAGCAGAGAGGGGGGAGCCGGGACGGGCAGAGCGTGCTGGCACCACGGTGGCACCACAGTGGGGACATGGCTGGGGGGGCTGGGCCGTGTCCCAGCACGTGCCAGGTGCCAAGGTGGGGCTCTGCCCGTGGCAAGGGGTGCCAGCAGGCTGGCATGGGCTGGGGGCTGGCATGGAATAGGGACTGGCAGGGAATGGGGACTGGCAGGAACCGGGACTGGCATGGAATGGGACTGGCACGAACGGGGACTGGCACGGACCAGGACAGGACCGAGGGCACCAAAGCGCCGCACACACCCCCGGGTGCCGGGGGCACCGCTCCCTCCTGGCACAGGTGGGAGGGCGGATCCCACCTGGAGGGCAGACCCCACCTGGAGGGCAGACCCCACCTGGAGGGCAGACCCTCGCAATGGGGGGCAGCTGAGGGGTTGTGGTGGCACAGCAGCACCGGCACCAGGTGCCCTCCACTGCCACGCCCTCTGCCCTACCAGCCCACGGGTGCCATCTGGGGCCGGGGGCTGCCCGGCGGTGCCCCTACCTTGATAAGGTGCTTGTTGACCCATTTGGTGAAGGTTTTCTTCTGGACACGATCTCGCTCATCTGCAAGAGAGGAGAGGAGAGGAGAGGAGAGGAGAGGAGAGGAGAGGAGAGGAGAGGAGAGGAGAGGAGAGGAGAGGAGAGGAGAGGAGAGGAGAGGAGAGGAGAGGAGAGGAGAGGAGAGGAGAGGAGAGGAGAGGAGAGGAGAGGAGAGGAGAGGAGAGGAGAGGAGAGGCACGGGTGAGCCAGGGGTGGAAAAAAAAAAACCCCCAGGCCCCGGGGCGGGTGGCACCGCAGGGCACGGCCGGCCGGCGCAGGAAGCGATGATGAGCCAACAACGGCTCCGGGGAAGCACGGTGAGTCACGGGGGCGTGGGGAGAGGAAACAGCTAACGGGGACGGGCCCCGGCCTGCCAGCACCGGCACCGGCACCGGGCACCGATCGTTGGCCGGAGCGCGGCGCTGCCACCTTCAACCCCAGCACGGAGAAATGAGGAGCTGGCCTGGGGGACCCTGGTGGAACCCCCTGCAGCTCGGGGTGTTCTGTCAGCCAGGAGGTGCCCACACAGCCCCGAGGAGCCCTGGCAGCGCCCTGAGCGGGGCGGGCACGGCGCGGAGACGAGGCCGCGGGGCGTTGGTGCCGCTGCCACCGCCCTGGCGCGGCTCCAGCCCCGCAGGCAGGGCCCTGGTGGGGCACGGATGGGATGGAGGTGAGCCCGGGCGGCGTCTGCACTGCCAGGGCGCTGGGACACCCCGGGACACCTCCAGGGCACCCTCGGGACACCATGGGACACCTCCAGGACACCCCCAGGGCACCCCGGGACACCCTCGGGACACCCTCGGGACACCCCAGGACACCTCAGGGCACCCCCAGGACACCTCCGGGACAGCCCCAGGACACCCTGGGACACCCTGGGACACTGCCAGAACACCCTGGGACACCCCGGAACACCCCAGGACACCTCAGGGCACCCCCAGGACACCCCCGGGACACCCCCAGGACATCTCAGGGCACCCCCAGGACACCTCAGGGCACCCCCGGGACACCCCCAGGACACCCTGAGATACCCCGGGACATCCCAGGACACCCTGGGATACCCCCAGGACACCCCTGGGACACCCCAGGACACCCTGGGGCACCCCTGGGACACCTCCAGGACACCCCCGGGGACACCCCCAGGACACCTCCAGGACACCCTGGGACACACCCAGGATACCCCAGGACATGCCAGAACACCCTGAGACACCCTGGGACACCCCGGAACACTCCAGGACACCCCCAGGACACCCCCGGGACACTCCCGGACACCGTTCCCCGCGGGCACGGCGCCAGGCAGGGCTCCGGTGACTCACGGCGCTCCCTGCCCGCTGCCCTGTCATTAGGGGGATGCCACGGGGACGGTGACGCACCGGGACGGGGACCCGGGGTGGCACCGGAGCCGCCCCCCCCGCACCCCCCGTGCCCCCCCGCGCCCCCCTGCCCTGTCCCGGCCGTGGGTGCGGCGTGCCGGGTCTTGCCGAGCCCGCGGCGTGCCGGGATCTGCCCACGCGGCACCCAGCGCCCCGCAGCCGGGACACCTCCCCCGGCCGGGACAGCGCCCCGCGAGCGCTGGGCGGCACAGCCGGGCCGTGCCGAGCCGTGCCGGGCCGGAGGAAGGAAGGGAAAGGAAGGGAAGGGAAGGAAACGGGGGGCGCCCCCAGCGCGGCCCCGGCACCCGCGCCCCCCGCACGGACACGCGGGGGGGTCCCCGGAGCGGCGCCCACCCCGCGGCGGCGAGAGAGAACCGGGGCCGGGCCGGGCCGGGCCGGGCCGGGCCGGGGAGAACGGGCAGGGCGTGGCAGGAAGCGGCGGCGGGCAGCGGGGATGGAGCGTGGGGATTGTGTGCTCCGGTCTGCCCCATAGCGTGCCCTATAGCCTGCCCCATAGCCTGCCCCATAGCGTGCCTTATAGCGTGCCCTATAGCCTGCCCCATAGCCTGCCCCGGCACGGGGATCTGCCCCATAGCCTGGCCCATAGCCTGCCCTGGAATGGGGATCTGCCCCACAGACACCGCCCCGGCACGGGGGTCTGTCTGCTCCGCTCTGCCCCACAGCCTGCCCCACAGCCTGCCCCATAGCCTGCCCCGGCAAGGGGATCTGCCCTATAGCCTGCCCCACAGCCTGCCCCATAGCCTGCCCCGGCAAGGGGATCTGCCCTATAGCCTGCCCCACAGCCTGCCCCACAGCCTGCCTCGGCACGGGGGTTTGTCTGCTCCAGTCTGCCCCACAGCCTGCCCCACAGCCACCGCCCCGGCCTGGGGCTCAGACCTGCCCTGGGGACACCAACCTGGGGACCCCGCCCTGCCCCGGGGGGGCTCTGCCCCACAACCTGCCCTGGGGGCCCACAGCCCCGGGGACACCCCAGCAGCGTGGGGGAACCCCGCCCTGACCTGGGGGGGCTCTGCCCCACAGCCGGCCCGGGGACCCCACCCTGACCTGGGGGGGCTCTGCCCCACAGCCCGCCCGGGGACCCCGCCCCAGGTGTGGGATGGGGCGGCCCCCCAGCCCCCCCCAGCCCCCCCGGGCGCGGTACCTTTGCGGCCCTCGGCCGCCCGCAGCACGGCCAGGTACAGGTTGTCCTCCGAGCCCGTCCGGGCCGGAGCCTCCTCGGAGCTGCGCCGCGCCCGGGACATGCTGAGCTCCGCTCCCCGGGACACCGACACCGACACCGACACCGACACCGACACCGACACCGACACCGCCGCTCTCCCTGCCCGCCCCGCCGCGAGTGGGGCGGCCCGCGGAGCAGACGGGGCTCCCTGTCCCCCCGCCCCACGCCCCACGCCCCACGCCCCGACCCTGCCCACAGGAAACTCCCCGGCTTTAACCCTTTCCCTGCCCGCCGCCTGCGGGACGCGGATCCGTGGGGCGCTCCAGGGGGAGCCGGCAGCCCCTCCCTGCCCCACAGGGCGTGAGAGCCCCGGGGCTGCCGAGGCGGGGAGCGGGACCCCCGTTCCTGAAGGTTGGGGGGCTCAGGAACCCATCACCCAGAGCCACGCCTGCCCCACACCTCGGGGCCTTGGCGCCCTCAGCACCCCCCGGGAGGGGGTCGGGACCCCCAGCCTGCGGCTCCTGGACCCCCAATCACCTCCTGGACCCCAATCACACCTCGGGACCCCCAATCACCTCCTGGACCCCCAATCACACCTCGGGACCCCCAATCACCTCCTGGACCCCCCCAGTCACCTCCTGGACCCCCAATCACCTCCTGGACCCCCAACCACCACACCTCAGGACCCCCAGGTCTCCAATCTCCGGAGGTTCAGGTTCCCCAGGGTCCCAGGTCAGGACCCTCCCTGCCCCCCACAGGGGGTCCCCAGAACCCCCCTGACCCCCAAGCTCAGGAGCTCCCCAGCACCCCAGAGCCCAGCTGGGGCCCTTCAGCCCCTGTGGGGGTTTTGGGACCACCCAGGCCCCGCCCCCGAGCCCCCAGGCCACGCCCCGGCCCTGTGGGACCCTCGCTCCCCCCACCTGGGGCTCCAGCCCCCCAGGGTCACCGGCTCCAGGGTCCCACATTTGAGGGGCTCAGACCCCTGGGACCCCTCCTGAGGTGCTCAGGGTCACAACCCCCGGGGCTGCAGGACCCCCAGGATGGGGGGCCGAGCCCCACAGACTCCCCTGGGGACCCCAGACCCCCACCCCGTGCCCCACAGCACCCACGGGGTGAACTCAGGGGTTGTGCCCCCCCCCCCCCCGGGGCACTCGGGGTCGGGGACCCCCGGGGTGGCTGGGAGCCCAGAGCCCCTCGGGGTGACGGGAGGTGGCAGCCCTGCCCCCGGCAGCGCCCGTGTCACCCACGTCACCCACGTCACCCATGTCACCAGCAGGGGTGGCAGCTGCTGGGGAAAGGGCACAGCCAACACCCCAACACACCTGGGAGTGCACCCCAGCACACCTGGGAATGCACCCCAGCACACCTGGGAATGCACCCCGACACCTGGGAATGCACCCCGTGCCCCAGCACCCATTTCTGCACCCCCATACCCATGTCTGCACCCCAGTATCCATGTCTGAACCCCAACACCCGTGTCTGCACCTCAAGGCCCAAGTCTGCACCCCAACATCGACGTCTGCACCCCAATACCCAGGTCTGTGCCCTGACACCCACGCTTGTGCCCCAACATCCACATCTGCACCCCAATATCCACGTGTGCACCCCAACATCCATTTCCTGCACTGCAACAGCCGTGTCTGCACCCCAACACCCACATCTGCACCCCAATATCCACATCTGCATCTCTATATCCGTGTCTGTACCCCTACAAACATGTTTGCACCCCAATATCCATGTGTGAACTCCAACGTCTGCACCCCAACATCCGTGTCTGCACCCAAACATCCATATCCGCACCCCAACACCAATGTCCGCACCCCAAAATCGACGTCTGCACCCCAACACCCACATCTGCACCCTAACATCCACATCTGCACCCTAATACCCACGTCTGCACCCCAATATCCACATCTGCACCCCTAAAAACATGTTTGCACCCCAATATCCATGTGTGCAACCCAAAATCGACGTCTGCACCCCAACGCCCGTGTCTGCACCCCCAACATCCGTGTCTGTGCCCCAACACCGATGTCTGCACCCCAAAATCGACGTCTGCACCCCAAAATCGACGTCTGCACCCCGACACCGATGTCTGCACCCCAACTCCCGTGCCCGCGCCCCGAGGCCCCGGCCCCGCCGGGCACGGCCCGTCCCCGGTGTGGAGTCCAAGGCCGCGCGGCCGTGCCCGCGCCCCGCCGTGACTCACGGTCCAACCGCGCGCCCGCGGCGCCGCCGGGAACCCCGCCGGCCCCACACCCACCCGCGACAGCCGCCCCGACACCCACCCGTGACAGCCGCCCCGACACCCACCCGCAACAGCCCCGACACCCACCCGTGACAGCCGCCCCGACACCCACCCGTGACAGCCCCGACACCCACCCGTGACAGCCGCCCCGACACCCACCCGTGACAGCCCGTGGGAGCCGGGGCGGGGGGGGCCGGAGCCGGGGCCGGGGCCGGAGCCAGCGCGGCCGCCGCGGAATGCGGGCGGCACCGGCCCGGCCCCGGCCCCGGCACGCACATTTTTCCGCCGAGAGCGCATCTGGCACGGGCACATCTGGCACGGGCACATCTGGCACGGGCACATCTGGCACGGGCAGCGCGGTGGGAGCCCCGCTGACGCACGGCCGGGGGGAGGCAGGGACAGCCCGGAGCCGCGGCCACCGCGACGCGCCCGAGGTGGCACCGGGCGACGGAGGGACACGGCGGGGACACTGCCAGGGAGGGGGCACTGCCGGGGAGGGGGCACTGCCGGGGAGGGGACACCGCCGGGGAGGTGACACTGCCAGGGAGGGGACACTGCCAGGGAGGGGACACAGCCAGGGAGGGGACACTGCCAGGGAGGGGGACACTGCCAGGGAGGGGGCACTGCCGGGGAGGGGGACACCCCCAGGGAGGGGGACACTGCCAGGGAGGGGGCACTGCCAGGGAGGGGACACTGCCAGGGAGGGGGCACTGCCGGGGAGGGGACACTACCAGGGAGGGGGCACTGCCAAGGCTCACACGGGGCCGAACCGCTCCCGTCGTACCGGGACCGGAGCCGGGACCGAGAGCCTGGGATGGCACCGGGGTGAGGGGCGGAGCGGCACCCCCGGGTACCCCCGGCACCCCCGGGCCCGGCAGCTCCCGAGCGGGAGGACGCGGCGGCGGCAGAGCGGGCGCTTTGAAGACCTGACCGGGCGGCTCCTGGCACCGTCCCCGGCGGCTCCCGGGCCAGGCGGAGCCCGGCGGCTCCCGGCCCCGGCAGCTCCCGGCTCCGGCGGCTCCCCGGGCCAGCCGGGCCGGCCGGGCCAGGAGCGCCTCAGCCTCGCCCGCGGGTGCCGACGCCACCGGGCCGGCCCGGCTCCCTCCCACGGCGTCTCCCCGGTGCTCGGGGCTCCGAGGGAAACCCCCCCGGGACCCGCCGAGCCGCCCCCGCGCCGGGCACGGCACCGCGGGGACACCGCGGGGACACCGCGGGGACACCGGGCCAGGACAGCGGGGCAGGGGGGACACGGGGCAGGGGGGACAGACGTGGGAAGGGGACACGTGTGGCAGCGGGGACACGGGGCAGGGGGGGCAGGGGCTCCCCCCGAGGGTGGGTGGGCACCAGGAGCTGAGCCGAGACAGACAGACGGCGTGCAGACACAGACACACGGACACACGGCGTGCACACACAGACACAGGCACGCACACACACGTGTGCAGACGCACACACACACACATGTGGGCGTGCAGGGGTATGTGCACACACACACACAGAACACATCTGTGCACCAGGACATTGTGTGCACACACATACACACACACACACACACGCACACACACGTGTACATGCACTGGCCCGCACACGTGTGCACACGCTCACACACACGCCTGCACTGGCACAAACACGTGTGCACACACAAACACACACACAGAGAGAACACATCTGTGTGCATACTGTGTGTAACACAGTTGTACACACACACATGCACCAGGACACTCGTGTGTGCACACACACACACACGCACACACACACACACACGCACACACACATGTACATGCATTGGCCTGCACAGGAGTGCACATGCTCACACGCGTGCACTGGTACAAACACGTGTGTGCACACACAGACACACACACACGTGCACACTGAGACACACATGCACTGGCCCGCACAGGTGTGCACACGCTCACACACACGCCTGCACTGGCACAAACGCGTGTGTGCACACAGGCACACACACAGAATACATCAGTGTGCCACTGCGTGTAGCACACTTGTACACACACATGCACCAGCACACTCGTGTGCACACACACACACAGAGAACACATCTGTGCACCAGGACACCGTGTGCACACACACACGCACACATCCCCCAAGCAGGAGTGTGCAGCAGCTCACTCCCGCGCACACGCACCACCCTCACAGACACACACTCGAGTGTGCGGACACGCGAAACCAGAAACACACGCGCACATTTACACAAACACGCGTGAACATTTACACAAACACGCGTGAACATTTACACAAACACACGTGAACATTTACACACGCACATTTACACGAACACACAGGCACATTTACACAATCACACGTGAACATTTACACAAACACGCGCACATTTACACAGACACGCACATTTACACGAACACACAGGCACATTTACACAATCACACGTGAACATTTACACAAACACGCGCACATTTACACAGACACATGCACATTTACACAAACACGCACACATTTACACACACACGCACATTTACACACAGAAACACACGCGCACATTTACACACACAAACATACGTGCCCATTTACACGGACCCACACGCACATTTACACAAACACACAGGCGCACATTTACACAAACACACGCGAAAACACACACACGCACATGTACACGAACACAGACGCACATTTACGCGAGCACACATTTACACAAACACACACGCACATTTACACATTTACACAGGCACACGCGCGCACATTTACACAAACACGCGCGGAAACACAAACACGCGCGGAAACACAAACACACGCGCACATTTACACGAACACACGCGCACATTTACACGAACACACGCGCACATTTACACAACCAGCCCGTCCCGGCTGAGCCCGCCCCGAACCCGGGGGCGGTGTCACGGGGGGGGCGTTGCTCAAGGCGGGCGGGGGGGGATCCGCGCTCACCCCGCCCCTCCCGGTGTCCCCCCCGCCCTCCCGCCGCTCCCGGCTCCCCCCCGCCCCCCCACGCGGTACCGAGACCCCCCCCCCCCCCTCCCCCCGCCGCCTCCCCCGCGCCCCCCCGGCCCCGCTCCCCTCGGTCACCGGTGCAGCAGAGCCGGGCGCTCAGGTACCGCCGCCGCTCGGGCCCGGAGCCGCCGCTCAGCCACTCCGCACCGGCACCGGCACCGGTACCGGGGCTCGACATGGCCGCGCCGCTCCCTCCGCGCTGCGACGGGACCCACCGAGCCCACCGACCGACGGACAGACGGACGGGACCGACCCGCGGCACCGGGCGGACGGGACGGGACGGGGCCGGGGCGGGGTGGGGGGGGGGAACGGGCGGGACCCGCCCCGCTCCGCCCCGCCCGGCTCCGGCTGCGCCACCGCCCGCGGCACCCGGGGAGACCGGAGGGAGCCCAGGGGAAACGGCACCGGGGCGGTGTCCGGGGGGAGAGACCCCCCTGCCCCCGGGACCCCCGCCCGTGCCCCCGGGACAGACCCCCCTGCCCTCGGGACAGAACCCCCGGCCCTCCGGAGAGCCCCCCCTGCCCTCGGGACCCCCGCCCGTGCTGCGGACCCCACCCAGCGCACCCAGCGCTCCCCTCTCCCCTCTGCCCGGAGCCCCCCGGAATCCCCCCGGGGCACCCCCGCATCCCCGGCAGCCGCGTCGCACACGGAGCTGCCGGGGCTGGGGGCAGCCGGTGCCCACCCAGCACCCACCCCTCCCCACGGGGGTCCCCGAGCCCAGGGGAGCCCTCAGCGCCCCCCCAAAGCTGCCGGGACCCCCCCCCCCCGTGCCCCACCCCGCGCTGTTGGTGCCGGGCAGGGCCCTGCGGCCGGAACGGGGGTCCCGGGGGATGCATCCCCATCCCCCCAAACCCCCCGGTCACCTTCTCCCGGCCCGCAGCAGCAACAGCAGCACAGCGAGAAGCCCATGGCCCGGCCCGGCTCGGCTCGGCTCGGCCCGGAGCCCCCCCCCGGTACCGCCCCGCTCGGCGTCCCGGCCGCGTCTGGTGGGAGCGCGGTGGGATCGGTGCCCGGAGCGCGGCCGGAGCGCGGCCGGTGACTCACACAGCGCACGGCCCCCGCCGGCCCGGCCCGGCCCGGCCCCTCCTGCCGCTGCTGCTGCTGCTGCTGGCCGGCACGGAGCCCAAACAATCCCGGCCGGGCTGCTGGGACCCCCCGGCCCCGCTGCTGGGACCCCCCGGCCCCGCTGGGCTGCGGGCAGAGCGCAGCTGGGACCGAGATGGAAGGGGCTCGAAGCACCGGGCACGGCACGGCACGGCACGGCACGGGATCCCCGGCCGGGGAGGCGATCCCCAGCCCGTGTCAGCACCCGGGGCTGCTGGAGCACGGCCCGGCCCCGCTGAGGGTCTCAGGAGGGTCTCGGGGGGCTTGGGGGCGGGTTTCTGGTGTTAAATCCCCACCCGGGCTGAAGCGGGCCTGCAGCAAGGCCCGGCGGTGGGGGCTGGGCACGGCACGGCACGGCCCGGCCCGGCCCGGCGTGGCACGGTGCCCGCGCACGGCTCGGCCCCGCGGCAGCGTCCCAGCTGTGCTGCGGAGATAAGGAGCCGGGGGGGGCCGGGGGTGGGGGCGATAACAGCCGGGGAGCGGGGAAGGGAACGGAGCCGGGAACGGGACAGGCGGCCCGGGGGGCGGGCACGGCACGGCACAGCACGGCACGGCACGGCACGGCACGGCACGCTGGGGGGGATGGACAGACAGACAGGGGATGGGACAGACTGCCCGGGGATGGACACACTGACCAGGGATGGACACACTGACAGGGGATGGACAGATTGACCGGGGATGGACAGACTGACCGGGGATGGACAGACTGACCGGGGATGGGACAGACTGACCGGGGATGGACAGACTGACAGGGGATGGACAGACTGACAGGGGATGGACACACTGACCGGGGATGGACACACTGACCGGGGATGGGACAGACTGACAGGGGATGGGACAGACTGACAGGGGATGGACAGACTGACCGGGGATGGACAGACTGACCGGGGCTGGGACAGACTGACCGAGGATGGACAGACTGACTGGGGATGGACAGACTGACAGGGGATGGGACAGACTGATCGGGGATGGGACAGACTGACCGGGGATGGGACAGACTGACCGAGGATGGACAGACTGACTGGGGATGGACAGACTGACAGGGGATGGACAGACTGACAGGGGATGGGACAGACTGACCGGGGATGGACAGACTGACCGGGGATGGGACAGACTGACCGGGGATGGACAGACTGACCGGGGTTCCAGGACCCTTCCCACGGCCCCGGGACCCTTCCCAGGGCTGCCCCGCGGAGGCCGTGGGGCGGTGCCGGGCAGAGCTCCCCCGATGCCGTGCCGTGGTTACCGGGGGCGGTGGTTACCGGGGGCCGTGGTTACCGGGGGCGGTGGTTACCGGCTCCGGTGGTTGCCGGCTCCGGTGGATGCCGGCTCCGGTGGTTACCGGGGGCCGTGGTTGCCGGCTCCGGTGGCTGCCGGGGGCGGTGGCTGCCAGCCGCGGCCCCTCGGGGCCGGTGAGTCACCGCCGCGGCCCGGCAGCCGCATCCAACCCTCCCGGGCCTGGCAGCGCCGAGCGGTGGAAAAGCTGAGTGCAGCGGAAAGGGGGACACGGCGGGGGGGGTTCCCAAACCTCCGGGGCCGCCACGTCGGTGGCAGCCTTGGCAACCGGAGCGCGGCCAAACAAACAAACGGCGGCGGCGGCGTCCCCGCTGCCCGGAGCCACCGCCAGGAGCTGCCAGAGCTGCCCCGGCCCCTGCGCCCCCGGCCCCGCGGGCACGGGGAGGGGACACGGACACGGAGGGCCGTGGGGTCCCCTGGAAACTCCTGTCGTGACAGTGTGCCACCGGCGACACCGAGAGCGGCGGGTACCGCCCCTCGTGGGCACCGGGAAACCCCCACGTGGGCACCGGGCAGCCCCTTCGTGGGCATGGAGCAGCCCCCCGTGGGCACAAGGAAGCCCCTCGTGGGCACTGGGAAATCTCCCGTGGGCACAAGGAAACCCCCTGAGGGCACTGGGCATCCCCTCGTGGGCACCGGGAAATCTCCCGTGGGCACTGGGCAGCCCCTCGTGGGCACAAGGAAACCTCTCGTGGGCACCGGGCAGCCCCCCGTGGGCACCGAGAAATCTCCCGTGGGCACCGAGCAGCCCCTCCTCGCCCCCCGGGAAGGGTTTCACCAACATCCCTCAAACCCAAACCCACGCGCGGCTCAGCCGAGCCCCCCTCGGGGACCACCGGGGCCGATCCCCCCCGATCCCGGAGGAGCCGCGGAAGCGCCGCCGGTGCCCCCCGGGAGCTCCCGGGGCTGACGGCCCCCGGCAGGTGCGACCTTGGGGGCGTCCTTGGGGCGGGAGCGGCGCCAGGGACGGCGGCCCCCCCGGCCCGGGAGGGGGTTCCGACCGGGCCAAGGTGCCCTGCCCGCCTCATCTGGCACCGGTACCGGCACCGGATTCCCGGCAGCGGGGCCATCCCGGAGCCCCGCCAGCCCCGTGCCCGGTGCCCGGTGCCTCGCACGGATCGAAGGAAACCGCAAAGCCAACGCCCTGCCGAGCGCCGCGGGGGAGGGCGGGGGCAGCTCGGAAGCGGCTGCGGGGGGCGGGGGTCTCCTGGGACCCCCCCCCCCGGATACCCCCAGACCCTTCCCGGTCCCCTCCTGCCATCGGATTGGCGACCCCCCCCAAAAAATTTTGGCACCTCGGGGATGCTGCGGGAAGGTTTGGGCAGCGCCCCCAATCCTGCGGGGACCCCCCACGCGCGAAAGTGTCCCAGTGGGGAGGGGGTGCTGGGGTGGGGGGTCACACTCAGTGCTGAGTCACCCTCGGGTCCCACCGCCCCCAGCGCTCCCCCCGGGCAGGTGAAGCCCCCCCAGAGCCCCCCCCAGACGGCAGCAGCGTCTCCCCCCGTGTCCGCCACCCCACCCCCCGCGGTGGGTGCGCCCCCTCCCCTAAATCCCCCCCAGGGACCCCCACCCACCCACCCACCCACCCAGGCGGGGCCCGGCGGGGCTGCAGGTGTCCTGTGGCTCCCCCCCCCCTCTCTCCCCGGGGCGGGTGGGCGGGGCCGGGGGCCGAGCCGAGCCGAGCCGGGCCGGGCCTGGCGCGGGGAGGGGTGGGGGGTGACCGGAGCGGGGCCCAACTCACCGGTGCCCCCCGGCTCGTCCCGCTGCCGCCGCCAGTACCAGACCAGGGCCAGCGACGCCGCGTGCCCCGCCGCCACCAGCGACGGGAACAGCGAGCCGGTGTCCTCCATCGGGGACACGGCGCGGGGCTCGGCACCGGGCCGGGTCAGGGACGAACCAGCGCCCGCCCCCGCGGGGCAGCGCCCGCTCCGCCTTTAACCCCTCCCGGACCGCGGCGGGGAGGCGCCTCCCGCCCGCCGCACCGCTTCCCCCGGTGTCCCCCCCCAGCCCGGAGTGTCCCCTTCACCCCCGGCTTTTTATATCCCGGGACACCGCGCCCCGCCGGCGCCAGCCCCCCCCCCCTCAGCCCGTCCCCATCCTTCCCGCAGCCCCCCCGGTCTCACCCACCCGGTACGACCTTCATGGGCGGGCCGGGCGCGGGGCAGGTGCGGGGCAGGTGCGGGGCAGGTGCGGAGCGCGGAGCGAGGGCGCAGCGCGGCTCCGCCGGTGGCGGCGGGGGCCGGGCCGGGGGGGGGGGGGGTTGGGAACGGGCGGGGAGCGATATAAATAACCGGGGCCCGTCACCGAGCCCGAGTTAGAACATGACACGGCTTGGGTGGGGGGCGGGACGGGGCCACCGCGGCGGCGCCCCGGGACCCCCCGAACCCCCCCCCCCCCCCCCCGGCAGCTCTCGGGGGTCGCCGTGAGGTCGGGACCGAGAGCCCCGGCACGGCCCCGCCTGTCCGACCCCCGGGCAGAGGGGGGCAAACGGGGCTGCGGGGGGATTGCGGGGTCCCCGCGGGGCGGAGGAGACCCCGGGACCCCCCCCCAGCAGCAGCCGGCGCCACCCCGTCCCCGCCAGCCGGGATTCCAGGCCGGGTTTTCCGGCAGAGGCTGCCGGGGGCGGAGGGAAAGCCCGGAGCTGGATCTCCTGGCACGGCGGGACTGGACGGGACGGACGCGGCTCCCACGCGCGGACCGGACAGCGACCGCAGCCCCGGAGCCCCACGCCAGGCGTGACCGCGAGCTCGGGGGAAGCCCTCCGGTCCTGCTGCCCACGCGGGACCCGCACCCACGGGGGGGCAGCGGCGCGGCGGGCCCGGCTCCCCCCCCGCCCGGCGGCCGGTGACTCACGGCGCTGGCAGGGCCCGGGCTCGGCGCCTCCGGGCTGGAAACTTGGACCGGAGGCGGCTGCCCACGGCCACGGGCTGACTCACGGCCCGGGGGGGCACCGGGGGGGGACCGGGGGGGGACCGGGGGGGGCCCTCACCGCCGCCTCGGAGCGACACCGCAGCTGCCCCGCCCCGGGGGGGGGTGGGGGGGGGGGTGGGACGTGGTGGGCCTCCAGCTGCCGCCGATCGTGTGTCGGGATATCGCGTGTCGCCGAGGTCGCAGCCCCCTCCCCATCCACCGGCGCTGCCCGCCCCAGCTGCCGCCGTCTGTCCGACCCACCCTGGGCGCCGTGTGGGGACCTCGGGGAGCAAAAGCCCCACGGAATGTCCCCCCACGGCACCCCACGGCACCAGCACCCCACGGCACCAGCACCCCACGGCACAGCCCCTCACGGCACGGGCACCCCACGGCACAGCCCCCCACGGCACAGCCGCCCCCCACCCTGGGGGGGGGAGCCCGGGAGGGTGGCAGCAGCAATGACACCCCCGTCCCCCACCCCTCGGCCACCTGGAGACCCCCGGGAAGCCACCCCACCGCCCCCTCCCCCTCATTCCCTGTGACCCCCAGGGCCCGCTGCAGCCCCCGTGGGGTCAGGGCTTGGAGGGGCTGCAGGGACCCCCCCACCCCATCCTCGGCTGGGAGGGGGGTCAGCAGACCCGCACCCCTTACCCCAAACCCCCCCTGCCAGCAGAGGGGCTGAGGCGCCCCCCACCCACCGGAGCACCCCAGGGCGCCCATCAGTACCTGCAGCCGGGCTGGGCTGGGGGGGTGGCTGCGACACCCCCTGCCCCACCGTGACAACCTCCAGCTGCCCGCGGGGCTCGTCCTTCCTGCGGTAGAGCCGCTCGGTGGCGGCGGCGGCGGCGGCGGGGCGGCGGGGCTCGGCCCGGGGGGCTGCCCGGGGCTCGGCCCGGGGCCGCGGGACGCGCTGCAGGGACCGGGGCACCACGTCGGGCGGCAGGCGCAGGTAGCGGCGCAGGTGCTCCACGCCGGCGTCCGTCAGGTACCAGTAGAGGTGGCGCCAGGCCGCCGTCTGGCGCACCAGGCCCCGGGAGCGCAGCGAGGCCATGGCCCGCCGCACCTCCACGTTGGCCACGCCGGGCAGCTGCGGGTGGGGGAGCCGGGGGCAGCCGTCCCGCTGGCCCACCAGGACCCCCTCGCGGAACAGCAGCTCCAGGATGGAGCGGAGCCGCTCCAGCGGCATCAGCATCCCGGCCACCATGGCGCGGCTCGGCACGGCACGGCACGGCTCGGCACGGCTCACCCAGCACAGCTCGACAGAGTCCAGCACCGCTCCGTGTGGCACGGCCCGGTATGGCCCGGCACAGCCCGGTATGAATGGCCCGGCACAGCACGGCACGGCTCGATTCAATACAGTCCAGCCCAGCACGGTCCAACGCGGCTCGCTGCGGTCCAGCCCAGCCCGGCACGGTCCGGTTCGGCTCGGTACGGCCCGGCCCAACCCAGCGCGGTCCGGTTCGGCTCGGCACGGCCCGGCGCGATCCGACACGGCGCGGCGCTGGCTGCCGGCACGGCGGGAGCGGCTGCGGCTCCACCCCCGGCCGGGGGGGTCGGGGGGGGCCCCCAGGCCCAGCCCTGAGTCACCCGCGGCCCCTCCCCGGGCCCGGTTCCCGCCCCGGGGGGGGCACGGCCGGACCCGCCCCCCCCCGGACCCACCCGGCCGGTTCCTGCGTGGGAACCCCCGCGGGTCCCGCCACGCCCCCGCCCCGGGACCGGCACCGGCACCGGCACCGGCACCGGCCCCACCGAGCGCCCGGGGGGACCCCGAGCCGGGGGGGAGGGGGTCCCGGAGCCGCGGGGGGGGTCCCGGAGCTCCGGGGGAGGGGGACACCGAGATACGGGGGTCCCGGAGCCCAGGGGGTCCCTGAGCTCGGGAGAGGACCCTGAGAGGGGGTCCCTGAGTGGGGGGAGACCCCGAGCCGGGCACGGCACCTCCCGAGCATCCCGGGCACGGACAGGTGTGCGGGCACGGACAGGTGTGCGTGCAAGGGCGCGTGCAAGGGCGCGGGCAGGGGCGCGGGCCGGGCTCGCAGCCACATCCTGCCACGTCAATATTTGCTCCGCTCCTGCCCCTGTTTGTCCCGGCACGGGCCAGGGGGACCCCCCGGCGGTGACACCCGCGCCCCCCACCCGGGTGACACAGCTGTGCCCCCACCGCGCCCTCCCCCTGGCAGCTGCCACACCCCAGAGCCCCTCCCCCCACCCCCGGCACCGAGAAACCCCCCCCAGCGGCACCGCGGGGACCCCCGGTACCGTCCCCGGACCCCCGGCACCGGGGACCCCCCCACCCCCGCTCTCCGTGGGCACCCCCAGGTCCCGTGGGAGGGGGGTGTGGGGGTGGCACCCCCTGGAGCACCAAGGGGGGGTCCCCAAGGTGTCCCCACACCGGGGGGGGGGTCTCAGGGGCCCCAAAAGGGGGGGGGGGGTCCCAAAAGCCCCCCCCGAGATCGCAGCCCCCCCTCCCCACCGGCACTGCCCCGCCCCAGGTCTGTCCGACCCCGTGGGGACCTCGGGGGGCAAAAACCCCCACGGAACGCGGGGAGCCCCCCCAGAGCTCCCCCCAGAACCCCCGACCCAACTCGGGGAGCTCGGGGGGGGCTGCCAGGCTGCAGAGCAGGAGCCCCCCCGGGCACCCCCATCCCTGCCGGCGGCGCTACTGGGACTGACTGGGATGCACTGGGGGTTACTGGTGGGGGGCAGCGAGCCGGGCGTGGGGGGCTCTGCACCCCCAGAGCTGCCCGGCCCCGGGGACCCCAAACCCGCGGGGGCCCCACCGGGACTTGCACAACTTCCCCATCCCGGCGGGCGGAGCGGGGCGGGGCCCCCGGGGCTGCCCCCCAGCCCAGCAGAGCCGGTGCGGGGCGGGGCACTGGGAGCACTGGGAGCACTGGGAGCACTGGGGTGGCCGGACCCCCCCTCAAAGGGAATCCCTGGGCACAGCGTCGCTCTCCTGAGCCCCAGAGCGGGGTGGGACAATGGGGGGACAGAGGCTGGGGGGGTGGGGAGCGATGGGGGGAAGGGATGTGGGGCACTTATGGGGCAGAGATGAGAAACGCCGGGGAGCAGCAGTGGGGCAGCGATGGAGGGAGCGATGGGGACATCCACGGGACACCGATGGGGACATCCACGGGACACCGATGGGGACATCCATGGGGCAGCGATGGGGGCACCGGGAGCTCGCCCCCCGCCCCCCATCCGCCGCCCCGCACCCCCCGGGCCGCAGCGGGGTCACGGCCGCGCCGCCGGCTCCCTGCGGGAAGCGCCGCGTCAGCGCCCGCCGCCCGCCGTGATCCAACGCGATGTGACAGCGGGGCCGCCGCCGCCCCCCCGGGCTGGGCAGGGCGCCGGGACCACCCCCCCGAACCCCCCCGGGCTGGGCAGGGCGCCGGGACCACCCCCCCGAACCCCCCCCGGGCCGCGCCGGCCCGCAGCGGCCCCGCAGCTCCGGGAGCACCGGGAGCAGCACCGGGGGAGGCTGGGGGCACCCCCCAATCCCGGTGCCTGCGCCCCCCACGGCACCCTGGGGCAGTGGGGCAGCCCCCCTCCCCAAAATGCGGGGCGGGCAGCGGCGGCTTCTGGCCACGGGCCCGGCGCTGCCGTCCCCCCGGTGCCGGTGCCAGCGGCGGTGCCGGTGCCAGTGCCGGGGTCTGGCGGAACAAAGCCGCGGCTGTTCGCGGCGGGCACGGCGGCCAGGGGCCGGCTCCTAATGAGGCCGGGGCCGGCGGGGGTCCCGGCGCCAGCGGGGGTCCCGGTGCCAGCGGGGTCCCGGTGCCAGAGGGGTCCCGGTGCCAGCGGGGTCCCGGTGCCAGCGGGGGTCCCGGTGCCAGGACGCTTCTCACCGTGGATCAGCCTCTCCGCAGCCCGGGCTCTGCCGGAGGGGACACGACCCCGAGGGGATCCCCTTGCTGGGCCCCGCGGCACCGGGGAGCGCCCGGACCCCGAACCGGGATCACCCCAAACCGGGATCACCCCGAACCGGGATCACCCCGAACCGGGATCATCCCCGCGGCCGCCCGGGGTCCATCCCATCCCCACCCAGCCGAGCTCCATCCCCCGGTGCCCGTCCCACCGCGACCCTCCCGGGCTCCATTACGGCCTCCCCGGCCACACGCGGACCCCGGGCGGGCTCCGCTCCGCTCCGGCCCGACCCCGGCCCGGCGGCCCCGCGGTGGCTCCGTGCCCGCTGCGGTGACACAGGGCCCCGGTGGCCGCCGGCGGCAGCCCCGTGACCGGCACCGGCCGGCGCCCGTTACTCACGGCCCAGCGAGCCGGCTCCGCGGCGCGGCCCGGTAACACCGGGGGGGCCGGTAATACCGGGAGCTCGGTAACACCGGGAACTCGGTAACACCGGGGACTCGGTAGCACCGGGGAGCTCGGTAACACCGGGGAGCTCGGTAATACCGGGGAGCCCGGTAACACCGGGGAGTTCGGTAACACCGGGGAGCTCGGTAATACCGGGGGGGCCGGTAACACCGGGAACTCCGTAACACCGGGGAACTCGATAACACCGGGGGCTCGGTAACACCGGGAACTCGGTAACACCGGGAACTCGGTAACACCGGGGAACTCGGTAGCACCGGGAACTCGCTGTGATTGATGCCGGTGACACCGGGAACTCGGTAGCACCGGGAACTCGCTGTGATTGATGCCGGTGATACCGGGCCGTCCCCGCTGACCCCCCCGCCCTCCCCCCGCGCTGCGACACTGGCACGGGAGGGATGCGGCGCGGCCGGAGCTCGCCGGGACTCGGCCCCCCCCCGATCCCCGGGACTCGGAGCCGCCGCCGGTCCCCCCGGGCCTGGCTCCCGGTGCCCCCCCCCCGGGCCTGGCTCCCGGTGCCCCCCCCGGTGTCCCGGTACCTTTGAGGGAGGCGATCTCGTGGTGGATGCCCCGCGCCCCCTCCATGGCCGCCCGCGCTCCCGCACGCTGCCCCGCCGCTCCCGCAGCCCCGGGGCGGGGCCGGACCGCCCCCTCCCCCACCCCCGCCCCGGCCGCCGCAGCCCCCCCCGCCCCTGCGGCACCGACACCGCCCCCCATCCCCCCCCCTCCCCGGGACGGCAGCGCGGAACCCCCGGCACGGCGGAGACCCCCCCTCAATAACAACACGGCCCCCCCCGGTGCGCCCCCCCGCCCCAGCCGGACCCCCCCGCAGCACGGAGCCCCCCATGCCCAACCCCCCCCAGCCCAAAGCCCCCCAGGGGGGTCCATCCCCGGGGAGGGGGTGGGGGTCTCAGCCCAGCTCTGCCCAGCGGTGAGGGGGGGGGGGTGTCTGTCCCGGGCGGGGGGGCACAGGAGCCTCCCAACCGCCCCCCCCCCAGCATCGGCACCACCCTGGGGGGGGCTGGAGGGACCCCCGGCACGGTGCCCCAAACCGGCCAGGAACGGCCACTGCGGCCACTGACCAGCCCAGGAGGGACCCAGAAGTCACCACACCATGGCCACTGGCCGGCCCTGGGGACAACAAAAGGGACAGTGACACGGCCACCATGCTGTGGCCACCAGCCAGCCCTGGGGACACCAGGAGGGACAGTGACACGGCCACCATGCTGTGGCCACCAGCCAGCCCTGGGGACAACAAAAGGGACAGTGACATGGCCACCATGCTGTGGCCACCAGCCGGCCCTGGGGACACCAAAAGGGACAGTGACATGGCCACCATGCTGTGGCCACCAGCCAGCCCTGGGGACACCAGGAGGGACAGTGCCAAGGCCACCATGCTGTGGCCACCAGCCAGCCCTGGGGACAACAAAAGGGACAGTGACATGGCCACCATGCTGTGGCCACCAGCCAGCCCGGGGGACACCAAAAGGGACGGTGGCATGGTCACCATGCTATGGCCACCAGCCGGCCCTCAGGACACCAGGAGGCCACCATAGCCACTGGCCACCACACTCAGGACACTGGCCCCCACCACGGCCACCAGCCAGCCCTAGGGACACCAGGAGGGACCCAGCAGCCACCACACTGTGACCACCAGCCAGCCCTGGGGACATTGGGATGGACAATGACATGGCCACCACACCGTGGCCACAGCCAGCTTGGGGGACACCAGGAGGGACCCAGAAGTCACCACAGTGTGGCCACCAGCCAGCCCTGGAGACACCAGGATGGACAGTGACATGGCCACCACACTGCAGCCACCAGCCAGCCCTGGGGACAACAAAAGGGACAGTGACATGGCCACCACGGCCACCAGCCAGCCCTGGGGACATTGGGATGGACCCAGCACAGCCCCTCCACCGCAGCCTCTGCCCAACCCCTGAGCCCCAGGGACACCAGGAGGGACCCAGCAGGGCCCACCAGCCCCTGCAGCCACCACGGCCACCGTGGCCACCATGGCCACTACGGCCACTGGTCACCACGGCCACCACGGCCACCACGGCCACCGGTCACCACGGCCATCCCCAGAGCCCTGGGGACACTGCAAAGGACCCTGACACTGCCACCACATCTTCACCACCACAGCCACCAGCCAGGCTCTGAGGAGACATTGAGGAACAGCCAGGGCCACCAGCCAGCCCTGGGGACACCAGGAGGGACAGTGGCATGGCCACCATGCTGTGGCCACCAGCCAGCCCTGGGGACATTGGGAGGGACCCAGAAGCCACCACACCATGGCCACTGGCCAGCTCTGGGGACATTGGGACAGACAATGACAAGGCCACCACACTGCGGCCACCAGCCAGCCCTGGGGACACCAGGAGGCCACCACAGCCGCTGGCCACCACACTCAGGACACTGGCCAGCCCCCAAGCCCCAGGGACACCAGGAGGGACCCAGCACAGCCACTGCAGCCACCACGGCCACTGTGGCCAGCGGCCACTCCCAGATCCCCAGGGACATCAGGGGGGATCCCAGCAGGGACACCTGGCAGCCCCCAAGCCCTGGGGACACCGGGGGGGACAGTGGCAAGGCCACCATGCTGTGGCCATCAGCCAGCCCTGGGACACCAGGAGGGACAGTGACATGGTCACCACAATGCAGCCACTGGGCCACTGTCCACTCCCAGGGACACTGGGCCTGGCCACTGCACTGTGACCCCTGTGACCCCTGTGACCCCTGTGACCCCTGTGACCCCTGTGACCCCTGTGATCCCCGGCCACCTCCAGGGACACCGGGAGGGACCCTGGCACCGTCCCCACCCCCCAGCCCTGGTGAAGGGCCCAGGTGTCCCCCACAGGCGACCGTGCCAAGCCTGGGGCCGGGCTGCCGTGGTGACAGCGACAGTGACAGTGGTGATGGTGGCAATGGGGACAGTGATGGTGGCAGTGACAGTGGTGATGGTGGCAATGGGGACGGTGATGGGTGATGGTGGCAGTGGGGATGGTGATGGTGGCAGTGGGGACAGGGATGGTGGCAGTGACAGTGGTGATGGTGGCAGTGGGGATGGTGGCAGCGGGGACGGGGATGGTGGCAGCGGGGACGGTGACAGTGACAGTGGTGATGGTGGCAGTGAGGATGGTGATGGTGGCAGTGGGGACAGTGATGGTGGCACTGGGGACAGGGATGGTGGCAGTAGGGACAGTGATGGTGGCAGTGCCAGTCCTGCAGACAGACAGACAGCAGTGACACAGTGACCCTGTGGTGACACTGACCCTGCTGGCACCTGGTGACATGGGGGCACAGTGTGACACTGACCCTGGTGGCACCTGGTGACATCAGAGCACAGTGTGACACTGACCCTGCTGGCACCTGGTGACACGGGGGCACAGTGTGACACTGACCCTGGTGGCACCTGGTGACATCAGAGCACAGTGTGACACTGACCCTGCTGGCACCTGGTGACATCAGAGCACAGTGTGACACTGACCCTGCTGGCACCTGGTGACATGGGGGCACAGTGTGACACTGACCCTGGTGGCACCTGGTGACACGGGGGCACAGTGTGACACTGACCCTGGTGCCACCTGGCGAGGTGGGGGCACAATGTGACACCAAAGTCCCAGATCAGGACCCACAAAACCAAACCCACCAGCAGCTGGGGAGCTGGCACGGAATGGTGACAATGACCTCCTGCCAACACCTGGCACGGTGGGACACCACGGTGACAATGAGCACCTGCCAGCACTCAGAGGTGGCACAGCATGGTGACAACACCTGGCAAGGTGGGACAGCATGGTGACAATGCCCTCCTGCCAGCCCCTGGCAAGGTGGCACAGAATGGTGACAATGAGCACCCGCCAGCACTTGGTAAGGTGGGAGAGCATGGTGACAGAACCTGGCAAGGTGGCACAGAATGGTGACAGCAACCAGCAAGGTGGGACACCATGGTGACAATGCCCTCCTGCCAGCACCTGGCAAGGTGGGACAGCACAGTGACAATGAGCACCTGCCAGCTCCTGGTAAGGTGGCACAGAATGGTGACAACGACCTCCTGCCAGCACCCAGCGAGGTGGGACAGAATGGTGCCAGCACCCAACGAGGTGGCACAGCACGGTGACAATGAGCACCTGCCAGCACCTGACAAGGTGGGACAGAATGGTGACAGAACCTGGCAAGGTGGCACAGCACGGTGACAAAAACAAAGCACGGTGACAATGAGCACCTGCCAGCACCTGGGAAGGTGGCACAGAATGGTGACAGCACTCAGTAAGGTGGGACACCATGGTGACAATGCCCTCCTGCCACTTGCCCAGCACCACCAGCCGGGTCACACCAACCCCCCCGGGGTGCCCTGGCACTGCTGAGGGACCCCCTGCCACCCCCGTGCCACCCCTGCCGGTGCCACCCGCACCCTGCCCAGACCCCCCACCACAGCCGGGGGACACCGGGACCGCGTCACTCCCGCCGGTGACACCGAGCAGCGACCGCGGGCCCTTCCCACCCCCTGGACACCGGGGGTCCCGCTGCGGTGGGAGCGGCCGGGACCCCCGGCGGGGACAGCGGGGACCCCCGGGACCCCCGGCGGGGACAGCGGGGACAGCGGGGACAGCGGGGACCCCCGGCGCGCGGCCCGGGGTGGGGGGGGGCAGCTCCCGCTCCCAGCCCATGTAAGGGCATGGCCGCCGCTGCTGTCGCGACACCGGGGCGCCCTCGGCCCCGCGCAGGCACCGGGGGGGCACCGCCGGGGTCAGACCCCCCCCGTGCCCGCCGTACCCCGAGATGCCACCGGTGCCACCAGCGCCACCAATGTCACCAACGCCACCGGTGTCACCCCCTCCGCGCCCCCCGGGACATCCGCCCCCCCTCCGACCCCCCCCCCCCGCACCCGCGGGCACCGAGCCCCGGCCCGGGGGGTGGCGGTGGTGGCGGGGGGGGGGTCCCGCGGTGTCCCCCCGGTCCCCGGTCCCTGTCCCCCGGCACCCCCCCGGTCCCCCCCCCCCCGCCGCCGGTGCCGGTCCTGCCCAATTATGGGAATGAGCGGCCGCGCTCCCCCGCCGCCCCCCCCCCGCCCATCCCCCCCCGCGCCCCACGGCGCCCCCCGGCCGGCCCGCGGTGCCCGGGGCGGGGGTCCCGGACGCCCCCCGTACCCTTGTAGCGCTCCCGCACGTCCTCGTAGGCCTGGATGAAATCCTGCTCCTCGGGGGGGGCCTCGGCGGCCATGGCGGCACAAGGGGGGGGGTTGGGGGGGTCGGGGCCGGGGTCCGGCGTGTCCGGCGTGTCCGGCGTGTCCGGCGTGTCCGGCGTGTCCGGCGGCCCCGCACCCCGCGGCCGGGCAGGGGCACGGGACGGGACAGGGGACGGGACAGGGGACGGGACAGGGGCCGGGCCGTGCCCCCGCCCGGCCCTTTAAAGGAACCGCCGGACACCGCCCCGAGGGGGGGCGCGAGTGGCGGAAACGGCGCCCACGGACACGGGACCCACGGGACTCACGGGCACGGGACCCACGGGACCCACGGGCACGGCACCCACGGGCACGGCGCCCACGGGACCCACGGGAACCACGGGCACGGCACCCA
Source organism: Phylloscopus whistleri (assembly GCA_017589585.1). Taxonomy (NCBI): domain Eukaryota; kingdom Metazoa; phylum Chordata; class Aves; order Passeriformes; family Phylloscopidae; genus Phylloscopus; species Phylloscopus whistleri. Next base: position 87,337 of record JADMLD010000260.1, on the reverse strand, counting down.
CGGACACCCCACGGGCACGAGACTCACGGGCACGATGCCCACGGGACCCACGGACACGGCACTCACGGGACGCACGGACACGGCACCCATGGACACGGCGCCCACGAGCACCCCACGGGCACGGCGCCCACGGGCACGGCACTCACGGGACCCACGGACGCGGCACCCACGGGCACGATGCCCACGAGCACGAGATCCACGGGCGCGACACCCACGAGCACCCCACGAGCACGGCACCCACGGCACCCACGGACACGGCGCCCACGGGGCACGGCACCCAGGGGCACGGCACTCAAGGGACCCACGGACACGGGACCCACGGGGCACGGCGCTCACGGGCATGGCACCCACGGACAGAGCACCCACGGGACCCACGGACACGGCGCCCACGGACACGGCACCCACGGGCACGATGCCCACGGCACTCACGGACGCGGGGCCCACGGCACCCACGGGCGTGGCGCCCACAGGCACAGCACCCACGGCACCCACGGACACGGCGCCCACGGGCACCCCACGGGGCACGGGCAAAGTGAAACCCTCCCCGTGTCCGGGGGTCGCTGGCCCCGTCCGTGGGGCACCCACGGGTGCCCGGCGCAGCGCGAGGGGTGGGAGATACGGGACAGGGGACAGCGTGGGGCTGGGGGACAGCGTGGGGCTGGGGGCGCGGGTGATGGGGGATGGGGTGGGGGGCGCCCCCTCCCCTCACAGCGACCCCCCCCGCGTCCCCCCCCCCCCCGGCTGTTGGGGACAGGGACGCGACCCCCGGGATTCCCCCCCCGCCAAGGAGCCCCGAGGGGTTTTTAAAGCTCCCGGTGCAACCAGAGGGGCACCCAGGGGTCCCCAAATCCCCCCCGCCCCCGCCCGGAGCCCGGTCCCTGCCGGGGGGGGACGGGGGGGACACACCGGCCCCACGGGACGGGGGCATCGTCATCCCTAAAAATAGAAACGATGCCCCGAAACTCGAGCGGGGAGGGCGGCGGGGGGGGTGGGGAGGGAGGGGGGCGGGGGAGGGAGGGGGGCGGGGAGGGGCGGGGCGGTGTAACGGAAATAGCCGGGGGGGGGGGAGGGTTCTGCGAGGGGCGGGGGACACGCTGAGCACTTTATGGGGACGGCACGGCACGGCTCGGCACAGCACGGGATGGCACGGGTCGGCACAGTCACCCCCCCCCCCCCCCGGTGCCCCGGCACACGTGGGACTCCCACGGCATCGCCCCACTCCGGACACCGCCGGCCCCTTCATCCCCACCCCCTCAACCCACGCTGAGACCCCCGGACACGTCCCGGACCCACGGACACGTTCCAGACCCCCGGACACGTCCAGACCCCCCGATCACATCCCGGCCCCCCGGTCACATCCAGACCCCTCCCGGTCACATCCCGGACCCGGTCACATCCAGACCCCCCGGTCACATCTCCGAGCCCCGGTCACATTCCCGACCCCCGGACACATCCCGGACCCACGGACACGTCCCAGACCCCCGGACACGCCCCTGACCCCAGGGACACATCCCGGCCCCTGGTCACATCCAGACCCCCCGACACACCCAGACCCCCGGTCACATCCCGGACCCCCCGGACACACCCCAGACCCCCCGGGTCACATCTGACCCCCGCTCACATCCCGGACCCGGTCACATCCCAGACCCCCCGGTCACATCTGACCCCCGGTCACGCCCCGTCCCCCCGCCGCGCTCCGGTGCCCCGGGTCGTACCTGCGATGCGGATCACCGCTCTCTCGGCGGGGTCCAGCACGGTGCCGTTGCCCGCGGCCGCCTTGGCTCGCTGGGAGCGCTGGTGCTTGCCCAGGTTCCAGGGCAGCGTGTCCCCGGCGCCGGGCGAGCCGCTGCTGCCGCTCGAGCTCTCCTCCGCCATCGCCGCCGGCCCCGGCTCCTGCGGCACAAGGGGCGGCGTCAGGGACCCCCGGTACCCGCGGGGGAACCGGGGACCCCCGGCACCGAGAGCACCGGGGACCCCCAGCACCGGGAGCACCGGGGACCCCCGGCACCGAGAGCACCAGGGACCCCCAGCACCGGGAGCACCGGGGCACCGGGGACCCCCGGCACCGAGAGCACCAGGGACCCCCAGCACCGAGAGCACCGCCTCCCCATGCTAGGGACCCCCGGCACCAGGGACCCCCAGCACCGAGAGCACCGGGGACCCCCGGCACGGTCACTGCCCCCGCCCTCTTGCATCAGGGACCCCCGGCACCGGGGCACCAGGGACCCCCGGCACCAGGGACCCCCGGCATCACCACTGTCCCCGCTCTCGCTTTAGGGACCCCCGGCACCGGGAGCGCCGGGGACCCCCGGCACCGAGAGCACCGCCTTTCCATGCTAGGGACCCCCGGCACCAGGGACCCCCGGCACCGAGAGCACCAGGGACCCTCGGCACCGGGAGCACCGGGGACCCCCGGCATGGCCACTGCCCCCGCCCTCTTGCATCAGGGACCCCCGGCATCGGGACACCAGGGACCCCCGGCACCAGGGACCCCCGGCATGACCACGTCCTTCCCTCTCGCTTTAGAGACCCCCAGCATGGCCACTGCCCTCTCTCTCGCTTCAGGGACCCCCGGCATCAGAGACCCCCGGCATCGCCACTGCCCCCGCCCTCTTGCACCAGGGACCCCCGGCACCGCAGCACCAGGGACCCCCTGCATGGCCACTGCCCCCGCTCTCGATTTAGGGACCCCCGGCATCAGAGACCCCCAGCATCGCCACCTCCTTCCTTCTTCCATCAGGGACCCCCGGCACCGGGGCACCAGGGACCCCCGGCATCACCACCTCCTTCCCTCTCGCTTTAGGGACCCCCGGCCCCAAGGACCCCCGGCACTGCCCTCCCTTTCGTTTTAGGGACCCCCGACATCACCACTGCCCCCCCCCCCCCGCCTCATCCGGGACCCCCGGCCCGGCTCCTGCCGCACAGAGGCGGTGCCGGGGCCGGTTGGCGGGGCCGGGGCCGGTGCCGTGGCCGGTGCCCGGTGCGGCACCCGGAGGAACCCGGAGGTGCCGGAGCCCCTCGGGGCAGCCCCGGGGAATCCCGGCGTCCGTGCCGAGCCGTGCCAGGGACGGGCAGGGAGCCGCGGTGGTGGCTGGCCCGGCACCGGGAACCCGCCCGTGGCACCGGTGCCGCCGCAGCCGCGGCGCGCACGGGCAGGAGAGCCAGACCGGAGCCGTGGCGGACAAGCCCGCACCGGGAGCGGGGCAGCGGCCGCGTCTGGGAGCGGGGCCGGTACCGGTTGCAGCATCTCGGTGCCGGGAGTGCTCCCAGGGGAGCCGGGCGGAGGTGCCGGCGGCGGCGGGGATGATTCTGTGATCCCGGTGCTGCCGTGACCCGGTCCCCGCCATCCCGGCACCTCCGTGATCCCGGTACCGCCGCCATCCCGGTACCGCCGTGACCCGGCCCTCTCCCTGCCGGCACCTCCGCCATCCCTCCCCCATCATCCCGGCACCGCCGCCATCCCCGCCCCCGCCATCCCGGCACCTCCGCCATCCCCGCCGCCTCCGCTCTCCCGGCATCTCCGCTCAGCCTTCCCCCGGCATCCCGGCACCTCCGCGACCCCCGCGACCCCCGCGCCTCCGCCATCCCCGCAGCCCCCGCCAGCGGCCGCAGGAACCGGCAGCACCGGGCGCTTGGCGCGGCCGAGGCGCCATTTGCAGCAGCTCCCGAGCCGGGAAAGGCACCGGGAAAAAGGCACCGGGAAAGCCCGGCATCACCGGGCATCACCGGGCCCGGCACCGGGAGCCGCCGGCATCACCGACAGCGCAGCGCCCGGGCCCCTCGGCACCCCGGGACCGCGGCGTGACCGACACCGCCGGCACCCCCGGACCCACCGGCATCCCCCGAGCCACCGGAGCCCCCAGACCCACCGGCAGCGCCGGCACGGCGGGGGCAGGCGGGGAGCGGGCGTGGGGAGCAGATGAGGGGGGCAGGTGAGGGGGATCATATGGGGGGATCAGGTGAGGGGGAGCAGGTGAGGGGGAGCAGTTGGGGGGCAGCAGGTGGGGGGGAGCAGATGGGGGGAGCAGATGGGGGGAGCAGATGGGGGGCAGCAGGTGGGGGGATCAGGTGGGGGGGCAGCAGGTGAGGGGGGCAGATGAGGGGGACAGGTGAGGGGGGATCAGGTTGGGGAGGATCAGGTGAGGGGGGCTCAGCTGAGGGGGCAGCAGTTGGGGGGATCAGGTGAGGGTGGATCAGGTGAGGGGGATCATGTGGGGGGATCATGCGGGGGGCTCAGCTGAGGGGGCAGCAGTCGGGGGGCGGGCGCGGGGGCCAGCGCCGTGCGCTCCGTGCCGAGCCTGAGTCACCGGCTCCGCCGCCCACGCCCCCCCAGCAGCCCCTCCACCCCAGGCCTGGTCCGCCTCCTCCCCTCCCCCCCCCCCATCGCGGGGGGCACCCAGAGGGACCCCCCCGCCCCCAAACTCGGACCTCAGCACCCCAAAAATCCCTCGGACCCGCCCCCCCCCGCCGCTCCCGGTTCCAGGGGGAGCGGGTGAGGGGAGGGGGGGGTCCCACGCGCGGGGACTCACCGAGCGCCACGATCTCCGCCGAGACGCCACGGGGGGGCATGACCGGGGTGGGGGGGGGGGGGGGGAAACGGCACCGGGAGGGCTCCGGAGGGGCGGGGGGAGCACCGGCGCCGGTACCGCGGGGGCTCCGGGGGAAGATGGCCCCGGCGGCTCCGCCCGCACCGGCACCGGCTCCGGCTCCGGCTCCGCGGCAGGGGCGGGGCGGGGCGGGGGGCGGGCACCGGGGGGGGGGGGCGCCGTTATCGCAGCGCCCCACCCTCCGCAGCCTCCGCACCCCGCGGGGGAGGCACCCCCGGGGCCCCGCGCGGGAAGATTAACCCGACCAGTGCTCCCAGTATGGCCCCAGCAGGGATCCCAGTACAGCCCGAGCAGGGATCCCAGTACGGCCCCAGCAGGGATCCCAGTACGGCCCCAGCAGGGATCCCAGTACGGCCCCAGCAGGGATCCCAGTACGGCCCCAGCAGGGATCCCAGTACGGCCCCAGCAGGGATCCCAGTACGGCCCCAGCAGGGATCCCAGTACAGCCCGAGCAGAGCTCCCAGTACAGCCCGACCAGTGCTCCCAGTATGGCCCGAGCAGGGATCCCAGTACAGCCCCACCAGAGCTCCCAGTACAGCCCGACCAGTGCTCCCAGTATGGCCCGAGCAGTGAACCCAGTACAGCCTGACCAGAGCTCCTAGTACAGCCCGCCAGTGCTCCCAGTACAGCCCCACCAGTGCTCCCAGTACAGCCCGAGCAGGGATCCCAGTACAGCCCCACCAGTGCTCCCAGTACAGCCCGAGCAGGGATCCCAGTACAGCCCCACAAGTGTTCCCAGTACAGCCCGAGCAGGGATCCCAGTACAGCCCCACCAGTGCTCCCAGTACAGCCCCACCAGTGCTCCCAGTGCTCCCAGTATACAGAGGGTTAACCCTGACCAGTGCTCCCAGTGCTCCCAGTGCTTCCAGTACAGAGGGTTAACCCTGCCCAGTGCTCCCAGTGCTCCCAGTACGCAGGGCACGGAAAGGGTTAACTCTGCCCAGTGCTCCCAGTGCTCCCAGTGCTCCCAGTACACAGGGCACAGAAAGGGTTAACCCTGCCCAGTGCTCCCAGTACAGAGGGTGACTGACCAGTGCTCCCAGTGCTCCCAGTACGCAAGGCACGGAAAGGGTTAACGCTCAGCCGGGTGCGGAGCTCCAGCCCCGCCCCGCGCTCCCGCAGGGGAGCGGCTGCGGGCACGGAACCGGGACAGAACCGGGACAGAACCGGGACAGAACCGGGATAGAACCGGACAGAACCGGGATAGAACCGGGATAGAACTGGGACAGAACTGGGATGGAACCGGGACAGAACCGGCACGGAACCGGGATAGAACCGGGACAAAACCGGGATAGAACAGGGATGGAACCGGGACAGAACCGGGATAGAACTGGGACAGAACCGGCACGGAACCGGGATAGAACCGGGACAAAACCGGGATAGAACAGGGATGGAACCGGGACAGAACCGGGATAGAACCGGCACGGAACCGGAACGGAACCGGGACAGAACTGGCACGGAACCGGGACAGAACCGGCACCGGCTCGGGCAGCAGCGCGTTTGGCGCTGGCACCGGCACCGCCCCTGCCGCAGTCAGAGCCCGGGGGAGCGCGGAGGAGGGAGGAGACCGGAACCGCAGCTCGGCCCTGGCACGGCTCTGGCACGGCTCTGGCACGGCTCTGGCTCGGCCCTGGCACGGCTCTGGCACGGCCCTGGGGTCCCCTGGGCAGAGCGGGGGACGGGGCTGGGCACTGGAACCGGTACCGGGAACCGGAGCCGGTACCATGAACCGGAGCCGGGAACCGGAGCCGCTACCGGGAACCGGGGCCGGTACCGGGAAAGGAACGGAGCCCAGGCGTGTGCGCGGCCCCCGCCGCGTGTGCACACCTGGGTGCGGACACGCGTGTGCCCGGCCCCGGCACGGACACACCTGTGCACACACACGCTCCGGGGCGGGGATCTCCGAGATTCCAAAGGCTCCCGGTGCCCCCCGACCCCTCCGGGGCCACCGCGTCCCGAACTGACCCCGGCACCCCCCGCAGAACCGCGCCCGCCCCGCGGGGCGCAGAGACCCCCCCGGGACCCCGCGGGAGAGCTGGGGACCCTCCCCCGGCTCCGCGGGACCCTCGGTGCCCCCCGTGGCACCCTCCGCGATGGGGGCCGAAGCTCGGACCCCATCCCCACCCGCTCTCTCCGCGGCCGTACCGGGGCTGCCGGTGGCTCCGTCCGTCCGGCTCCGGTGCTGGCGCAGCCGCTGTGTCCGCGGTCATGTGCCGGTGCCGGCACGGGCGCAGCGAGCGGATCCCCCGGGCAGGGCCGGACAAAGGGCCCCTTTCAGCCGCGCTGGGCCCCTCGGCCTCAGGGGACAAAGGTCCGGCACGCTTGGCACCGGCAGCGCCGGGCACTCCCCGCCCGGGGCACCCGCGGGGCGCCGGGCTTTGCAGAGCGGCCACCACCCCTTCGGTACCCTCGCGGACCCTCCCGGTTCTCACCTGGCGGCCCTGGGAGCGGGGCTGGCGCCACGTGCGCGGGGCTGGCGGGGCTGGCAGGGCTGGCAGGACGCCCGGCGGGATCCCGGGGTTGGCACACGTCAGCGGGGCTGGCACACGCCCGGCCCCGGCACCGCCCGTGCCCGCGGGGCCGCCGGTGCCGCGCTCGGGGTCCCCGAGGGGCCGCGGGTGTCGCCGAGACCCCGCCTGGAGGGGGGTGGGGGGCGCGGTGCAGCCCCTCCCTGCCCCCCCGGAGGGGCTCAGCCCGGGGGGCAGCGCTGCCACCCCAATCCCAGTGCTCCCAGTTAGGACTGGGACCCCATCCACCCCAATCCCAGTGACCCCAGTTGGGTCTGGAACCCCACCCACCCCAATCCCAGTGATTCCATCCGGGTCTGGGACCCCATCCACCCCAATCCCAGTGCTCCCAGTTGGGTCTGGGACCCCATCCACCCCAATCCCAGTGCTCCCAGTTAGGACTGGGACCCCATCCACCCCAATCCCAGTGCTCCCAGTTGGGTCTGGGACCCCATCCACCCTAATCCCAGTGATCCCAGTTGGGTCTGGGACCCCACCCACCCCAATCCCAGTGACCCCAGTTGGGACTGGGACCCCATCCACCCCAATCCCAGTGACCCCAGTTGGGACTGGGACCCCATCCACCCCAATCCCAGTGCTCCCAGTTGGGTCTGGGACCCCACCCACCCCAATCCCAGTGCTCCCAGTTAGGACTGGGACCCCATCCACCCCAATCCCAGTGCTCCCAGTTAGGACTGGGACCCTATCCACCCCAATCCCAGCGATCCCAGTTGGGACTGGGACCCCACCCACCCCAATCCCAGCGATCCCAGTTGGACCCCATCCACCCCAATCCCAGTGATCCCAGCTGGGACTGGGACATCCCCTCTATTCCAATGCTCCCAGCTGGGTCTGGAACCCCCCATTCCCCCCCCCTCCCACTGCCCCCTCAATCCCAGCCACACCAAAGGCCCCAGTTTATTCCCAACTTTATTTGCAGCTTTATTCCAAATTTCACCGCCGTCACAGGGGTGACCCCAAGTCCTCCTGCCCTGGCACGAGGGGGCCCAGGAGCATCCCCAGGCGAGGATCCCCCTCCTCCCTGAGCTCCTGGGCAGGGCAGGGCCCTCCCTGCACACCGCTGGCAGAGCCCCCTCGAGCCCTCGGTCACCGTAACCAGGGGACACCGGGGCGATAAAAACCAGGGGGATAAAAACACCGGGGGGATAAACGGGAGTCCTTGAGGCAGAGCAGCTGCCCGGGGGGCTCAGAGGGGTCAGGGGGGTCAGAGGGGGCCCCCGTGGCGGCTGCGGCAGGTGATCAGGTACTGGGGGTAGGCCTGGGTGTCGTTGAAGATGACGAAGACCTCGGGCTGCCGGGGGTCGTCCACCACGCTGTGGAAGCGCCGGGGGACCCCGGAGCCCTCCCGCAGGGGGGGTGCCCGCAGCCCCGGCTGGCCGGCCGTGAACTCCCCGGTCAGCACCTTGGCCACGAAGATGAACTTGGTGCCGCCGGCGCTGGGCGGCGAGTAGCGGTCCCGCGCCGAGATGGCCGCGCGCGCCGCGAAGTAAACGCCCAGGCCGTAGAGCGTGGCTGGTTTGGGGGGTGGGGGGGTCAGCCTGGGCACGGGGTGGGGGGGTGCCGGTGGCACCGGGCTCACCGGCGGCTCAGGCATGCATGGGCAGCCTGTGCCACACTCAGAGCGCCAGGCCCACCTCAGCACCCTGTGCCACACCGAGGGCGCCGGGCCCACCCTGGCACCTCCTTCCCATGCACCCATGGTCACCCCATTTCTGCGCAAATGGCACCGTGCCCACCTCACCAATCTGTCCCTACACCGAGGGCACTGTGCCCACCCTGGCACGTCCTTCCCGTGCACCCATGGTCACCCCATTCTTGTGCTGATGGCACCGTGTACCCATGACCACTCTATTCCTGCACAAACAGCACCGTGCCCACCCCACCACCCCGTTCCCACACCAAGGGCACCATGCCCACCTCAACACCCCATTCCTGTGCTGATCACTCCATGTACCCATGATCCCCCTACTCCTGCACAAATGGCACCGTGCCCACCTCACCACCCCACTCCCACACTGAGCACTCCTCCGCTGATGGCCCCATGTACCCATGACCACCCTACTCCTGTGCAAATGGCACCGTGCCCACCTCACCATCCTGTTCCACACCGAGGGCACCATGGCCACCCTGGCACCTCCCTCCCATGCACCCATGACCCCCCTACTCCTGCACAAACGGCACTGTACCCACCTTGGCACCCCGTTCCCACACTGACAGCACCGTGCCCACCCTGGCACTCCCTTCCGGCGCACCCATGATCCCCCTACTCCTGCACAAATGGCACCGTGCCCACCTCAACACCCCGTTCCCACACTGAGGGCACTGTGACCACCTCGACACCCCATTCCTGTGCTGATGGCCCCGTGCCCACCGTGGCACCCCCTTCCCGTGCCAAGGTCACCACATCATCCCCCTTGGTGCCCCGTTCCCACGCCGAGGGCACCGTGCCCACACCGGCACGCCGTTCCCAGGCTGACAGCTCCGTGCCTCCCTCGGCGCCCCACGCCCACCCCACGGGCACCCCGTGCCCACCCTGTGCCCACCCCACAGGCACCCTGTGTCCACCCCACAGGCACCCTGTGCCTGCCCCACACCCGCCCCATGGGCACCACACACCCGCCCCATGGGCACCCTGTGCCCACCTTGCACCCGCCACACAGGCACCCCATGCCCACCTTGTGCCCACCCCATGGGCACCACACACCCGCCACACAGGCACCCCGTGCCCACCCTGTGCCCACCCCACAGGCACCCTGTGTCCACCCCATGGGCACCCTGTGCCCACCCTGCGCCCGTCACACAGACACCCTGTGCCCGCCCCATGGGCACCCTGCTCCCGCCCCACGGGCACCCTGTGCCCACCGTGTACCCATCCCGTGCCTGTCCCATGAGCACCCTGTGCCCACCCTGCGCCCACCCCACGGGCACCCTGTGCCCACCCCATTCCTACCCCACGGGCACCCCATGCCCACCCTGTACCCACCCCATTCCTGCCCCACGGGCACCCTGTGCCCACCCCATGCCCACCCCATGCCCACCCCACGGGCACCCTGTGCCCACCCCACACCCGCCCCGCGCCCGCCCGGCGCTCACCGTTCTTGCCGCAGAAGCTGCGGTTGAAGCCGTGCAGGCAGATCTCGCGGCTGGAGGCCTTGGTGGTGCCGTGGAAGAGGACGCGCTCCACGGCGGTGCCGGCGGCGCAGCCCCGCCGGACGCTGCCCTTCTTCAGCTGGTACTGCTTGTACAGCACCGGGTGGATCAGCTTCTGCACCTGCCGGGCACCGCCGCCGCGTCACCGGGATGCCCCCGGGGTCGTATTTGACACGTGGCGGTCGAGATGGGCACTGCACTCCAGGTGCTTCGTTAAAATCATCAGAAAGCTCCAAGCAGCAGCACCTGGTTTTTCCAGAGTCTCCCAAACCTTTTCTCTTTATGTCCCAAAGCTTTTCTCTGTATCTCCCAAGGGCAGCTCCACGCAGCTCTGGCTCTGTTCTCCAGTTCTGGCTCGCTCCTTCCTGTCCCTGGCATGGCTGCCTAACCCCATCTGTCCTACGTACAGCATCTCACCTGTTCTGGCCCTTGCACCACCTCCTGTCCCTGGCATGACCTCCTGTCCCTTCCTCCTCCCAACACGGCCAGCAGACTCCACCTGCCTCTCTACCAGCTCACCCACTCAATCACACCCATGGCTGTGAGGACATGCTACTCCAGGATAATTAACACGGCTCTAACATATGAAGGGCAAGACCGCCCTCAGCGGCATCTCCGTTTGTCCCCCTGCGTGCCCACACCCACCTGCACCACGCTGATCTGGCCCTGCAGCTCCTCCAGGGTGGCGCAGAAATGCTGCACGGTGTCGGCGAACTCCTCCGAGCCCTCGGCCAGCGCCATCAGCCGCACCTCCTCCTCCAGCCCGGCCGCCTCCGGCCCTGCCGGACGAAGCCCCGGTGAACGCGGGCACGGCCGGGGGCAGGCCCGTCCCCGCGGCGCCCCGGCGCACCGAGCAGGCAGCAGGTGCTGTCCAGCGGGGGCTGGCTGCGGCAGACGGGCGCGGCGCGGGCGCTGCCGATGTCGAACTCCTCCATGCGCTCCAGGTCCACGGTGAAGGGCCGCCCGTCCAGCACCAGGTCCAGGCGGCGCTCCTGGCGCAGCCAGGCCTCCTCCAGCAGCGCCGCCGCCTCGGGGCCGTAGGGGACGGCGGTGCCGGAGGAGTCCCAGCGCACCCAACACGTGCTGGTGGCGGTGGTGGCGGTGCTGGTGCTGGCAGTGCTGGCAGCAGTGGCAGCGTGCCCTGTTGGCAGCAGGCGCTGCAGCAGCCACGTCAACTCCTGGGCAGCCGGCCCGGTGTAGTCGGCGAAGCCGCGCAGGGTGGCGGTGCCGCCGCTCAGGCCGAGCTGCACGGCGTGCCGGCGCCGCAGCAGAGCCAGCGCGCAGCGCCCGGCGGCCGGCAGCGCCCGCAGCCCCTGGCCGGCCACCTCCCGCGCCCGCTGCCGCCCCGCCAGCGACCGCTCCAGCTCCCACGCCGCCGCCGCCGCCTGCCGCTCCGAGGAGCAGAAGGCCGTCACCCGCGCCGCGTCGGCCGCCGGCAACGCCTCCTCCAGCGAGGCCTCCAGCGCGGCCAGCAGCCCGGCGTCCTCCCGCGCCCGCTCCCGGCTGTAGGAGCGCAGGGACAGCGCCGTGGCGCGCGCCAGCTCCCGCTCCTCGCTCCGCGTGCCCTCCATGGAGTACTGGATGGCCAGAGCCACCTGCACCTCCTCCTCCACCCGCGTGTCCGACAGCAGCTCCCCGGCGCCGTCCCCGCCGGCCGCCCAGGGGATCTCGGCCTCGGGGTCCGACTCGCTGTCCAGCCACGGGCCGGGGATGCCGCCGTGGTGGTCGGCGTGCCTCGGGTGCAGCGCGGCCATCACCGCCTTGATCTCCTCTGAGGGGGCAGCAGGGTGCCGGCCGTGAGGGGAGGGCGGCATCCAGGGCCCCCTCATCCCCCCGCAGCACCCGGAGAGTGGGGACCAAAGTGGCACCAAAGTGGTGCCAAAGTAGCACCAAAGTGGGACCAAAGTGGGACCAAAGTCGTGCCAAAGTGGCAGCAAAGTGGGACCAAAGTGGGGCCAAAGTGGTGCCAAAGTGGCCGCAAAGTGGGGCCAAAGTGGTGCCAAAGTGGCAGCAAAGTGGTGCCAAAGTGGTGCCAAAGTGGCACCAAAGTGGCACCAAAGTGGCCCCAAAGTTGCGCTAAAGTGGCCCCAAAGTGGTGCCAAAGTGGCACCAAAGTGGGTCCAAAGTGGCGCCAAAGAGGCACCAAAGTGGCCCCAAAGTGGTGCCAAAGTAGCATTAAAGTGGGGCCAAAGTAGCATTAAAGTGGCCCCAAAGTGGCCCCTAAATGGCACCAAAGTGGTGCCAAAGTGGCCCCAAAGTGGTGCCAAAGTGGCCCCAAAGTGGTACCAAAGTGGCCCCAAAGTGGCCCCAACGTGACCCCAAAATGGCCCCTCACCTGCGTTGGAATGAAAGCCGTCGTCGCCTCCATCACCATCGTCACCGGCGTCGCCGCCCTCGGGCCAATCCCGGTGCCAGGAGTGTGTCCGGGGCTCCCGGTGGCTGCTTGGGGCCAGCAGCTCCTCCAGCTCCGGCTGTGGGGATCCAAGGGCGGCATCACCGAGGCTGCCCCGGCCCAGCGGGGCCCAGCCCCTCCCCAGCGGGCTGCACCTGGGGGTCCGGGGAGCTCCAGGGTTCCCCGTCCAGCTGGAGGACGCACTGGAAGCGGCTCTCCAGCTCCTGCAGGAGGCTCTGCCCGGGCAGGTCCCACAGGAAGCGGGCGACGCCGGGGAAGCGCAGGGTGGTGGAGTGCGAGGCCACCGAGTCCAGCAGGCTCTGCAGGAATTCCGCCACTGCCCGGCACTGGCCCGGCTCCCCGCTCACCTGTGGGCAGAGGGGCCGAGGGTCAGCACCTGGGCACTGGCACCTGCCCAGCTCCCCGCTCACCTGCAGGCACCTGCCCACACCCCTGCCTGCACCTGTCTGTACCTGTCCATCCCCCTGCCCACACCTGCCCAGATCCCTGCCTGCACCTCTGCCCATTCCTACCTGTACCTGCCCACACCTGCCCACCCCTGCCCATACCTGCCTGGCACCTTCCCACACCTGCCTGTACCTCCCACACCCCTGCCCATACCTGCCCACCCCCCTGCCCACCCCACCTGTACCTGCCACACCCCTGCCTGTACCTGCCCATCCCTGCCTACACCTGTCCGTACCTGCCCACAGCTGCCTGCACCTGCCCACACCCCTACCTGTACCTTCCCACCCCTACCTGCACCTGCCCACCCCTGCCCACCCCACCTGTACTTCCCACCCCCCTGCCCACCCCACCTGTACCTGCCCACCCCTGCCCGCACCTGCCTGTACCTCCCACACCTGCCCGTACACGCCTGCACCTGCCCACCCCTGCCTGTATCTGCCCAGACCTGCCCACACCCCTCTCCACACCTGCCCACCCCACCTGCACCTGCCCACCCCCCTGCCTGTACCTGCCTGGCACCTGCCCACACCCCTACCTGCACCTGTCTGTACCTGTCCATCCCCCTGCCCACACTTGCCCACATCCCTGCCCACCCCACCTGTACCTGCCCACACACCTGCCTGCACCCCTGCCCGCTCCTACCTGTACCTCCCACACCCCTGCCTGTACCTGCCTGTACCTGCCCACCCCTGCACCTGCCCACACCCACACCTGTACCTGCCCACCCCACCTGCACCTGCCCATCCCTGCCTCTACCTGCCTGCACCTGCCCACACACCTGCCCGCTCCTACCTGTACCTCCCACACCCCTGCCTGTACCTGCCCGCACCTGCCTGTACCTCCCCCACCCCAGCCCGTACCTGTCCCCCCCTCTGCCCACCCCACCTGTACCTGTCCACACCTACCTGTACCTGCCCACCCCTGCCCACACCTGCCTGGCACCTGCCCACACCTGTCTGTACCTCCCACACCTGCCCGTACATGCCTGCACCTGCCCACCCCTGCCTACACCTGCCCACCCCTGCCTGTATCTGCCCAGACCTGCCCACACCCCTGTCCACACCTGCCCACCTCTGCCTGTACCTGTCCACACACCTGCCTGTACCTTCCCACCCCACCTGTACCTGCCCACACACCTGCCTGCACCCCTGCCCACTCCTACCTGTACCTCCCACACCCCAGCCTGCACTTGCCTGTACCTGCCTGTACCTGCCCACCCCTGCCTGCACCTGCCCACACCTGCTTGTACCTCCCACACCCCTGCCCGTACCTGTCCACCCCCTGCCCACCCCACCTGTACCTGCCCATACCTGCCTGCACCTGCCCACGCCTGCCTGTACCTGCCCATACCTGCCTCTACCTGCCCGCACCTGCCCACACCTGCCTGTACCTACCCACCCCCGTGCCCACAGCTCACCCTGAAGCCAGAGACGTCCCCTCCCTCCAGCGGCACCAGGGACACCTCGGGGATGCTGCCCAGCACCTCCTGGTAGTGCTGCTGCAGGTACTGCACGGCCCCCGGCTCCGCGGGCACCAGCGCCTCGTCCTGCGCCGGCACCGCCGACACCGGCACCGCAGACACCGGCACCACAGACACCGGCACCACCGGCACCACTGGCACCGGGACCGGGCTGGGCACGGCCCCGAGCCCCTCCGTGTCCTTGTCCCCGCTGGGGAAGGCGCCCGGTGGCCGCCCCGGTGCCGGGTGCGGTGTTGGTGCTGCCGGCACGGTGGCAACCACGTCCGGTGAGGGGCTCCTACGCGCCACGGCGGGGTCTGTCCGTGTGTCCGGCGGGCAGTCTGTGTCCAGCAAGGGGTCCGGCAGCAGCAGGGGAGTGTCCAGAGCGGGGACAGCGGTGCCCGCGGTGCTCCCGTCCGGCGGCTCCAGGAAGGGGAAGTGGGGCTGGAGCTCCAGCACCGCGTCCTGCAGTTGGTGCGGCCTCTGCAGCACCCGCTCCGCGTCTGCGGGGGGACAAAGGGACGGGCAGCCGGCGGCCCCGAGCGGCCCCCACGGCCCCCTCGGCGCCCCCAGAGCTCACCCGCCAGGTCCTGGAAGGTGACGACGACGGCCCCACCGAGCAGCGGCCGCACCTCCCTGACGCGGCCGCCGCCGCTGCGCCGGTTCTCGAAGTAGAGCTCCAGCAGGTCCCGGCCGGGCGGCGGCCCCGACGACGCCCGCACCAGCACCGAGGGGCTCCGCGGCACCCGCAGCAGCGCCAGCCCCCGCTGCCGCGCCCGCTGCTCCGCCGACGCCAGCGCTGCGGCACGGGAAATGTTGGTGCCATGGCACGGGCAGTACTGGCACCGTGGCACAGGCAATGCCGGCACCATGGCAATGCTGGCACCACAGCACGGGCAGTGCTGGCACCATGGCAACACTGGCACCGTGGCATGGGCAGCATTGGCACTGTGGCACGGGCAGTGCCGGTGCTGCGGTGTGGGCAGCACTGGCACCGTGGCACGGGCAATGCTGGCACCATGGCAATGCTGGCACTGTGGCATGGGCAGCACTGGTACCATGGCACGGGCAGCATTGACATCACGGCACCGGTGGTGCTGGCACTGTGGCACAGGCAATGCTGGCACCATGGCAACGCTGCCACCGTGGCATGGGCAACATTGGCACCGTGGCACAGGCAGTGCTGGCACTACGGCAACACTGACATCGTGGCACCGGCAATGCCAGCACCGTGGCAACGCTGACACCCTGGCACAAGAAGCACTGGCACCATGGCACAGGCGGCACTGGCACTGTGGCACCGGCAGTGCTGGCACTGTGGCACAGGCAGTGCTGGCACCGTGGCACGGGCAGCACTGGTACCATGGCACGGGCAGCATTGCCACCGCAGCAATGCTGGCACCGTGGCAACACTGGCACCGTGGCAATGCTGGCACCGTGGCACTGGCAGTTCCAGCACCATGGCACCAGCAGTGCCGGCACCGCGCTCACCGCCAGCCCCACCGTGGTGCCGCCGTGTCCCCGGGCCGGGCACCCAGCAGCACCCCCAGAACCCCCAAACGCTGCCCTGGCACCCCCAGCCCATCACTCCCCTGAGCCCCCCAACACCCCCAGCCCTGGCAGTGCCGTCCCCACCCCCGCAGCAGCCGGAGTGTCACCCCAGCCCGTGTCCCCACCCCAATGCCCCCTGGATGCTCCATCCTGTCACCTCTGACCTTTGACCTCCCTGGCACCTCCCACCCCTCCCCTTTCCCCCTCCTCCCCACCCCGGTGTCCCCCCCAGTCCCACCTGTGGGGCTCAGGGGGTCCCGCAGGCGCAGCAGCCCCCAGCCGGGGGGTGACGTGGGGCGGCACAGGGTGACACTGCCGGGGGGCAGCCCCAGCAGGGCCTCCAGGGGGTCCTCCCAGGGGGTCCCGGGGGGCTCCAGGCCCCCCAGCAGGAGGTGGGTGGGGTCCCAGGGGGGCGCCGGGCGCACCCCCAGCTCGGCCCCCCCGAGCCGGTGGCTGCCCTGGGCCAGCACGTTCTGAGCGTCTGGGGAGGGGAAATGGGGTCAGGGGGGCAGCCGGGGACCCCCGGGCACAGCAGAGATCCCAGTGCGCCCAGTGCTCCCAGTTGGGACTGGGAACCCCCCACAGCAGAGATCCCAGTGCTCCCAGTGCTCCCAGTTGGGACTGGGAACCCCCCACAGCAGCGACCCCAGTGCTCCCAGTGCTCCCAGTTGGGACTGGGATCCCCCCACAGCAGCGATCCCACTGCTCCCAGTGCTCCCAGTTGGGACTGGGATCCCCAAATCCCATCCCAGTGCTCCCAGTGATCCCAGTTGGGATTGGGAACCCCCCACAACAGCGATCCCAGTGCTCCCAGTGATCCCAGCTGGAACTGGGAATCCCCCACAGCAGCGATCCCAGTGCTCCCAGTGCTCCCAGTGATCCCAGTGCTCCCAATGATCCCAGTGCCCCCAGTGCTCCCAGTGCTCCCAGCGCTCCCAGTGCTCCCAGTGCTCCCAGTGATCCCTGTTGGAACTGGGAACCCCCCACAGCAGCGATCCCAGTGCTCCCAGTGCTCCCAGTTGGGACTGGGATCCCCCCACAGCAGCCATCCCAGTGCTCCCAGTGCTCCCAGTGCTCCCAGTGATCCCAGTGATCCCAGCTGGAACTGGGAACCCCCCACAGCAGCGACCCCAGTGCTCCCAGTGCTCCCAGTGCTCCCAATGATCCCAGTGCCCCCAGTGCTCCCAGTGCTCCCAGTGCTCCCAGCGATCCCAATGATCCCAGTGCCCCCAGTGCTCCCAGTGCTCCCAGTGCTCCCAGTGCCCCCAGTGCCCCCAGTGCTCCCAGTGCTGCCAGTGCTCCCAGTGCTCCCAAGTTGGGAATGAGAACCCCCCACAGCAGCGATCCCAGTGCTCCCAGTGATCCCAGTGCTCCCAGTTGGGACTGGGAACCCCCCACAGCAGAGATCCCAGTGCTCCCAGTTGGGACTGGGAACCGCCACACCTGATCCCAGTGCTCCCAGTGCTCCCAGCGATCCCAGTTGGGACTGGGAACCCCAAACACCTGACCCCAGTGGGACTGAGACCCCAAATCCCATCC
This sequence comes from Phylloscopus whistleri, assembly GCA_017589585.1. NCBI lineage: Eukaryota > Metazoa > Chordata > Aves > Passeriformes > Phylloscopidae > Phylloscopus > Phylloscopus whistleri. The sequence continues at coordinate 69,643 of JADMLD010000260.1, read as the reverse complement.
CAGTGCTCCCAGTTGGAACTGGGACATGCCCCCCACCCCACCCCACCCCAGTGCTCCCAGTTTGGATTGGGAACCCCCAAATCCCACCCCAGTGCTCCCAGTGCTCCTAGTTGGGATTGGGAACCCCCGTACCCCATCCCAGTGCTCCCAGTTGGGACTGAGACCCCACATCCCATCCCAGTGCTCCCAGTTGGGATTGGGAACCCCAAAATCCCACCCCAGTGCTCCCAGTTGGAACTGGGGAACCCCAAACACCTGATCCCAGTGCTCCCAGTGCTCCCAGTGCTCCCAGTTGGAACTGGGAACCCTGACTCCCACCCCAGTCTACCCAGCTGGAACTGGGAACCCCAAATCCCACCCCAGTGCTCCCAGCTGGAACTGGGAACCCCAAATCCCACCCCAGTGCTCCCAGTTGGAACTGGGAACCCCAAATCCCATCCCAGTGCTCCCAGCTGGAACTGGGAACCCCAAATCCCATCCCAGTTTACCCAGTTGGAACTGGGAACCCCAAATCCCACCCCAGTGCTCCCAGCTGGAACTGGGAACCCCAAATCCCATCCCAGTGCTCCCAGCTGGAACTGGGAACCCCAAATCCCATCCCAGTTTACCCAGTTGGAACTGGGAACCCCAAATCCCACCCCAGTGCTCCCAGCTGGAACTGGGAACCCCAAATCCCATCCCAGTGCTCCCAGCTGGAACTGGGAACCCCGACTCCCACCCCAGTTTACCCAGTTGGAACTGGGAACCCCGACTCCCACCCCAGTTTACCCAGTTGGAACTGGGAACCCCAAATCCCATCCCAGTGCTCCCAGTTGGAACTGGGAACCCCACATCCCACCCCAGTGCTCCCAGTTGGAACTGGGAACCCCACATCCCATCCCAGTGCTCCCAGTGGGACTGAGACCCCAAATCCCATCCCAGTTTACCCAGTTGGAACTGGGACACCCTCGCACCCCATCCCAGTGCTCCCAGTTTGGATTGGGAACCCCAAATCCCACCCCAGTGCTCCCAGCTGGAAGTGGGAACCCCAAATCCCACCCCAGTGCTCCCAGCTGGAACTGGGAACCCCAACTCCCACCCCAGTTTACCCAGTTGGAACTGGGAACCCCAAATCCCATCCCAGTGCTCCCAGTTGGAACTGGGAACCCCAAATGCCATCCCAGTGCTCCCAGTTGGAACTGGGAACCCCACATCCCATCCCAGTGCTCCCAGCTGGAACTGGGAACCCCAAATCCCATCCCAGTTTACCCAGTTGGAACTGGGAACCCCAAATCCCACCCCAGTGCTCCCAGCTGGAACTGGGAACCCCGACTCCCACCCCAGTTTACCCAGTTGGAACTGGGAACCCCAAATCCCATCCCAGTTTACCCAGTTGGAACTGGGAACCCCAAATCCCACCCCAGTGCTCCCAACTGGAACTGGGAACCCCGACTCCCACCCCAGTTTACCCAGTTGGAACTGGGAACCCCAAATCCCATCCCAGTGCTCCCAGTTGGAACTGGGAACCCCAAATCCCATCCCAGTTTACCCAGTTGGAACTGGGACCCCCACATCCCACCCCAGTGCTCCCAGCTGGAACTGGGACCCCCACATCCCATCCCAGTGCTCCCAGTTGGAACTGGGAACCCCACATCCCATCCCAGTGCTCCCAGCTGGAACTGGGAACCCCAAATCCCATCCCAGTTTACCCAGTTGGAACTGGGAACCCCAAATCCCACCCCAGTGCTCCCAGCTGGAACTGGGAACCCCACATCCCATCCCAGTGCTCCCAATTGGGACTGGGAACCCCACAGCAGTGCTCCCAGTGCTTCCAGTTGGAACTGGGAACCCCAAATCCCACCCCAGTGCTCCCAGCTGGAACTGGGAACCCTGACTCCCACCCCAGTTTACCCAGTTGGAACTGGGACCCCCGCTGGCCCCGGCTCACCCTGGGGCTCCTCGAAGGTGAGGAAGAGGAGGCTCCCGAGGCGCTGGCAGCTCCGCACGGGGCCGCCCCCCGAGCGCCGCCGGCTCTCGAAGTACAGCACCAGCAGCTCCTCGGGGGCGTCGGGGGGAGCCCCCCGCACCTCCAGCACCGCCCCCGCCATCCTGGGGCATCCACAGAGCCGGGATGGGACCCCCGAGACCCCTCCCCAAACCCAACCCCCCCTCCGTGCCTCCCCTTACGGGGAGCCCCCCCCCAACGCCGCGACCCCCGGGGTGGGACCCCAAGAACGGGACCCCCCCGATGGATCCGGAGCCCCCCCGGCCCCGCGACCCCCCCGGGACTCCCCGGTACCCACGAACGGGACCCCCCCCGATGACCCCGGAGCCCCCCCCGGGACTCCCCGGTACCCACGAACGGGACACCCCCCGATGGCCCCCAAGCCCCCAACCCTGCGACCCCCCGGTACCCACGAACGGGACCCCCCCCGATGGATCCGGAGCCCCCCCGGCCCTGCGACCCCCCCGGGACTCCTCGGTACCCACGAACGGGACCCCCCCGATGACCTCGGAGCCCCCCCCGGGACCTCCCCGTACCCACGAACGGGACCCCCCCCCCCGCCCCGGTTAACCCCGGAGCCCCCCCCAGACCCCCCGGTACCCACAAACGGGACCCCCCCGATGGCCCCGGAGCCCCCCCCGGGCCCCCCCACGCACCGGACACCGCGCGGCTCCGCCCCGACCGAGAAGCGAAACCGAAACGGGGCCGAAACGGGAAGGGGAAGGGCGGGGGGCGGGGGGCGGGCCCGGGGTGGGGACACGGGAGCGACCCCACGGGTGACGGGGGGACGAGGGAGTGTCCCTGGTGTGTCACCGGCCCCACGGGTGACCGCGGGGGACACGGAGGTGACCCCGGATGTGGCGAGGGGACACGGAGAAAGCGCCACGGGTGACGGGGGGACGCGGGAATGGGCGGCCCCCACGGGTGACCGCGGGACACGGAAGTGACCCCGGGATGTGGCGAGGGGGACACGGACAAAGCCCCACGGAGGACACGGGGACCGTCCCCGGGAATGACGCGGGGACACGGAGCCGGTCACACGGGTGACAGGAGGACAAGTGCCCCTCCCTCGGCGTCACCGGGGGAGCCGTGTGACCGACCCCACGAGTGACCGGGGGGACACGCGACAACTCGTGTCGGGGACGCGACGGGGGGAGGTGGAAAAAGCCCCGCAGCTGACAGAGGTACCGGAGAGTGACACGGGCACACGGGCCAGCCCCGGGGGGGTGACAGAGCGGGGGGGACACGCGCGCGTTCACCGGGGGCGCGTGCCCGTGACCCACGCGGGACGCGGCGGGGCCGCGCAGTGCGCCCCGCCGCCACCAGGGGGCGCGCTGCCGCCACCAGGGGGCGCGCAGCGGCGCGGCACCGTGGCCCCGCCCCCACCAAAGCCACGCCTCCAACAAAACCCCGCCCCCGTGGCCTACGCAGTGCTCAGCGGGGCAGGCCCCGCCCCTCTCCAAGCCACGCCCCCAGTGGCATACGCAGCTCACAACAGAACAGGCCCCGCCCCCACCAAACCCCGCCCCCCGTGGCCTACGCAGCGCTCAGCGGGGCAGGCCCCGCCCCTCCCCAAAGCCCCGCCCCCGGCAGGCCCCGCCCACCCGGCGCGCAGCGAGCGGACCCCGCGCAGCTCGGCCCGGCCGGTGAGCGGGGGACTCGGGGGGCTCGGGGCTCGGGCGGGGGGGTCCGCGGGCGTCCAGCGGGGGCCTCGGAGGCCCCGGAGCCGCCTCCGAGCGCGGTTCCCTGAGCCGCTTCCCGCTGCCGCATTCCGCAGCGCACGGGTTCGGTGCGAGAGGGAGGAGGAGGAGGAGGAGGAGGAGGAGGAGGAAGAGGAGGGTGGGGGTCGCGGGGCCGAGCGGGGCACACCGGGGGTCTCCCGGGTGTTTCCCCCCCCCCCCCCCACCCCGCGCACAGCGCTCGGGGATTAGGCTCGCCGCTGCCGTAAATAGGCCGCGCCGGGGCTTTACCGAGCGTAAGGGCAAAGCGGCTTACGGGACTCGGGAGAGAACCGGCGCGGGGGGGGGCGGGCGGGCGGCGGCACCCCCGCAACCCGTGATGCGGGAGCGCCCGCACCCCCGCAACCCCGCCCGCCGGGCTGCGGGGCACCCCCGCACCCCCGCGCCCGGTGCCCGCAGCCCCGGTAGCCCCGGTGTGGGGTCCCCTACCCCCGTTCAGGGTGACCCCCGGCCCCTCCCGTCCCGTCCCGCCGCCCGCCCGGGGCGCGGGGCCGTCACGCGGCCGCTGTGGTTGCGCCACCGGCCGGCGCTGCCCGTTGGCCGGGGCCCCGGGGTCCGCTGCGGCACCGGAACAGCGGCGGCACCGCACCGGGACCGCGCGGGCAGCGCCTGCCAGGCCGCGGCACCGCACCGGCACCGCAGCGGCACCGGCAGCACAACGGTACCGACCGGGGAGCGGGGCCGGTACCGCCACAACAGTGATACCGCATGGGTACAGGTACCGGCACCGGCACCACAGCGGTATCGACCGGGGATCGGGGCCGGTACCACAGCGGTATCACACGAGTACCGGTACCGGTATCGCCACCACGGTCTTACCGTACGGGTACCGGGGCCGGTACCGCCGCCACAGCGGTATCACACGGGTATCGGTGCCGGTATCACACGGGTCCCGGTGCCGGTACCACAGCGGTATCACACGGGTCCCGGTGCCGGTACCACAGCGGTATCACACGGGTCCCGGTGCCGGTACTACAGCGGTATCACACGGGTCCCGGTGCCGGTACCACAGCGGTATCACACGGGTCCCGGTGCCGGTACCACAGCGGTATCACACGGGTCTCGTTACCGCACCGCCGGGTGCCGGTATCCCCGCTGAGGGCGCAGCCGCCGCTTCCGCACCGCTCGGTTTTGTAACCGGGCTCCGGGAGCGGGGGCGGCCCCGCGGCTGCGGCGGAGCCCGCACGGCTCCGTCAGGCGCGGCCGGGCCCGGGGCCGGGCCTGGGGCCGGGCCTGGCGGGACCCCGCCGCTCCCGGGGGCGGTGAAGCGGCGCCGGAGCTGCCCCGCACCGCTGCCGGTGATCACGGCACTGACCCGGGCCATCCCCCGGGCCCTCACACCGACCCCCGGTCGAGGCCGAGCCCCCCGGTTCGGGTCCGCTCGGTGTGACCGGGCCACGCTTCTCCCCCTGCCCCCGGGGCTGTTGCCATGGCAACGGCCTGGCCGCCGCCATCTTGTGCGGGCCCGGGGGGAGCGGGGCGGGACCCCCGAGGGAGGGGAGCCCCGATGGAGGGGAGACCCCGATGGGAGAACCCCATGGAGGGGAGACCCCCATGACGGGACCCCCAATAGAGGGGAAACCCCCGATGGAGGGGAGCCCTTGACGGAGGGGAGACCCCCGATGGAGGGGACCCCCGATGGAGGAGAGACCCCCGATGGAGGGGAGATCCCCGATGGAGGGGAGCCCCATCCCGGGGTATCCCCGAAGTGGGGAGCCCCCATGGCGGTGCTGAACCGGCCCGGGACCCCCAGGGGGGTCGGGTTGAGGGGTGGGGGGTGATGGCCGAGGGACACAGAGGGGGGGGGTGACGGCCCTGGGGGGGTGATCAGAAGGGGGGAGATCAGGAGGGGGGTGACAGCTCTGGGGGGCTGATGTCCCCGGGGGGGGTGATGTCCCTTTGGGGGGGGGGGGTGATCAGGAAGGGGGTGACAGTTCTGGGGGGCTGATGGCCCTGTGGGGGTGATCAGGAAGGGAGGTGACAGCTCTGGGAAGGTGACAGCCAATGGGGGGCTCATGGCCCTGGGGGGCTGATGTCCCCAGGAGGGGTGGTGACCCTGGGGGTCTGATCAGGAAGGGGGGGTGACAGCTCTCGGAGGGTGATGGCCCTGTGGGGGTGATCAGGAAGGGGGTGACAGCCATGGGGGGCTGATGTCCCCAGGGGGGGTGACGGCCCTGGGGGTTGATCAGGAGGGGGGTGACACCTGTGGGAAGGTGACAGCCCTGGGGGGCTGATGGCCCTGTGGGGGTGATCAGGAAGGGGGGTGACAGTCCTGGGGGGCTGATGTCCCTGGGGGGCTGATCAGGAGGGGGGTGACACTTGTGGGAAGGTGACAGCCCTGGGGGGCTCATGGCCCTGTGGGGGGTGATGTCACTTGGGGGGTGACCAGGAGGGGGGTGACAGCTGTGGGAGGGTGACAACTGGGGGGGTCACAAAGGTGACAAAGGTCACAAAGGTGCACAAAGGTGCAGGGTGACACCCACACCACCTCTAACCCCCCCGTGTCCCCCTCCCCACAGCACGAGCAGCGCGGCCGCCGCCCACGGGGCCACCATGTCCCACGAGAAGAGCTTCCTGGTGACCAGCGACGGCTTCGGGGGGGGACAGCAACCACCACAACCGCCCCCCACCGCCCCCCCGGTCTACCCCCAGCCCCCCTACCCCGTGGCCCCCTACCCCCAGCCCCAGTTTGGGCCCATGCCCTACCCCCAGCCGGGCTTCGCGCAGGGGCCGGGGCCGTACCCCCCTGCCGGGCCCTACCCCCCCCCCGGGCCCTACCCCCCCGGGCCGTACCCCCCGCCCGGGCCCTACCCCCAGGGCCCCTACGCGCAGCCCCCCTACGCCCAGCCCCAGCCCATGGTGCCCGGAGACCAGGACTGTGAGTACCGGGGATGGGGGGGTGTAAATGGGGGGGGTGGGACGCTGCTGGGACCCTGCTGGGACCCCCAGTGGGGGTGGGACACTGCTGGGACCCCCCTGGGACCCTGCTGGGACCCCCAGTGGGTGTGTGTGATCCTCCTGGGACCCCCAGTGGGTGTGTGTGATCCTCCTGGGACCCCCAGTGGGTGTGTGACCCTCCTGGGACCCCCCTGGAACCCCCTAATGGGTCTGTGACCCCCCTGGGACCCCCCCAGTGGGTGTGTGTGACCCTCCTGGGACCCCCCCAGTGGGTGTGTGTGACCTTCCTGGGACCCCCTGTGTGTGTGACCCCTCTGGGACCCCCCTAGTGAATGTGTGACCCTCCTGGGGACCCTCCCAGTGGGTGTGTTTGACCCTCCTGGGACCCCCCTGGGACCTTCCTGGGACCCCCAGTGGGGGTGTGAGACCGTTGGGACCCATCCAGGACCCCCCCAATGGGTGTGTGACCCCCCCCCCGGGACCCTCCCAGTGGGTGTGTGATGACCCCTGGGACCCCCATTGGGTGTGTGGGACCCCCCTGTGACCACCCCGGGACCCCGCCACTGGGTGTGTGAGCCTCCTGGGACCCCCAGTATGTGTGAGACCCCCAGTATATGTGTGATCCCCTTGGACCCCCAGTGTGTGTGTGACCCCCCCTGGGACCCCCCAGTGAGTGTGACCCCTCCTGGGACCCCTCCAGTGAGTGTGTGACTCCTCCTGGGACCCCCCCAGTGGGTGTGTGTGACCCCCCTGGGACCCCCAGTGAGTGTGTGTGACCCTCCTGGGACCCCCCTGGGATCCCCCCAGTGGGTGTGTGATCCCCTTGGGACCCATCTGGGACCCCCCATTGGGGGTGTGACCCCCCTGGGACCTTCCTGGGACCCCCCCAGTGTGTGTGTGTGACCCTCTTGGGACCTGCCCGTGACCCTGGGAGGGGGGGACACCACCCAGAGCTGTGACCCCTGGCTTTGCCTTTGGGATGGGGGGCTCAGACCTCACTCCCCACGGCTCCTGGGACCCCCAGTGGGTGTGTGGGACCTTCCTGGGACCTTCCTGGGACCCCCAGTGGGTGTGTGGGACCTTCCTGGGACCCTCCCAGTGAGTGTGTGACCCCCCTGGGACCCCCCCCCCAGTGGGTGTGTGACCCTCCTGGGACCCCCAGTATGTGTGGGACCCTACTGGGACCCCCCAGTGGGTGTGTGACCCCCCTGGGACCCCCCCCTGAGCCCCCCACCCCTGTGCCCCCCACAGCCCCCCTGCACAGCACCTACCACGAGGACGGGCCCCCCTCCTACTATGACAACCAGGACTTCCCGTCGGCGCACTGGGACGACAAGAGCGTCCGGCAGGCCTTCATCCGCAAGGTGGGGGGCTCGGGGGGGCTCTGGGGGGCTCAGGGGGGGTCTCCTCCTCGTGGGGGGCTCAGAGGGGCTTTGGGGGGGGTCTCCTCCTCTAGGGGGATCTCCTCCTCCTCTGGGGGGATCTCCTCATGGGGGGGGGGTCTCCTTCTCCTTGTGGGGGGGGGTCTCCTCCTCTAGAGGGGTCTCCCACTTGGGTGGGGGTCTCCTCCTCTTTGGTGGGGGTCTCCTCCTTGGGGGGAGCCCCCTGTGACCCCGCCCCCCTCCCCGTGGGGTTTGTCAGGTGCCTCCCTGTCCCATCTGGGTGGCCAAAATCGACGCCTGAGGGAACAAAGGAGAGATTTGTTAAAGGAAATATTTATTAAAGGAGATGTTTATTAAAATAGATATTTATTTGTTAAAAGCAGAGATGATTTGTTAAAGGAGATATTTATTAAAGGAGATATTTATTAAAAACATTGTTTATTAAAGTAGGTATTTTTTAAGGTAGGTATTCATTAAGGCAGGTGTTTATTAAACAAGGTATTTATTAAAGTAGATATTTATTAAAAGAGATTTTTTTAAAGGAGGTATTTATTAAAGGAGATATTTATTTATTTATTAGAAGTAGAGATTATGTGAGTAAAGAAGATATTTATTAAAAACATTATTTATTAAAGTAGATATTTATTAAAGTAGTTATTTGTTAAAGGAGGTATTTATTAAAATAGATATTTATTAGAATAGATAATTTTTAAGGGACATATTTATTAAAGGAGATGTTTATTTCCATTCTCTCAGCACACGTGTAACCAAACCATCCCTGTGATTTTAAAGTTTTTGCTCTTTACATTTTCTCTCCTTTTTTCCTCATTTCCATTCTTTTACCTCATGTGTAAACAATCCCTGTGATTTTAAACTTTTTGCTTTTTGTGTTTTCTTTCCGTTTTTCGTTATTTCTATTCTGTTAGCACATGTACTAAAAGAATGGAAATAATAAGAATGGAAATAATAAGAATGGAAATAATAAGAATTCCATAAGAATGGAAATATTTCCATTCTCTCAGCCCATGTATAAACAAACCATCCCTGTGATTTTAAAGTTTTGCTCTTTACTTTCTTTTTCCTTTTTTCCTTATTTCTGTTCTTTGTGTTCTCTTTCCTTTTTTCCTCATTTCCATCCTTTTACCACACATGTAAACAATCCATGTGATTTTAAAGTGAGCCTGTTCTGCTCTTTGCGTTCTCTTTTCTTTTCTCCTTATTTCCATCCTTTTAGCCCACGTGTAAACAATCCTTGTGATTTTAAAGTTTTTGCTCTTTACATTCTCTTTCCTTTTTTCCTTATTTCCATTCTTTACATTTTCTTTCCCTTTTTCCTCCTTTCCATCCTTTCTCCCCATATATAAACAAACCATCCCTGTGATTTTAAAGTTTTGCTCTTTACATTTTCTTTCTTTTTTTCCTCATTTCCATTCTGTTAGGGCATGTACTAAAATAATGGAATAATAAGAATGGAATAATAAGAATGGAATAACAAGAATGGAATAGTAAGAATGGAATAATAAGAATGGAATAATAAGAAGGGAAATAATAAGAATGGAAATACTAAGAATGGAAATAATAAGAATTCCATAAGAATGGAAATATTTCCATCCTCTCACCCCACATACAAACAAACCACCCTCGTGCCTTTAAACTTTTGCTCTTTATGTTCTCTTTCCTTTTTCCCTTATTTCCATCCTCTCAGCCCATTTATAAACAAACCATCCCTGTGATTTTAAAGTTTTGCTCTTTACATTCTCTTTCCTTTTTTCCTTATTTCCATTCTTTACATTTTCTTTCCCTTTTTCCTCATTTCCATCCTTTCTCCCCATATATAAACAAACCATCCCTGTGATTTTAAAGTTTTGCTCTTTACATTTTCTTTCTTTTTTTCCTCATTTCCATTCTGTTAGGACATGTACTAAAACAATGGAATAATAAGAATGGAATAACAAGAATGGAATAGTAAAAATGGAATAATAAGAATGGAATAATAAGAAGGGAAATAATAAGAATTCCATAAGAATGGAAATATTTCCATCCTCTCACCCCACATACAAACAAACCACCCTCGTGCCTTTAAACTTTTGCTCTTTATGTTCTCTTTCCTTTTTCCCTTATTTCCATCCTCTCAGCCCATTTATAAACAAACCATCCCTGTGATTTTAAAGTTTTGCTCTTTACTTTCTCTTTCCTTTTTTCCTTATTTCTCTTCTTTGTGTTCTATTTTCTTTTTTCCTCATTTCCATCCTCTCAGCCCCTGTATAAACAAACTCTCCCTGTGATTTTAAAGTTTTGCACTTTGTGTTCTCTTTTCTTTTTTCCTCATTTCCATCCTTTCACCCCATATATAAACAAGCTCTCCTTGTGATTTTAAAGTTTTTGCTCTTTACTTTCTCTTTCCTTTTTTCATTATTTCTATTCTGTTAGCACATGTACTAAAAGAATGGAAATAATGAGAATGGAAATAATAAGAATGGAATAATAAGAAGGGAAATAATAAGAATGGAAATAATAAGAATTCCATAAGAATGGAAGTATTTCCATCCTCTCACCCCACATACAAACAAACCACCCTCGTGCCTTCAACCTTCTGCTCTTTCACCTCCTCCCGCCCCCCTAAAACCTAATTAAACGACGAAAACCACCCCACCCCCTAAAACCTAATTAAATTATGCAAACCACCCCACCCCTGTGTGCCCCCCCAGGTGTTCCTGGTGCTGACGCTGCAGCTGACCGTCACCTTCGCCTTCGTGACCGTCTTCACCTTCGTCAAGGGCGTGCGGGGCTTCGTGCAGCGCAACGTCTGGACCTACTACGTGTCCTACGCCGTCTTCTTCATCTCCCTCATCGTCCTCAGCTGCTGCGGGGACTTCCGCCGCAAGCACCCCTGGAACCTCGTCTCCCTGGTGGGCCGGGGTGGGGGGTTTGGGGGGATTGGGGTTTGGGGTTTGGGGGTTTGGGGGGCCTGGGGTTGGGGTTTGGGGGTCCTGGGATTGGGGTTTGGGGGGTTTGGGGGTGCTGGGTTGGGATTGGGGATCCCAGCATTAGAGTTTGGGGTTTGGGGGTCCTGGGATTGGGGTTTGGGGATCCCGGGTTGGGATCCCAAGCACCCCTGGAACCTCGTCTCCCTGGTGGGCTGGGGTGGGGGGTTTGGGGGGATTGGGGTTTGGGGTTTGGGGGTCTTGGGATTGGGGATACTGGGATTGGGGTTTGGGGAATCCTGGGATTGGGGTTTGGGGATCCCAGGTTGGGATCCCAAGCACCCCTGGAACCTCGTCTCCCTGGTGGGCCGGGGTGGGGGGTTTGGGTGTCCTGGGGTTGGGGTTTGGGGGGTTTGGGGGGCCTGGGATTGGGGTTTGGGGGATCCTGGGATTGGGGTTTGGGGATCCCGGGTTGGGATCCCAAGCACCCCTGGAACCTCGTCTCCCTGGTGGGCTGGGGTGGGGTTTGGGGGTCTTGGGGTTGGGGTTTGGGGGTTTGGGGGGCCTGGGATTGGGGTTTGGGGGTCCTGGGATTGGGGTTTGGGGGGTTTGGGGGTGCTGGGTTGGGATTGGGGATCCCAGCATTAGAGTTTGGGGTTTGGGGTTCCTGGGATTGGGGTTTGGGGATTCTGGGATTGGGGTTTGGGGGTCCCGGGTTGGGATCCCAAGCACCCCTGGAACCTCATCTCCCTGGTGGGCTGGGGTGGGGGGTTTGGGGGGATTGGGGTTGGGGTTTGGGGGTTGGGGGGTCTTGGGATTGGGGTTTGGGGGATCCTGGGATTGGGGTTTGGGGGTCCTGGGATTGGGGTTTGGGGGTCCTGGGATGGGGGTTTGGGGTTTGGGGGTCCTGGGATGGGGGTTTGGGGATCCTGGGATTGGGGTTTGGGGGTCCCGGGATTGGGGTTTGGGGATCCTGGGATTGGGGATCCTGGGATTGGGGTTTGGGGGTCCTGGGATTGGGGTTTGGGGGGTTTGGGGTTTGGAGGTCCTGGGATTGGGGGAATACTGGGATTGGGGTTGGGGGATCCTGGGATTGGGGTCTGGGGTTTGGGGGTCCCGGGTTGGGATCCCAAGCACCCCTGGAACCTCATCTCCCTGGTGGGCTGGGGTGGGGGTTTGGGGGTCCTTGGTCGGGATTGGGATTTGGGGATCCCGGGATTGGGGTTTGGGGACCCTGGGATTGGGGTTTGGGGGTCCTGGGATTGGGATTGGGGTTTGGGGGTTGGGGGTCCCAGAACTGGGGTTTGGAGTTTGGGGATCCCGGGTTGGGATCCCAATCACCCCTGGAACCTCGTCTCCCTGGTGGGCTGGGGTGGGGGTTTGGGGGGATTGGGGTTGGGGTTTGGGGGTTTGGGGGTCCTGGGATTGGGGTTTGGGGGTCCTGGGATTGAGGTTTGGGGGTCCCAGGATTGGGGATCCTGGGTTGCGATTGGGATTGGGGATCCTGGGATTGGGGTTTAGGAATCCTGGGATTGGGATCTGGGGATCCCGGGTTGGGGTTTGGGGATCCTGAGTTGGGATTGGGGATCCTGAGATTGGGGTTTGGGGATCCTGAGATTGGGATTGGGGTGTTTGGGGGGTCATGGGATGGGGGTTTGGGGTTTGAGGGTCCTGGGATGGGGGTTTGGGGTTTGGGGGTCCTGGGTTGGGGTTTGGGGTTTGGGGGTCCTGGGTTGGGATTGGGGTTTGGGGGTCCTGGGTTGGGATTGGGGTTTGGGAGTCTTGGGATTGGTGTTTGGGGATCCTGGGATTGGGGTCTGGGGTTCCTGGGATTGGGTCTGGGGTTTGGGGGTCCCAGGCTGGGATTGGGGTTTGAGGATCCCGGGTTGGGATTGGGGTCTGGGGATCCCGGGTTGGGACTGGGGTTTGGGGATCCTGAGTTGGGATTGGGGTCTGGGGATCCCGAGTTGGGATTGGGGTTTGGGGATCCTGGGTTGGGATTGGGATTTGGGGATCCCAGGTCGGGGAGGCGGTGTGACGGGGGTTAAAGGGTGTGGGGGCACGTGGAGGGTTTGGGGGTGCTGGGGTTGGGTGGTGCAGGGTTTGGGGGTACTGAGGCAGGGAGCACACATGCGGCAGGTTTGGGGGTGTCAGGGTGAGGGTGCAGGGTTTGGGGGTGCTGAGACAGGGAGCACACATGCGGCAGGTTTGGGGGTGCTGAGGTGGGTGGGGTGATGGGGCAGGTTTTGGGGTTAGGATTAGGGTGAGCTGGGTGGGGTGTCGGGGCAGGTTTGAGGTTCTGAACTCGGTGGGGTGTCAGAGTGGGTTTGGGGGCTCTGAGCTGGATGGGGTGTCAGGGCAGGTTTGGGGTGCTGAGCTGTGTGGAGTGTCAGGGTGGGTTTGGGGTGCTGAGCTCTGTGGGGTGTCAGGGCAGGTTTGGGGTGCTGAGCTGTGTGGGGTGTCAGGGTGGATTTTGGGGTGCTGAGCTCTGTGGGGTGTCAGGGCTGATTTGGGGTGCTGAGCTGTGTGGGGTGTCAGGGTGGATTTTGGGGTGCTGAGCTGTGTGGGGTGTCGGGGTGGGTTTTAGGGTGCTGAGCTCTGTGGGGTGTCGGGGTGGGTTTGGGGTGCTGAGCTCTGTGGGGTGTCAGGGCAGGTTTGGGGGGCTCCTGGCGTGTTTGGGGGTGCCAGGCTGGGCGCACAGGCCTGACGCGTGTCCCCCCTTTGCCTCCCCAGTCCATCCTGACCGTCAGCCTGTCCTACATGGTGGGCATGATCGCCAGCTTCTACGACACCGAGGCCGTCATCATGGCCGTCGGCATCACCGTCGTCGTCTGCTTCACCGTCGTCATCTTCTCCCTGCAGGTCAGACCCTGTCCCCTGTCCCTGCCCCTGTCCCTGTCCCTGACCCTGTCCCTGTCCCTGTCCCTGTCCCTGCTCCTGCCCCTGCCCCTGCCCCTGTCCCTGTCCCTGCTCCTGCCCCTGCCCCTGCCCCTGCCCCAGCCCCTGCCCCTGTCCCTGTCCCTGTCCCTGTCCCTGTCCCTGCCCCTGCCCCTGCTCCTGCTCCTGCCCCTGCCCCTGCCCCTGTCCCTGTCCCCTCTCCCCTGCCCCTGCTCCTGCTCCTGCTCCTGCTCCTGCTCCTGCTCCTGCCTGGGGGGCTCCTGCCTGGGGGTGCAGCTCCCCTCTGAGTCCCTGGGGGGGTCCTGGGGGGCTCAGTGATCTCCCCTCAGCCCCCCCCAGCCCTTTGGACCCCAGGTGGGGTGCACAGCTCCCTGCTGGCTCTGGGGGCTTCTGAAGGGGGCGGTGACCCCGCTCCCTCTGGGGTCCCTGCTGGGTCTGGGGGCTCTGATCTCCCCTCCTGACACAAAAGGAATGATACTCACATGCTAAGATGTCCAAGGCAAAAAAAGGGGGCAGTTTATTTATTATTAAATTATTATTTACAGACATTTATTATATACAATACAATACAATACAATATCATATCATATCATATCATTGATATATAATGTAATATATGATATGATATAATATATGTAATATATTATATATGATATATAATGTAATACAATGTAATATAATATAATACAATATAATGTAATATTATATAATGTAATATAATATAATATAGTATAATATAGTATAATATAACATAATATAATATACCATAACATAACATAACATAACATAATATAATATAATATAATATAATATAATATAATATAATATAATATAATATAATATAATATAATATAATATAATATAATATAATATAATATAATATACTGTAATGTAATATAATATAATATAATACAATAAATATAATGTAATATAATGTAATATAATGTAGTGTAATGTAGTGTAATGTAATATAATGTAATGTAATATAGTATAATGTAATGTAATATAATGTAATATAATGTAATATAATGTAATATGATATAATATAATGTAATATAATATAATATAATATAATACAATACAATACAATATATAATCTATATCTATAAAATTATTATATTACAGACATTTATAGAATTCCAGCACTGCCCGTGGATTGGAGAAAGTAAATTGTCCTCTCCAACCACGCTGGTCAACCCAACAGCCCATCAAGAATCTCCCCTTTATGAGAAGAGTGTAAACATGAAAGAACAGTTACAATAACAGCAGATTCAGGACATTTACAATAACAACCAATTAAAAACAGTTACAATAACAACCAATTAAAAACATTTACAATAACAACCAATTAAAAACATTTACAATAACAACAGATTGTTGACGTGAAAATCCGTGAGAAAATGGGTTATAAAAAAAGAAAAATCACCAGAAGGATGAAAAAAAACCAGGGCAACCCCCTCCCCAAATCCCCCCCTCTCTCTCCCCACAGACCAAGTACGACTTCACCTCCTGCCGGGGCGTCCTCATCATCTGCCTGGTCGTGCTCATCCTCTTCTCCATCCTCTGCATCTTCATCCGGAACCGCATCGTGGACATCGTCTACGCCTCGCTGGGCGCCCTGCTCTTCACCTGCGTGAGTGGGGGGCTGCCCGCCCGCACCCCTGGCTGCTGGGGCTGCCTGGGCTGGGCTGGGGGGCGGGTTTGGGGCTGGGGGGTGACCCACTGACACCGCCCCTGCCCCGCAGTTCCTGGCGGTGGACACGCAGCTGATCCTGGGCAACAAGCAGCTGGCGCTGAGCCCCGAGGAGTACATCTTCGCCGCCCTCAACCTCTACACCGACATCATCAACATCTTCCTCTACATCCTGGCCATCATCGGCAGGGCCAAGGAGTAGCCCGGCCCCCCTGAGCCCTGAGCCTGATCGGGGTCGTCCCCTGCCCAGCCCCGGTCGGGATCGTCCCCTGTCCTGCCCCATTTGGGATCATCCCCTGTCCTGCCCCAGTCGGAATCATCCCCTGCCCAGCCCTGGTTGGGATCATCCCCTGCCCCAGTCGGGATTGTCCCCTGTCCTGCCCCATTTGGGATCATCCCCTACTCCATTTGGGATCATCCCCTACTCCATTTGGGATCATCCCCTGCCCCAGTCGGGATCGTCCCCTGCCCTGCCCCATTTGGGATCGTCCCCTGCCCAGGATCATCCCCTGCCCCATTTGGGATCATCCCCTGCCCCAGTCGGGATCGTCCCCTGCTCGGGATCGTCCCCTGCTCCATTCAGGATCGTCCCCTGCTCCATTTGGGATCATCCCCTGCTCCATTTGGGATCATCCCCTGCTCCATTTGGGATCTTCCCCTGTCCTGCCCCAGTCGGAATCATCTCCTGCCCTGCCCTGCTCGGGATCATCCCCTGCTCCATTTGGGATCATCCCCTGTCCTGCTCGGGATCATCCCCTGCTCGGGATCGTCCCCTGCCCCATTTGGGATCACCCCCAGCCCCATTTGGGATCATCCCCTGCCCTGCCCCACCCAGGATCACCCCCTGCCCCATAGCCGGTTTCATTGCCCTTCCCTCTCTCTCCCATCGCGTTCCCCGGCGGTTCCTGCCCCACGGGGGGCTCCCCACCCCACCCCAGCCCCCCGCCCCTCCCCACTCTCCATAGGGTTTTCTCTCCCCCCTCCCCTTGCGTCGAACGCGGACTGGAAGCACTTTGGACCCCTCCCCCTGCCCTCCTTTGGTCCTGTCCCTGTCACCTGTCCCCTCCCGCAGGCAGGGGCAGTGCCAGCAGCACTCGGACCCCCCCCCAGCCA
The DNA here is from genome assembly GCA_017589585.1 of Phylloscopus whistleri. NCBI lineage: Eukaryota > Metazoa > Chordata > Aves > Passeriformes > Phylloscopidae > Phylloscopus > Phylloscopus whistleri. Next base: position 53,012 of record JADMLD010000260.1, on the reverse strand, counting down.
CTGTCCCTGCCTGTCCCCACCCCCACAATTTGGCACCCCCAGACCCCCCCGAGGCACCGTTCTCCCCTCGATGTAGCACCAGAGCCCCCTCGGACACTCCTGCTCTGAGCCACTGTCCTTGTCCTGCTCTGAGCCACCAGCCCTGCCCATTCCCGGGCGTCTCCAGCCACCTGCCTGTCCCCTGAGCCCCCCCCAGCCACAGTCCCTGCCTGTGGCACCCCCAGACCCCCACCCCGGTCCCCTCCCCGCGTGGCCGAGGCCCCATCCCGGTCCTGCTGTTAATAAATTGTCTGGTTCATCTCCCACGGCTCCTGTTCCGTCCTGGGATTGGGGACTGGCAGAGGTGTCAGCTCCAGAAAGCTGGAATTTCCCTCAGAGTGGAGAATTCAAACCCCTCACCCCTCCCAATTATTATAATTTTGCAGTTAAGGGGCTTTCAGGCAAAGATTTGGGAATAGGAATGAGTTCTTTTTTTCCCTTAGAGTATGTAAACCCCTCACCCCCTCCAAATTATTATAATTTTGCCTCACCCCTCACCCAGATTATTGTAATTTTGCAATTCAGGGGCTTTCAGGCAAAGATTTGGGAATAGGAGTAACAGTTCTTTTTTCCCTCAGAATGGAGAATTCAAACCCCTCACCTCTCCAAATTTTAATTTTGCAATTCAGGGCTTTCAGGTAAAGATTTGGAAACAGGAATAACAATTTTTTCCCTTAGAATGGAGAATTCAAACCCCTCACCCCTCCCAAATTATAATTTTGCAATTATATATATATATTATATTCAGGGCTTTCAGGCAAAGATTTGGGAATAGGAACAACAATTCTTTTTTTCCTCAGAATGGAGAATTCAAACCCCTCACCCAAATTATTATAATTTTGCAATTCAGGGGCTTTCAGGCAAAGATTTGGGAATAGGAACAACAATTCTTCTGTAATCCTCAGAGTTCCGTGACGTCTTGGTCATCACACCGGCCGTGCTAATTAATTTTGTTTTCAAATTAATTAATTTACTCCCTGTCCTGTGTGTCCCCAGCACATCCCAGCTGGGGCTCAGGTGGCACCGGGGCTGAGGGACAACCTGGGGACAAGAAAGGCTCGGCCTGGAACCCAAACCAATCGTTATTTGGGATTTAATTTATGGATGTGGCACTTGGGGACACGGCCTGGAACCCAAACCAATCGTTATTTACATGAAAAGCAGGTGAGAAACTCCACCACAAAAAGTTAAAACATCAGAAGGGTGAAACAGAACTTTAGAAAAAAACAGAGGGAGTGTTCAGGAACTCTCTTTGGAAGTTCAGCAGTGAAAATCTTCCACTTGAGCTGCTCTTCAGGCAGGAAAAATGAGTTCCCCGGGCTGTTTGTTGAAGGAGGAGCTCGTCACCCAGCAGAGTTCCTGGGGCACACGGGGATCCTGATAAGCTGGGGAGGAGCTCGGCACAGGTGCCGTTTGTCGGGGTCAGAGGGCAATTCTGAGCTCACAGAGCGGGGTGTGGCACCCCCAGGTCTGTGACCTCCCACCTGTCTGTTCCTGGGGCTCCACCTCCGGCCTTTCCTCTCCCAGGGCTCTCCAGTTCCCTTTCAGTCCCCTTTTTGTTCTCCCAGGGGTCCCCAGGTCCCCCTCTGTCCCCTGTTCCTCCCCCAGTCCTCCCCAGCTCCCTCCCTGTCCCCTGTCCCTCCCCAAGGCCTCCTCAGGTTCCCCTCTGTCCCTTTTTTTTTTCTCCCAGGGCTCCCCAGTTCCCTGTCTGTCCCCTGTCCCTCCCCAGGGCTCCTCAGCTCCTTCTCTGTCCCCTGTCCCTCCCCAGAGCTCCCCAGCTCCCTCCCTGTCCCCTGTCCCTGATTTACAGAGCAGCCGCTGGCTCCGGGCCGGCCCTGGCAGCTTCTCCTCTCTGCTGCCCTCAGGATTCCACCCTGCGGCCTCCTTTGGTTATTTTGGTAAATCCCTCCCCAGCACCTGTCACAGCCTTGCTGCTGTCACCGTCCCACCCCTGAGGCCGTCAGTGTGTCACACACAGGATCCTCAGGGCTGTCCCTGTGCCACTCAGTCCCGGGGCTGTCCCTGTCTGTCCCTGTGTCCCTCTGTCCCTGTGTCCCACACCAGGACTGTGTACCTACTGTCCTGGCTGTCCCTGTGTCCCTCAGCCCCGGGGCTGTCCCTGTGTCCCACAGCTCAGATGTGTCCCTGGCTGTCCCCGTGTCCCTCAGCCCTGGGGCTGTCGTGGCTGTCCCTCTGTCCCACACCCCAGGGCTGTCCCTGCCTGTCCCTTTGTCCCTCAGTCCTGGGGCTGTCCCTGTGTCCCAAACCCTGGGGCTGTCCTGGCTGTCCCTGTGTCCCACAGCTCAGAGGTGTCCCTGTCTGTCCCTGTGTCCCTCAGTCCTGAGTTGTCCTGGCTGTCCCTGTGTCCCTCAGCCCCGGGGCTGTCCCTGTGTCCCACAGCTCAGAGATGTCCCTGTCTGTCCTTGTGTCCCTCAGTCCTGGAGCTGACCTGGCTGTCCCTGCCTGTCCCTTTGTCCCTCAGCCCCGGGGCTGTCCCTGTGTCACTCAGTCCCGAGGCTGTCCTGTTTGTCCCTGTGTCCCTCAGCCCCTGGACTCTCCTGGCTGTCCCCGTGTCCCTCAGCCCTGGGGCTGTCGTGGCTGTCCCTCTGTCCCACACCCCGGGGCTGTCCCTGTCTGTCCCTGTGTCCCTCTGTCCTGGGGCTGTCCCTGTGTCCCACACCCTGGGGCAGTCCCTGTGTCCCAAATCCCAGGGCTGTCCCTGTCTGTCCCTGTGTCCCTCAGCCCCTGGACTCTCCTGGCTGTCCCTCTGTCCCTCAGTCCTGGGGCTGTCCCTGTGTCCCAAACCCCGGGGCTGTCCTGGCTGTCCCTGTGTCCCTCAGCCCCGGGGCTGTCCCTGTGTCCCTCAGCCCCTGGACTCTCCTGGCTGTCCCTGTGTCCCTCACCCTGGGGCTGTCCCTGTGTCCCTCAGCCCCTGGACTCTCCTGGCTGTCCCTGTGTCCCTCAGTCCTGGGGCTGTCCTGGCTGTCCCTCAGTCCCTCTGTCCTGGGGCTGTCCCCATGTCCCTCAGCCCCGGGGCTGTCCCTGTGTCCCACAGCTCAGATGTGTCCCTGTCTGTCCCTGTGTCCCTCAGCCCCGGGGCTGTCCCTGTGTCCCACAGCTCAGAGCTGTCCCTGTCTGTCCCTGTGTCCCTCAGTCCCAGTGGTGGCACTGAGGGTGCAGACAGGGGGAACAGGAGCAGCTGCTGCACCAGGGACGCTGCCCTGGGCCAAGGCCGGAGCCACTGGAGCCCTTGGGGTGCCCCGTGTGGGGTGTTGGCTCTGGGATGGGAGCGGGGCAGGCACTGAGCCCTTCCCACTGTGAGATGTTCCCACTGGGATGGCTCTGCCAGCTCCAGGCCCCAGCACAGAGGAGATGTGGAGCTGCTGGAGCCAGTCCAGAGGAAGCCAGGGAGAGGCTTCAAGGGGTGAAGCCGCTCTGCTGTGGAGACAGCTGGGGGTGTTCAGCCTGGAGAGCGATCCAGGGAGGCACCAAAGCCCCTTCCTGGCTACAGGCGCCCCAGAAGAGCTGGGGAGGGACTTTGGGCATGGAGGGACAGGCCAAGGGGAACGGCTTCCCACTGCCAGAGGGCAGGGATGGATGGGATATTGAGAGGAATCCTTCCCTGTGAGGGTGCTGAGGGCCCTGCATAGGCTGCCCAGAGCAGCTGCGGCTGCCCGGTCCCTGTCCGTGTCCCAGGGCAGGTTGGGGTGCCTGGAGCAGCCTGGCACAGGGGAAGCTGTCCCTGCCCAGTCCCTGTCCGTGTCCCAGGGCAGGTTGGGGTGCCTGGAGCAACCTGGCGCAGGGGAAGCTGTCCCTGCCCGGTCCCTGGCTGTGTCCCAGGGCAGGTTGGGGTACCTGGAGCAGCCTGGCGCAGGGGAAGCTGTCCCTGCCTGGTCCCTGTCCGCGTCCCAGGGCAGGTTGGGGTGCCTGGAGCAGCCTGGCGCTGGGGAATCTGTCCCTGCCCATGGCAGCAGCGCTGGCACCGGCGGCGCTTTCAGGTCGCTCCATCCCAAACCATAGCAGAGCCCCGGGGCCGGGATGGGCAGCGCCACCAGCTCGTGCTGCCGCCTGCTGGGGGCACCCGGAACTGCAGCTTGGGGGCGGCGCATGCGCAGTACCGCTGTTGAACCCCGCTCACTGCTGCCCTCCGGTGGGCGATTCCCGAACCGCAATGGCACGGCCAGTGCAGGAGATGTGCGGGCTAAAGAGGGAAAATCCCCCGATTTGAAAGGAAAAAGAGATCCCTGAGCAAAACACCAAGTCTTTGCATATATTAATGGGTGATGCTGCCTCTACCCCGTTTATTTCATTTTTCTTTCTTTTTCTCTCTTCTGTTTTCCTATTTTTCCCTCCCAATGCTGCTGCTCTTGCATTGCCTCACATCAGGAACTCTGGAACTGGCCCCGAACTGATCATTCGTCCTTTTTTTAATTGCTCTGAGCAGCACCCCCCACCTCCCTCAGCCACTCCTGGTGCTCCAAGACCCCTCCCCAGCTCCATCCCTTCCCCGGGCCTGCCCCACTCCTCCCGGTCCTTGGTGGGTGAAGTGAAAAGGGAGTGCAGAGGAAAAAGGGAGGAGCATTTCTCGATTGCCTGTCTGAAGACGGAGGTTTGTAAAATAAAGCTTAAACAAAAACTCCAGGAAGTGGTTTATTTTAAGAAATGAGGCACCCTGCAGGAAAGGTGTTAAAAGAGCTGCAGCGGATACATCAGGTGAGCCTGCAGCAAATTCTGATAAACTTTTGATAGGCCAGGCCAGCAAGGATTAAATTTTTGATGCATTTTTTATGCACCTGGGCTATCCTGGGCTCTCCTGGGCTGTCCTGGCAGCTCCAGCCCAGCCCTCGCTGGTCCTGCCTCCAAGACCACAGTGACCTTGGTGTCCGCATGGCTCAGAGGGTTCCGCTGACCGCTGCCATGGCCACGGTGACCAGGAGAAGCCCCCAGAGGTGGGGGGAGGTCCTGGGGAGGCTCCCACCTGGGGACACAAAGAGGGGGGTCAGGGGGACCATGGGGGAGGGACAGGGGTGACAGGCGGTCCTGAGGGTGTGGGGGTCAGGAGGGGCCATAACCAGGTCCCTGTCCCCTGTGCCCAACCATGGGTGGCCTTGTCCCCCCAACCCCAGTGGGTGTCCCCAGCACTGGATGTCCCTGTTCCCCCCCCAGCTGGCCCTGGCTGTGCCCATCCCCTGTGCCCAGCAATGGCTGTCCCTGCCCTTGTCCCCACCACTGGGTGTCCTGCCTCCCACCCACAGTGGCTGTCCCTGTCCCCTCTGGGCCATGGGTGTCTCCAGCACTGGGCACCCTTGTCCCCAGCTTTCGCTGAGTGTCCCCGAACCCCCAGGTTGTCCCCACGATGTCACCTTTCAGCCACTCGCAGTCGTAGTTGCTGAAGTTCCCGGTGGAGCGAAGCTCGATGTGCATCGTGTTCCCTTTGTTGCTGACAGCAGTGACCTTGAAGGTCTCAAAGGGAGGGATCATCCCTTGCTCCTGCTCTACAAACTTGGAGAATTCGTGGATGTCTACGCCGTGGCACGTGTGCACCTTGAAAATCGTGGCCTCCCCAAAATCTGGGGCCACCACTTCGCTCAGCAACATCGGCACGAATATACCGAAGCGGACTTGGTCGCCTTGCTTCACTTTGAAATGGACACCCGCCGCCCCCAGGAACACATCCCGACACTCATTGGGGCGTCTCAGCGTCTGGAGGGCCCGGGTCAGCAGGAAATGCAGCGATTTGAAGTGGAATTCGTCCCGGTACTTCCGGCTGGATTTTCCAGCCTCGTGCATGGCCGTGTTGAACTGGGAGCATAAGTCTGAGTTCATGGTGCAGGCCATGAGGGCGATGGCCTGGTCTTTGGTGAGAGGGGGTAACACCAACCCCAGCTTCTCCCACTCCTCTGCGGCCTTTGTCCAGTTCTTGGCAAACTTGCTGTTCTTGCCAAAGTCCGAGCGCTGCAGTTCCGGCAAACTCTTGGCCATGCTATCACTACACTTCAGGTACTGGTCATCGAAGGAGCTCCGGGCCATGTCCAGGGGCACCACCTGGATGGCCACAGTGGCCACGGCCATGGCCAGCAGTGCCAGGGTCTGAGCCAGGGGGGCCATGGCTGGGAGAGGCCACAGGGACCGGTTTGGGACACTGGGGGACACAGAGGGGACACAGGGGACACAGTGTGTGACACAGGAAAGACACTGGGGGACACCAAGGGACACTGAGGGAACACTGAGGTGCCCCAGGGGACAACGATGGGACACAGGGGATGCTGAGGGACATGGGGGGACATGGGGAGGCTTCCTTGGTGTGGGGCTGGAGAGGGAGAGTGGGGTCAGCCTGGGAAGAAGGGGCAGCCCATCCAGGAGAGCCCTGGACATTTCCTGGGACCTGATCCCAAATCCTGGGGTCACTCCGGGAGCCCCCCAGTGTCCCAGAACACCCCAATTCCACTCCCACAGTTCTGTGTCCCCCCTCCCAGTGTTTCCCAGTGCCTCTATTACCCCAGTCCCTCTCCCAGTCCCTTGTACCCCTCCCAGTCACCCCCTGCCCCCCAGCACCCTGACCCAAGGCCTGGGGTCCCCCAGTGTCCCCCTTGTCCCCCTCCCATACCCCAATCCCACTCCCAGTCCCATGAAATCCCCGGTGGCCCCTCAGGACCCCGATCCCATCCCATGTGCCCCCCAGTGCCCCCCAGTGCCCCCAGTACCCTCCAGTGTCCCCCAGCGTCTCCCGTACTCAAATCCCACTCCCACATCTCTGTGTCCCTCATTGCTGTCCCCAGAGCACCCCAGGACCCCAATCCCGTTCCTGTGACTCCCCCGGTGTCCCCCAGACCCCAATCCCACAGTCCTCTGTGCACCCCGAGTGTCCCCGGTGTCCCCCCAGCCCCTGATACCGAAATCAGCCGCAGTGAACTCCCGGACAGAACGGGAGGGATCCCAAAGCCGGAATTCTTGATCAGCTCGGGCTCACAGCGGATCTCTCCTGCTCCTGTGGGTCAGGCGGGACTTTGCCATGGGGGAATTTATCCACCAGAATCATAAACATTCATTAAAGTGGGATTCTTAGCTCACTCAAAACCAGCACCTTTCCCATAAACAGTTTGCCTGTCTCTGTCTCTTTCAGGAAATAGTTGTTGTTGCCCTGCAGTCACAAAAATGAAGTTTCTGGATGTGGTTTTCTCTGAGCACCCCATCGTCTCAGATGATCTCGCCCTGAGCTTCCGCTTTTGGCAGGTTCTGCTCCTTCTTTGAGGCAGAACTTGCAAAAAACCCACCCTGGAGCTCCCTTGGTCTCTTTCTCCACAGCTTCCATCCAGCTTTGCCCTGCTGTGTCCTCATTTTTACACTTTTGATGTTTTTTTTCCCAGTCAGTCTTTAAGCCCAATCCAGCACCTCCAGGGGAGCTGAAACTTTCTCTTCTCTCCCTCATTGCTCAGCCCCCAGGACCCCAGTCCCACCGTCCCGTGTGCTCCCAGTGCCCCCCAGCCCCACTCCCCACTGCTCCCTGAGCTGCTGTCACACCTCAGACCCCAAATGGGCTCCCCTCTCAGGTGACACCCCTGGGGGCACCCCGAGCCTGGCCAGGATCTCCTTGGGGAGCACCTGGGTGACTTCCCTGGCCTTCTTGGGACAGCAGCAGAAGTTCTGCACCCCAAAAAAGGGATCCACCAGCCCCAGTAGACACCTGAACCTGCTGTTATGAATGAGGATAAAATAAACCACAGGCTTAAAATTGAGCAGCGGTTTTAGTAAAAATTTAATGTAAAATTACAAAAATTTTGGAATAACTGTTTAAACCTGGTTAAGGTTCTGATAAGGCAGAAGCAAATCTGACCGGGGTACGGGGAGGGCTTCTCACCCCACCTCAGGTACAAATCAAATCAAATCAAATCAAATCAAATCAAATCAAATCAAATCAAATCAAATCAAATCAAATCAAATCAAATCAAAACAAAACAAAACAAAATAAAACAAAACAAAACATAACATTTCAAACTACACTTCTATACTATCTGCTAATACATATTCATCAATGTTTCCCATAAGTTTCCTCGTATTTTCCAACTTTAAAAATCCACTGCACTTCATGGCACACGCTTCACTTGTTGCCAGGGGCTCTTCTGTCTTCTTTTGGTGGTCTTTGGGATGAAGGCTCACAGTCTTCCTCGTTGTCCTTTAAAAAACCTCTCTTATTACACATGCGTGTTAAACTTGTATTATATAAGTGAATGCCAAGTTTGAACATTAAGGCAATAAATCTCATATAATTCACAATTTTCCTGGAGTTCCCTCAACTCTCCCACTCTTACAGGTAATTTTAGCTTTAGTCTTATCTAAGTTTCTTCCTGTATCTCATGAACATCTGCAGGAGAAGGAGGAACCCCTCGCTCTCCATTTTGGCACTACTTTTTTATTACTACTTTATTATTCTAAAATATTGAGTACCGTTTCAGTGTTCAACCTGCCCAACTCCATCCAGGCCCCACCTCAGATAAGAGAGAGAAGAGAAAGTTTCAGCTCCCCTGGAGGTGCTGGGTTGGGCTGAAAGACTGACTGGGGGAAAAAAAACCATCAAAGGATGTTGAAGTGTGGGCAGAGCAGGGCAAAGGTGGGTGGAAGCTGTGGAGAAAGAGATAAAGGGAACTCCAATGAGTTCCCTTTTTGGCAATTTCTGCCTCACAGAAGGATCAGCGCCAGCACAAAGCGAAAGTGCAAGCCGAGGTCATCTGAGAAATTGGGGCAGTCAGTGAAAACGACCCCCAGAGACCCCATTTTTATGGCTCCAGGACAATAAAAATTATTTCCTGAATGAGGCAGAGCCATGCAAATTATTTACGGGAAACGTGCTGGTTTTCTGTTAGCTAAGAAGACCATCTTAATGAATATTCATAATTAGGATGGATAAATATCCCGTGGCAAAGCCCACCTGAGCCACAGGAGCAGGAGAGATCCGCTGTGAGCTCGAGCTGATCAAGAATTCTGGCTTTGGGATCCCTCCCGTTCTGTCTGGGAGTTCACTGCGGCTGATTTCGGTATCAGGGGCTGGGGGGACACTGGGGACACTTGGGGGGCACTGGGGACTGTGGTATTGGGGTCTGGGGGACACTGGGGTGTCACAGGAATGGGATTGGGGCCCTGGGGTGCTCTGGGGGAAAGGGAGGAGGGACACAGGGGACGGTGGGAGTGGGATTGGGGTCATGGGGGGCTGGGAGACACGGGGGGTAGGGGATGGTGTCTGGGTTTGGGTTGAGGTCCTGGGGTGACACCGAAGGAATTGGGGATTGGGAGTGGGACTGGGGTCTGGGGAGGGGCCAAGGGGGACGCTGGGGGACTCAGGGAGTGGCCCCAGGATTTGGGTCGGGGTCCTGTCAGGGCTGAGGGGATTTGTAATCAATCATGGGAGGAGGATTGAACTTCTCTGGGGGGCAGGAAGAGACGGTCCTGTGGGATTTGATTGGGGTCCAGGGGGGGCTTGGGGATGTTGGGGAGGCACAAGGAACCCCAGGGTTGGGGATCACGGACCCCAGGTTGTGTCCAGGGGTCTCCTGGCCAGGAGTGCCTCCCGTCCCCCTGGACTGGGCTGACCCCACTCTGCTCCCCAGTCCCTCACTGAGGAACTCTCCCTGGGTCTCTTCTGTGTCCCCTCACTGTCCCCAGTGTCCCACACTGCTCCTGGTGGCCTCTCCCCATCATGGCCCTCCTGGCTCACGCCCTGGCCCTGCTGGCCATGACCGTGGCCACCATGGCCAACGAGGTGAAGCCCCTGGACATGGCCCGGGACTCCTTCGATGACCAGTACCGGGACTGCCGCCCTGCCATGACCGCGGCCTTGCCGGCCCTCAACCACTCCGAGCTCCAGCAGAACCCTCTGTTCGCTCGGGTCTGGGCCAAGGCCGAGGCCGAGTGGCAGAAGCGGGGGCCCCCTGAGTCCCCTCTGTCCCCAGACCAGGCCACCGCTGTCATAGCCTTCACCATGGACGATCTACACAGCGAGTTCAACGAGGCCGTGAGCGCGGCCGGGAGCTCCCCCCAGGAGTACCGGGACAACTTCCACTTCAAGACGCTGCATTTCCTGCTGACCGACGCCCTGGCCACGCTGAGGGAGGCTCTGAGAGGGAAGTGTCAGGACACTTTTCACCGTATGTGCGGGGTCCAGTTCACGGCACAGCAGGGTGACACCGTCCGGTTCGACCGGTTCATGTCGGTGCCGCGGAGCGAAACACCCGGCGACTGCTCCGGGAAGGAGACGTTGTTCCAGGTGTACACGTGTCAGGGCGTGGATGTTGAGTTTTTCACTACAAATTTACCAAACGGGGGGGTGGTGATCCCACCCTTCGAGACCTTTGAGGTGGTCCAAATCGTCCAGAGCGGGGACAAGTCAGTGATCCAGCTCCATACCACCGGCACCTCCAGCAAATACAACTGCGAGTGGCTGAAAGGTGACACCACAGGGGACAACCTGGGAGGGTGGGGACACCTCCTGGGGCCATGGGGGCACCCATGACAGGGCACAGGGGACACAGTGACACTCAGTGGGGATGGGGGACAGGGACACCCACTGTGGGTGGGAGGACAAGGACACCCAGTGCTGGGGACAAGGACAGGGACACCCAGTGCTGGGGACACCAAGTCTGGGGACACTGATTGAGGGCATGGGGACAGGAACACCCATGACGGGGCACAGGGATGGTGATCTCCAGATCTAGGAAGGGACAGGGACACCCCTGTCAGGGGAGGACAGGGACAGGGACAGTCCCATTCCAACCCTGTCCCTCCTTGCTGAAGGCCACCATGGAGACACTAGGAGACGCTAACGACTCGGTACTGAAGAAAAACAAAAGCAGTGGCCCAGCTCAGGGGAGGAGGGCACCTGGCTGCACTTCTCTTCTCTTCTCTGGGAGTTTCTCTCCCAGGGGCAGAGATACCCAGAGAATTGGGCTGATAAAAGAGGGGGCTGGGGCAGCTGCTGGCGCTCTCCCTCTCTCAGCTTCGGGGGAGGGCGTTCGGAGCTGCTGCTCAGGGAATAGTTAGAGCCTGGCCTTGGTGCAGGATAATGTGATGTAACTTTGTATCCTAGGACATGAAGAAATGGAGAAAACGGGAGATTTGGTGAAACCATGGTGACCACAGTGGAAAGTCCCCATAGACATGCTGCGAGGAAGAGGAGAGGCTTCATCCATCAACCGCCGTGAGAGGGCAGAAGACCCCAGACTCCCGGAGTTGGAAGACTCAACTATGACCAGATATGGGAAAACATGGGGAAAGATCAAGGGGTGTGCGTAAACCAAAAAGTTATAAAAATGGGTAACTATGGGGAAAACTCGGAAAGCCGTGCGTAGAGCACGAGTTGAGATTTGTACTCTCCAGCTTTCCCAGAGTGCTGCTTGCTTCGGCTTCTCACTTTAATAAAGGTTTATCTAATTGGCAATCAATTATTGGGTCTTTTATATTTACCAGTATATAGTAATATATGTGAAGCAAGATGGAGGATTGTGGGAGTTGTCTGGGTCCTTCTTCTTCACCTTCTTCTCCCTCCTCATTCATGGTTTGGGATGTTTTTCCTAACTGGATGAAAAAAGGTCGGCATTGCGGGCCTTGGGTGGTCATTATTGAGTCAAAACTATAATTGTTACAGGTGTCATCTCACAATTGGAGGATTATCGCTTAAATAACCTTGGAAAGGGTTAGAGAGACTCCATTATCCCCCCGTTTTCTAACTTACTAGTTAAAGCTCATGTCTTGTGAGTCTGTAAAGAGAGAATAAATAATAAACATCCAAGACCAAACACAAACTGTGTCCTACGCGTCCCGTGCATTAATCCCGACCTTAGCAGAGAAAAAGAAGCCAAAATCTTCACAGCTCCCGAGCCCATCAAGGGCTGAGCGCCTTTGCAAGCGGCTCCTCCCAAAGAGAGGCTTCTTGGGAATGGCAGCGGCAACCACCATCTCAATCCCACCTTGCTGCAGACACCCACTGCGGCGATGGGGACACCCGTGATAAGGCACAGGGGACACAGTGACACTCACTGGGGATGGGGGACAGGGACAGGGACATTCACTTGGGGTGGGGGGACAAGGACACCCAGTGCTGGGGACACCCACTACGGGGAGAGGGACAAGTCAGTCGTTAAAACCGACACAATCACGGACAAAGACTCTCGAACCAGTGAAAGTTACAAAAGTTACAAAAATAAACACCCAGTGTTTATTAAGACACCGGTGGGCTGCACGGGAGTCGCCTCCTGGAGTCGCGGCAGCTCCGTACAAGGTTCTCTGCCCTCTGTTTATTTCCCAAAAGTCTTACATACAACACATATGAATAAGCCCAGCACCTCCCATCCTCGCTCTGTGTTAAAATGAGGCCATTAGTCATTCACCCTTGCGGAATTCTTCTCTTGAATTGGGTCGGTGGTCTTGAATTGGGTCAGTTGCCTTGGGGGAGGAAGTCAGGGATGTCTTCATCACAATGACCTTTCCACCTTCTCATTGCTGGAAGGTCTCCATGACCCTCTGGCACTCTCCTACATCCCCTGCTTCATGATCAATCCATGTGAAGTCCAGGTGCTGGTCATGGGTCCATTGGTTTCAGTCTGTTCTTATAACAGTTCATCGTGTATTCCGTTTCCTTCTATAAAAAAAACTAGAACAAACACATAATGGCAAGAAATAAAACAATTAACTCCAGCATAAACACCTGATAATCATAAACCTATCCTTTGTTTATCTAAATTGCATCCTGATGAATATAAATTGCTTCTAAGCCTTGGCCAAAATTTTTATTCTTTAAAATCATGATTCAGCACAGGTTGCCCAAGAAGCTGTGGCTGCCCGGTGCCTGTCCGTGTTCGAGGGCAGGTTGGGGTGCCTGGAGCAGCCTGGCGCAGGGGAAGCTGTCCCTGCCCGGTCCCTGGCCGTGTCCCAGGGCAGGTTGGGGTGCCTGGAGCAGCCTGGCACAGGGGAAGCTGTCCCTGCCCGTGGCAGCAGCGCTGGCACCGGAGGCGCTTTCAGGTCGCTCCATCCCAAACCATTGCAGAGCCCCGGGGCCGGGATGGGCAGTGCCGCCAGCTCGTGCTGCCGCCTGCTGGGGGCACCGGGAACTGCAGCTGGGGGCGGCGCATGCGCAGCGCTGCTGTTGAACGCCGCTCGCTGCTGCCCTCCGGTGGGCGATTCCCGAACTGCAACGGCACGTCCAGTGCAGGAGATGTGCGGGCTAAAGAGGAAAAATCCCCCGATTTGAAAGGAAAAAGAGATTTCTAAGCAAAACATCAGGTTTTTGCATAAATAAATGGGTGATGCTGCCTCTACCCCCTTTATTTAATTTTTCTTTCTTTTTCTTTCTTCTGTTTTCCTATTTTTCCCTCCCAACGCTGCTTCTCTTGCATTGCCTCAAATCAGGAACTCTGGAACTGGCCCCGAACTGATCATTCGTCCTTTTTTAATTGCTCTGAGCAGCACGTCCCACCTCCCTCAGCCACTCCTGGCGCTCCAGACCCCTCCCCAGCTCCGTCCCTTTCCTAGGCATGCTCCAGCCCCTCCAGGTCCTTGGTGAGTGAAGTGAAAAGGGAGTGCAGAGGAAAAAGGGAGGAGCGTTCCTCCATTGCCTGTCTGAAGATGCAGGTTTGGAAAATAAAGCTTAAACAAAAACTGCAGGAAATGCTTTTTTTTAAGAAATGAGGCGCCCTGCAGGAAAGGTGTTAAAACTGCTGCAGTGGATACATCAGGTGAGCCAACAGCAAATTTTGATAAACTTTTGATAAGTCAGGCCAGCAAGGATTAAATTTTTGATACATTTTTTATCCACCAGGCAAGCAAGCAACATTTTTTTTGATCCATCAGGCGAGGCAGCCAGGGAGCTTTAGGAGGTGGCGGTGACATTGCCACTCCCAAAGGCCTCTGGCAAGAAGTGCCCAACCGGGCCCAGGTGCTGCCCGGTCTCTGGTGTCCAGGCTGTCCTGGGCTATCCTGGGCTATCCTGGGCTGTTCTGGGCTGTCCTGGCAGCTCCAGCCCGGCCCTCGCTGGTCCTGCCTCCAAGACCACAGTGTCCTTGGTGTGCACATGGGTCAGACGGTTCCGCTGACCGCTGCCATGGCCATGGTGACCAGGAGAAGCCCCCAGAGGTGGGGGGAGGTCCTGGGGAGGCTCCCACCTGGGGAAACAAAGAGGGGGGTCAAGGGGGACCATGGGGGAGGGACAGGGGTGACAGGGGGTCCTAAGGGTGTGGGGATCAGGAGGGGCCATAACGAGGTCCCTGTCCCCTGTGCCCAATCATGGGTGGCCTTGTCCCCCGAACCCCAGTGGGTGTCCCCAGCACTGGATGTCCCTGTCCCCCCCAGCTGGCCCTGGCTGTGCCCATCCCCTGTGCCCAGCAATGGCTGTCCCTGCCCTTGTCCCCACCACTGGGTGTCCTGCCTCCCACCCACAGTGGCTGTCCCTGTCCCCTCTGGGCCATGGGTGTCTCCAGCACTGGGTGTCCTTGTCCCCAACCCTCACTGCTTGTCCCCCATTCCCCCAGGTTGTCCCCACAGTGTCACCTCTCAGCCACTCGCAGTTGTACTTGCTGAAGGTTCCGGTGGAGCGAAGCTCAATGATCTTCGTGTTCCCTTTGTTGCTGACAGCAGTGACCTTGAAGGTCTCAAAGGGAGGGATCAGCACGTGCCCCTGCGCTGGATACTTGGAGAATTTCTGGATCTCCACACCGTGGCACGTGTACGCCTTAAACATCGTGGCCTTCCCAGAATCCCGGGCCACCGTTTCAGTCAGGTACATCCTCATGAATTCACCGAAGCGGACTTGGTCGCCTTTCTTCACCTCGGACTGGTCCCCCCTCAGTCCCAGGAACACGTACTGACAATCGTCGGGGCGATTCAGAGTCTGGAGGGCCCGGGTCAGCAGGAAATGCAGCAATTTGAAGTGGAATTCGTCCCGGTACTTCTGGCTGGAGCTTCCACCCTCACGCACAGCTGCGTTGAACTCCGCATACAAGTTCGTCTCACTCGAGGTGTAGGCCATGAGGGCGATGGCCTGGTTTGGGGTGAGAGGGGATGACGGGGTATTCTTGTTCTGCCACTCCTCTTTGGCCTTTGCCCAGGCATCGGCAAACTTCCTGTTGTCGAGGAAGTCTGAAAACTGGAGTTCCGGCAATCTCTTGGTCATGCTATCACTGCACTTCAGGTACTGGTCATCGAAGGAGTTCTCGGCCATGTCCAGGTTCACCATCCCCATGGCCACAGTGGCCACGGCCATGGCCAGCAGGGCCAGGGTCTGAGCCAGGGGGGCCATGGGGAGAAGAGGCCAGGGGACCGGTGTGGGACACTGGGGGACACAGAGGGGTCACAGGGGACACACTGTGTGACTGGGGAAAGATACTGGGGGACACCAGGGGACACTGAGGGGCCCCAGGGGACACCAATGGGACACAGGGGATGCTGAGGGACATGGGGGGACATGAGGAGGCTTCCTTGGTGTGGGGCTGGAGAGGGAGAGTGGGGTCAGGCTGGGGAGAAGGGGCAGCCCCGCCAGGAGAGCCCTGGACATGTCCTGGGACCTGATCCCAAATCCTGGGGTCACTCCTGGAGCCCCCCAGGGTCCCAGAGCACCCCAATCCCACTCCCACAGTTCTGTCCCCCCCTCCCAGTGTTTCCCAGTGCCTCTATTACCCCAGTCCCTCTCCCAGTCCCTTGTATCCCTCCCAATCACCCCCTGCCCCCCAGCACACTGACCCAAGGCCTGGGTTGCCCCAGTGTCCCCCTTGTGCCCCTCCCATACCCCAATCCCACTCCCAGTCCCATGAAATCCCCGGTGGCCCCTCAGGACCCCGATCCCACCCCATGTGCCCCCCAGTGTCTCCCCAGTGTCCCCCAGTGCCCCCCACTGCCCCCCACTGCCCCTCAGTGTCTCCCGTACCCAAATGCCACCTCCACAGCCCTGTGCCCCCCATTGTTGCCCCCAGAGCACCCCAGGACCCCAATCCCATTCCTGTGACTCCCCCAGTGTCCTGCAGACCCCAATGCCACAGCCCCCTCTGCCCCCCAAGTGTCCCCGCTGTCCCCCAGACCCCAATCCCACAGTCCCCTGTGCCCCCCAAGTGCCCCGGTGTCCCCCCAGCCCCTGATACCCAAATCAGCCGCAGTGAACTCCCGGACAGAATGGGAGGGATCCCCAAGCCGGAATTCTTGATCAGCTCGAGCTCACAGCTGATCTCTCCTGCTCCAGTGGCTCAGATGGACTTTGCCACTGAGTATTTATCCATCTTAATTATACATATTCATTACAATGGGCTTCTTAGCTAACAGAAAACCAGCACGTTTCCCGTAAATAATTTGCATGGCTCTGCCTCATTCAGGAAATAGTTTTTATTGTCCTGGAGCCCTAAAAATGGGGTCTCTGGGGGTCATTTTCACAGAGTGCCCCAATATATCAGATGACCTCACCTTGAACTTTTGCTTTGTGTACGCGCTGCTCCTTCTGTGAGGCAGAAATTGCGAAAAACCCTCGCTGGAGCTCCCTTTATCTCTTTCTCCACAGCTTCCAGCCACCTTTGCCCTGCTCTGCCCTCACTTTTACATCCTCTGATGGTTTTTTTTCCCAGTCAGTCTTTAAGCCCAATCCAGCACCTCCAGGGGAGCTGAAACTTTCTCTTCTCTCTCTCATTGCTCAGCCCCCAGGACCCCAGTCCCACCGTCCCGTGTGCTCCCAGTGCCCCCCAGCCCCACTCCCCACTGCTCCCTGAGCTGCTGTCACACCTCAGACCCCAAATGGGCTCCCCTCTCAGGTGACATCCCTGGGGGCACCCCGAGCCTGGCCAGGATCTCCTTGGGGAGCACCTGGGTGACTTCCCCGGCCTTGTTGGGGTGGTAGGAGAAGTTCTGCACCCCAAAAAAAGGGATCCACCAACCCCAGAAGACACCTGATCCTGTGTTGGCGTGGTAGCTCAGGAAATCCATCTGCCAGGAATCCCTGGCAGTGCTTCCCCTCTCAGTGATCCCTGGAGGGGATGGGTTGAGCTTAAAGACCGACTTGGAACAAAAACCATCTGTCATGGGTTAGCATAGTTTAGATTTTGTTAGAAAGGACAGTCCAATCAGGAGTCAGTTTTTTAATTGGCAAGGTGGTTTGACCACTGAAAAGCAGAATAAGACTTTTGGCAATACTCAGATAAAGCTGAGAGTTTGGGGAGGGGCTCTTTTTTCTTCCGGGTGAGCGACTGAGGTAACATCTGCCGTGCAGGGCCGGGCAGGGCAGGGTAGGTCTCACTGCCCTTGGGTGACCCGGTCTGGCCAGCCGGCGCCTCCGGGAGCCGCTGCCCACAGGGGGAACCACCCGGCCACGCCTGGGCCAGGGAAAACCAGCAGCAGGGGAGGCGTCACGACCTGCTAATGCAGGCGGGAATCGTGATGGTTCGAGAGATCTCAGAGCGCAAAAGAACGCAGCAGGGGACAACTGCAGTTTGCTCAACAGCAGTACACTTCGTTAAGTGCACGCAGCACTTTATGTGATAGAGAGAAAGAAGAGAGAAGGGGAGAGGGAGAGGGATAGAGAGAGAGAAAGAGAAAAGGGGGAATAGCTACCAACAGAGAGACGGAGTCCTCGTGGTGCACGCTGACCAATAGACGTGTCTTCTTCTGTGGGGAGATCTCGAATCCGGGTCATCTTGAGGGGTCTCTTTATAGTCCTTTCCGAAGGGACAGGTAGCAGCCAGAAGGTGGGAAGACCATCAAGCAGGTACTTTGAAACAGGACGAAGAGCTCCGACACCTAGAGCAAATGTATCCATGTGTACAGCAATTGTCCACTCAGGGAACAGGTACAGGGCAAGTACAGAACAAACTGGTCCAAAGCCAGTTCAAAACCACTCCACCGTGCTGTGCCCATTGTTTCCATCAGGTTCCCATGGGGATGCATCGGTCCAATGAGAGCGCCTGCAGGCAATGGTTGGCAGACATCCCACCTCAGCCAGGCCAGAGCTCCTGTACTGGGGTCTCAGGTTTTAGTCCCAGCCTTTTTTGGAGTCTCCAGTCTCCATCCTTGGCGATGAGCGTGAGGCAGATGAGGAACTCAGGGACTGCCTCTTACACCTGCCCAGCGGGAGACGCCAGCGCCCCTGCTGGCCATGCCCGGAACTGCACCCAAGGAGAAAGCGCTCGCGGCCAAGAGAGGCTGGCGCTGGTTCCTGGTTCTGTGTGTGATCAATGCCAGCGCTGGTTCCTGGTTCTGTGCGTGGTCAATGCCGGCGCTGGTTCCAGGTTCTGTGTGTGGTTAATGCCGGTGCTGGTTCCTGGTTCTGTATGTGGTTAATGCCGGCGCTGGTTCCTGGTTCTGTGCGTGGTCAATGCCGGCGCTGGTTCCTGGTTCTGTGTGTGGTCAATGCCGGCGCTGGTTCCTGGTTCTGTGTGTGGTGAATGCCGGCGCTGGTTCCTGGTTCTGTGTGTGGTCAATGCCGGCACTGGTTCCTGGTTCTTTGTGTGGTTAATGCCGGCGCTGGTTCCTGGATCTGTGTGTGGTCAATGCCGGCACTGGTTCCTGGTTCTTTGTGTGGTTAATGCCGGCGCTGGTTCCTGGTTCTGTGTGTGGTCAATGCCGGCACTGGTTCCTGGTTCTTTGTGTGGTTAATGCCAGCGCTGGTTCCTGGATCTGTGTGTGGTCAATGCCGGCGTTGGTTCCTGGTTCTGTGTGTGGTCAATGCCAGCGCTGGTTCCTGGTTCTGTGTGTGGTTAATGCCGCAGTTGGTGCTGTCTGTTCTCTTTATTAGACACATCAATAAAGAACTGCTGTTCCTGTCCTCGTATCTTTGCCTGGGAGTCCCTTAATTTCAAAATTAGCATAATTAGGGGGGAGGGGGTTTACATTTTCCATTCCAAGGGAGGCTCCTGCCTTCCTTAGCAGACACCTGTCTGTCAAACCAAGACGGGTGGTGGTCAGGACTCTGGTACCGGTCTTTTGATGAAGGCTGCTGTAGTCTTCCTCACCTTTGCGCTTTTTACCTCTCTCTTCAGCGCATTCCTGGTGCTTCTTGTTTTTTCAGTCTGACCTGTTCTTAGCTAATTTTGCACACAGCAAGGTTCGTTAAAACTTGCTGCTGTCTTGCTCTTGATGGCGTTTCCTATCTCGCTTGCTCTGCCATCTTGCTTTCTTTGTTGTCTTGCTTGCTTTACCCCCACATCCTGTTACAGTCATTTGTGGTTAACCTTCTCTCATACATCGCTCAGGAGTGAAGGGAAACGACATTTTCACAATCGCACTGCTGAGCAGAAAACTTCACCTTGCCAGTGCTTTCCTTGCACAAAGGAGACAGAACAGTACTTTTATTCATTTTATTCAGTTTTATTCAATTTTATTCAATTATTTTATTCAATTATTTTATTCAAATTTTATTTTATTCAAATTTATTCTATTTTATTTAGTTCAATTTTATTCAATTTCATTCAATTTTATTCCATTTTATTCCATTTTATCCAGTTTAATTCACGAACAAAGGGAGAGGCCATGGGGGATTTCCCCACGGGGTCTCTCAAATTGCTGGACCATGCAATTTATCCTCCTTTCCATCCCAATTTCCCAGCCCCATCTCCCTCCCCCTTTCCTCATTGGCTGAGGCACTTGGGAGGTGCAGACTTCCCAACCCACCTACTGCACGTCCCCCTTGCTACGCACCCTGCCCTTCTCTAACACCGACACGTGACCAATGAAATGAGCTTGAACTCCACCCTGGGAGGGGAAATAACCCAAACCCGGGGATCACCCCCTGCCCCCTGCAGTGTCCCCCAGCCCTCCCATGGCCCCGGTCACACTACCAGACCTCCCGTGCTGCCCCCCAGAGCCCCGTGAAGCCCAGTCCCATATCCCCCAGTGTCCCCCATTGTCCCCCAGTGTCCCCCAGACCCCAATCCGAATGCCATTGCCCCCCGTCCCTCCCCCAAGTGTCCCCAGTGTCCCCCCAGCCCCTGATACCGAAATCAGCCGCAGTGAACTCCCGGACAGAACGGGAGGGATCCCAAAGCCGGAATTCTTGATCAGCTCGGGCTCACAGACAATCTCTCCTGCTCCTGTGGGTCAGGGGGACTCTGCCACAGAGAATTTATCCATCCCGATTATAAATATTCATTAAAATGGGCTTCCTATCCAATACAGAAACAGCACTTTACCTGGAAATCCTTTGCCTGGCTCCATATCTTTCAGGAAATCGTCCTATTGTCCTGGAGAGTTCCTAGAAAGCGTTCTGGGGCTCATCTTCACTGAGTGCCGCAATATCTCACATGACCTCACCTCAAACTTTCACTTTCAGCTTACGCTGTTCCTTCTGTGTCACTGAAATTGTTTAAAACCTGCTGGAGTTCCCTTTAAATCTTTCCCCATTGGTTCAAGCCATGTTTATTGTCCTGTGGAAATACTTTTACACCCTTTTATTGTTTTTGCTGGTCAGCCTTCCAGCCCTACCCAGCACCTGCAGCGTGTGGGGAAAAGCCACGCTATGGAAAGCCAAGTGTCCACAAAGCAGCCTTGAAACTTTATTCCAATGCAGGGACAGAGTTTCCACAGCCAGATCCCCCTGGGGTTCCTCTCTCAAGGTTTTGGAGGACTCAGCCTCCTTTCATCCCCAGCTCTCGGCTGCACCTTGCCTTCTTCCTTTCCGCATCAGCTGAACGGGGCTGCTGGGAAGGTGCAGCCCTCCCAAAACACCTCCCCCACATCCCTCTTGGACCTGTCAGTTCAGCTTCCCTCAAAGTCCAGAAGTTCAGCCTGTCTGCTTTGGACTGGTCAGACTTTGTGGGGACCCGTTTCTCCCATCACCCTCAAGTTCAGGAGTTCAAACTTTCTGCTCAAACCACCAGGCTCCTGTGAAAACCTTCACGTCTGTAGACACATCCAGACCCATTTTGAAGACACTGACACCATTTCTACTAAAGACCCCCCCAACCACTGAGTTGTTTTCAAAGACATCACCACCCATCTTTCCAATGAAATCCTTCCCTGCGAGGGTGCTGAGGCCCTGGCACAGGCTGCCCAAAGGAGCTGCGGCTGCCTGGCCCCTGTCCGTGTCCCAGGGCAGGTTGGGGTGCCTGGAGCAGCCTGGCACAGGGGAAGCTGTCCCTGTCCAGTCCCTGTCCGTGTCCCAGGGCAGGTTGGGGTGCCTGGAGCAGCCTGGCACAGGGGAAGCTGTCCCTGCCCAGTCCCTGTCCGTGTCCCAGGGCAGGTTGGGGTGCCTGGAGCAACCTGGCGCAGGGGAAGCTGTCCCTGCCCGGTCCCTGGCTGTGTCCCAGGGCAGGTTGGGGTGCCTGGAGCAGCCTGGCGCAGGGGAAGCTGTCCCTGCCTGGTCCCTGTCCGTGTCCCAGGGCAGGTTGGGGTGCCTGGAGCAGCCTGGCGCTGGGGAATCTGTCCCTGCCCAGTCCCTGGCCGTGTCCCAGGGCAGGTTGGGGTGCCTGGAGCAGCCTGGTACAGGGGAAGCTGTCCCTGCCCGGTCCCTGGCCGTGTTCGAGGGCAGGCTGGGGTGCCTGGAGCAGCCTGGCGCAGGGGAAGCTGTCCCTGCCCGGTCCCTGTCCGTGTCCCAGGGCAGGTTGGGGTGGCTGGAGCAGCCTGGCGCAGGGGAAGCTGTCCCTGCCCGGTCCCTGGCCGTGTCCCAGGGCAGGTTGGGGTGCCTGGAGCAGCCTGGCGCAGGGGAAGCTGTCCCTGCCCATGGCAGCAGCGCTGGCACTGGAGGCGCTTTCAGGTCGCTCCATCCCAAACCATTGCAGAGCCCCGGGGCCGGGATGGGCAGCGCCACCAGCTCGTGCTGCCGCCTGCTGGGGGCACCCGGAACTGCAACCTGGGGCGGTGCATGTGCAGTGCCGCTGTTGAACCCCGCTCGCTGCTGCCCTCCGGTGGGCAATTCCTGAACCGCAACAGCACGTCCAGTGCAGGAGATGTGCGGGCTAAAGAGGGAAAATCCCTGATTTGAAAGGAAAAAGAGATCCCTGAGCAAAACACCAGGCTTTTGCTTAAATTAATGGGTGATGCTGCCTCTACTCCCTTTATTTCATTTTTCTTTCTTTTTCTCTCTTCTGTTTTCCTATTTTTCCCTCCCAATGCTGCTTCTCTTGCATTGCCTCAAATCAGGAACTCTGGAACTGGCCCCGAACTGATCGTTCATCCTTTATTAATTGCTCTGAGCAGCACGTCCCACCTCCCTCAGCCACTCCTGGCGCTCCAGACCCCTCCCCAGCTCCGTCGCTTCCCCGGGCATGCCCCAGCCCCTCCAGGTCCTTGGTGAGTGAAGTGAAAAGGGAGTGCAGAGGAAAAAGGGAGGAGCGTTCCTCCATTGCCTGTCTGAAGATGGATGTTTGAAAAATAAAGCTTGAACAAAAACTGCAGGAAATGCTTTATTTTAGGAAATGAGGCGTCCTGCAGGAAAGGTGTTAAGAGAGCTACAGCGGATAGATCAGGTGAGCCAGCAGCAAATTCTGATAAACTTTTAATAAGCCAGGCCAGAAAGGATTAAATTTTTGATGCATTTTTTTCCACCAAGCAAGCAAGGAGCATTTTTTTCCCACTCCAGGCGAGCAAGCAGTGATTTTTTGGATCCATCAGGCAAGGCAGCCAAGGAGCTTTAGGAGGTGGCGGTGACATTGCCACTCCCAAAGGCCTCTGGCAGGAAGTGCCCAAATGGCCCCAGGTGCTGCCCGGTCTCTGCTGTCCTTGGCTGTCCTGGGCTGTCCTGGGCTGTCCTGGGCTCTCCTGGGCTCTCCTGTGCTGTCCTGACACTTCCAGCCCGGCCCTCGCTGCTCCTGCCTCCAAGACCACAGTGACCTTGGTGGCCACATGGCTCAGAGGGTTCCACTGACCACTGCCATGGCCATGGTGACCAGGAGAAGCCCCCAGAGGTGGGGGGAGGTCCTGGGGAGGCTCCCACCTGGGGAGACAAAGAGGGGGGTCAGGGGGACCATAAGTGGAGGGGTCATTGGGGCACTGGGGGGTCCGTGGGTTAGGGACAGGGGTGACGGGGGCCCTGAGGGTGTGGGGGTCAGAGGGGGCCATAACCAGGTCCCTGTCCCCTGTGCCCAACCATGGGTGGCCTTCCCCTCCCAACCCCAGTGGGTGTCCCCAGCACTGGATGTCCCTGTCCCCCTCAGCTGGCCCTGTCTGTGCCCATCCCCTGTGCCCAGCAATGGCTGTCCCTGCCCTTGTCCCCAGCACCAGGTGTCCTTGTCCCCAACCCTCACTGGGTGTCCCCAAACCCCCAGGTTGTCCACACGATGTCACCTTTCAGCCACTCGCAGTCGTATTTGCTGGAGTTCCCAGTGGAGTGAAGCTCGATGAGCTTCGTGTTCTCTTCCTCCCTTACATCAGCGACCTCGAAGATCTCAAAGGGAGGGATCAGCACCGCCTGCTTTGGATTCATGGAGAATTTCTGGATCTCCACGCCGTGGCACGTGTGCACCTTGAACTTCGTGGTTTTCCCTGAATCCCGGGACACCGTTTCGCTCATCGACGTTGGCACGAATTGACCGTAGCGAATTTTGTCTCCTTTATTCGGCTTGACCTCGTCCCCACTCAGTCCCAGGAACACGTCCCAACACTTGTCGGGGTGTCTCAGCGTCTGGACGGCCCGGGTCAGCAGGAAATGCAGTGATTTGAAGTGAAATTCGTCCCGGTACTTCTGGCTGGACTTTCCAGCCTCGCGCACGGCTGCGTTGAACTGAGAGAATAAGTCGGAGTTCATGGTGCAGGCCATGATGGCGATGGCCTGGTCTGGGGTGAGAGGGGATGACTCGGTCTTCTTCTTCTCCCACTCCTCTTTGGCCTTTGTCCAGTTCTTGGCAAACTCGCTGTTCTTGTCGAAGTCTGAGCGCTGGAGTTCCGGCAATCTCTTGGCCATGCTATCACTGCACTTCAGGTACTGGTCATCGAAGGAGTCCTGGGCCATGTCCAGGGGCACCACCTGGATGGCCACAGTGGCCACGGCCATGGCCAGCAGTGCCAGGGTCTGAGCCAGGGAGGCCATGGTGGGGAGAGGCCACAGGGACCAGTGTGGGACACTGGGGGACAGAGAGGGGACACAGGGGACACAGTGTGTGACACAGGGAAGACACTGGGAGACCCAGGGGACACCGTGGGACACTGAGGGGCCCCAGGGGACAACGATGGGACACAGGGGATGCTGAGTGACATGGGGGGACATGGGGAGGCTTCCTTGGTGTGGGTCTGGGGAGGGAGAGTGGGGTCAGCCTGGGGAGAAGGGACAGCCCAGCCAGGAGAGCCCTGGACATTTCCTGGGACCTGACCCCAAATCCTGGGGTCACTCCGGGAGCCCCCCAGGGTCCCAGAGCACCCCAATCCCACTCCCACAGTTCTGTGTCCCCCCTCCCAGTGTTTCCCAGTTCCTCTATTACCCCAGTCCCTCTCCCAGTCCCTTGTACCCCTCCCAGTCACCCCCTGCCCCCCAGCACCCTGACCCAAGGCCTGGGGTGCCCCAGTGTCCCCCTTGTCCCCCTGCCATACCCCAATCCCACTCCCAGTCCCATGAAATCCCTGGTGGCCCCTCAGAACCCCGATCCCACCCCATGTGCCCCCCAGTGCCCCCCAGTACCCTCCACTGTCCCCCAGCATCTCCCGTACTCAAATCCCA
Source organism: Phylloscopus whistleri (assembly GCA_017589585.1). Taxonomy (NCBI): domain Eukaryota; kingdom Metazoa; phylum Chordata; class Aves; order Passeriformes; family Phylloscopidae; genus Phylloscopus; species Phylloscopus whistleri. The sequence continues at coordinate 28,375 of JADMLD010000260.1, read as the reverse complement.
CTCCCACATCTCCGTGCCCCCCATTGCTGCTCCCAGAGTACCCCAGGACCCCAATCCCATTCCTGTGACTCCCCAGTGTCCCCCCAGACCCCAATCCCACAGCCCCCTGTGCCCCCCAAGTGTCCCCAGTGCCCCCCAGACCCCAATCCCACAGCCCCCTGTGCCCCTCAAGTGTCCCCAGTGTCCCCCCAGCCCCTGATACCGAAATCAGCCGCAGTGAACTCCCGGACAGAATGGGAGGGATCCCAAAGCCGGAATTCTTGATCAGCTCGGGCTCACAGCTGATCTCTCCTGCTCCTGTGGGTCAGGGGGACTTGGCCACTGGCAATTTATCCATCCTAATTATAAATATTCATTAAGATTGCCTTCTTAGCTAACACAAAACCAACACGTTTCCCATAAATAATTTGCATGGCACCGCCGCTTTCAAGAAATAATTTCTATTGTCCTGGAGCCATAAAAATCGTGTCTCTGTATCCCAGATGGCGTCACCTCGTTTTGGGAGGTGCTGCCCCTTCTGTCTTGCAGAACTTGCCAAAAGCAGTCACTGCAGTTCTCTTTATCTTTTTCTCCACAGCTTCCGGCCACCTGTGCCCTGCTGTGCCGGACTTTTACACCTTTGATGTTTTTTCCCAGTCAGTCTTTAAGCCCAATCCAGCACCTCCAGGGGAGCTGAAACTTTCTCTTCTCTCTCTCATTGCTCAGCCCCCAGGACCCCAATCCCACCGTCCCGTGTGCCCCCAGCGCCCTCCAGCCCCACTCCCCACTGCTCCCTGAGCTGCTGTCACACCTCAGACCCCAAATGGGCTCCCCTCTCAGGTGACACCCCTGGGGGCACCCCGATCTCCTTGGGGAGTGCCTGGGTGACTTCTCTGGCCTTGTTGGGACAGCAGCAGAAGTTCTGCACCCCAAAAAAGGGATTCACCAACCCCAGTAGACACCTGAACCCATGTTGGCGTGGTGGCTCAGAAAATCCATCTGCTAGGAACCCCCGGGAGTGCTTCCCCTCTCAGTGATCCCTGGAGGGGATGGGTTGGGATTCAAAGGGTTCTTTTGGAAACACCTCGGGCGCTGCTCTGCTCCAGAGCTGACACTTTTGTCCTGTGCACACCGAGTACCTGAGGCCGCAGGCCAGGCTCTGTCCCATCGATGCCCCAGAGCTTTGCTGGGGCTTTTCTCCTTCACAAATTGCAGCACCAGCTGGGCTGGGCCTGCAAGGGTGCGTGTGCCTGAGACGCGGCAGGGGCTGTGAAGCCAGAGCGGAACTCTGCTAAGTGCCTTTCCCGTGTCCCGTGAGGGGCCGGGCCACTGAAGGGGGGACCAAACAAGAGAGTGAGTGAAGCACCCGAGGGAAAAGGAGATAATGAGTCGAGGGAAAAGGGGATAATGAATCAAGGGAAAAGTGAGTCCCAAAATTCCAAAGGGATCCACGTAGAAAACTCCAGATGCAAAGAGAGGGGGGGAGTTACCTGATATTCCCCAAGAGAGCCCCCTGGGGAGAGTGATCGAAAATTGGGACAATTGGCCGTCCCAAGAAGGGAAAAATAATGGGAGGGTGATTCTTTACTGTATGGAGATATGGAGTAATAAAGAGATAAGAGAGCACCTATTTTGGCCCATTTTTGGGTCGTTTGAAGATTGGGTGTGGCAAGCACTCAGTATTTATGAAAATACTAAGGAGTCAGTACAACAACAACAACAAAGTCGATTATGCTGCTTTATGGTTGGGCTCCGGTGATTAAATGGTTTTACGGGAAGAGTTGAAGCCTTCATTGTTCTCATTGGTCCCGACAAAACAAGGAAAATCTAAAAAAGGAAAAAGAGGTTTGGGACCCCTTGGACAACCAACCCCCCCTATCCTCAAAGGCAACCTTTACCCAAAGCTTCCCTACCCCGCCCCACCAAGAATCCGAAAGTTGTTTACCCACGGGTCTGAGCAAAAGGCTGTCCCATCACCCAGGTGAACAAGAAGTAAAAGGTGCAAAGGGCAAAATTAACAAGAGGGGGTTCAGCCTTTGCCGTTAACACGAGGGGGGTTCAGCATTTGCCGTGAAGGGAAGTTCTCATGGGACCAGAACACACAGGCTCTGTGAATGTCCCATTGACAAAGGACATGGGAGGCAGTCCCGGGGGGACAGGATATTACCAAGGCTTTTAGTGAACACCAGAAAAAGGATAAATCCCCCATGGACTGGTTGGAAAGGCTTAGAAACAGCTTGAGGATGTACTCAGGGGTAGAAGACACACAAGGGAAGTTAGAAAAGTTATAGAAGGGTGGCAAGAACAGGGAATACAAAATTTATTGAAAGAAGTGCAGAAAGTGTAAGAGGGAAGAGGAAAAGTGAAAGGGAAGGCGAGAGTGTTGGTAGCCACAGTGGGAAAAGCAAGATGTGTGAAGCGGGAGGAGAGGAAGAGTAAACTCAGTTGACCAAAAGGCTTAAGTTGTGAATGCTATTATTGTGGGAAAAGGCTTTGAAAAGGCGAGTTTTAAAGAAAAGTGGTGATCTCACTGTAGGGCAGGATGTTTTCCTAAGGGGTTGTGCCCTCCCTGTAGAAGAGAGGAGCCAGAGATAACAAAACAAACATTATACCCGGCTGTACAAATAGGGAGATTTGAAGAAGGTTTTTTTAAGTGGTGGCAATTAAGTTGTAAATGGGGCAAGCGGTCAATTAGATACCCAAGCGGAAATAATAATAATAATAAAGTGCCGAAAATACTCCCGAGTCCTTTACTGGGCAGAACAAATGAAACATAAAAAGTAAAATAAGTATAAAAAAACCCATTTAAAACGGCAGTCACTCCCAGGCCCCCCTGAAGAATTTCCTTGCTGCCGAGAAGATGAAAATCCACGCTCCAGAAAGCAAAACCAGAGGCGTCGGGGAAGGCAGAGGGTTACTAAAGTGGGGAATACTGCTGGGAGTTCTGACTCTGCCACTTGGGATGTCCGGCCAACTTCAGCATGGGAGTTTGTAAATATAACAGCATTCGATTCGTTAAATGATGTGAGGGAAGCATCACAGCGTGTCACAATATAACTGCAATCCTCGAGGAAAATAAACTAAGGCAAATTAAAAAAAAAAAAAATCAATCTCCATTATTCCTGTTTGTAATCAGTGTAACCATGCTGTTTGGGTGGAGAATAAGATGGAATCAATTTTTATAGCACACTCTTAATCAAATTTGAGACCAAATTAAAGATAGAAAAAAAATTAAAACAACATAAGCAAAAAGCAAACCCACGACAAGAACAGAACACGACCTTGGAATGTTTATAAGGATAAGATTTAAGCCACAGCTCTAATCCACAGCCAGTATAATTGCTCAGCATTACAGTAGAGTATTAAGAAAAGTTATACATGATCATACAAAGTAGTAAATTAGTGAATTAACACAAATCAATCAATCAATTAATTAAGAAGGGGGGACTGTTATAAATGAAATTAATGATTTAAGTAATTTGTGTTAAATGTTATCGTTAATAATTATAAATATGTAGGGGCTATTAAGCAAACTGGAGAAATTGTAAGTATGTAGAAGCTATTAAGCAATAACTGTAAGTTGCAGAAACTGCAGAAACAGAATAGTTAGAGCCTGGTCTTGGTGCAGGATAATGTAACTTTGTATCATAGGACATGAAGAAATGGAGAAAACGGGAGATTTGGTGAAACCATGGTGACCACAGTGGGAAGTCCCCATGGATGTGCTGCGAGGAAGAGGAGAGACTTCATCCACCGACCACCCTGAGAGGGCAGAAGACCCCAGACTCCCGGAGTTAGAAGACTCAACTATGACCAGATATGGGAAAACATGGGGAGGGACCAAGGGGTGTGCGTAAACCAAAAAGTTATAAAAATGGGAAACTATGGGGAAAACTCGGAAAACTGTGCGTGGAGCACGAGTTGAGATTTGTACTCTCTGGCTTTCCCAGAGCGCTGCTTGCTTCAGCTTGTCACTTTAATAAAGGTTTATCTAATTGGCAATCAATTATTGGGTCCTTTCTATTTATCAGTATATGCTAATATATGTGAAGCAAGATGGAGGATTGTGGGAGTTGTCTGGGTCCTTCTTCTTCACCTTCTTCTCCCTTCTCATTCATGGTTTGGGGTGTTTTTTCCTAATTGGATGAAAAAAGGTCGGCATTGTGGGCCTTGGGTCGTCATTATTGAGTCAAAAGTATAAATAATACAGGTGTCGTCTCATAATTGGAGGATTGTCACTTAAATAACCTTGGAAAGGGTTAGAGAGACTCCATTTTCCCTTCATTTTCTAACTTAGTAGTTAGAGCTCACGGCTTGTGAGTCTGTAAAGAGATAAAAAATAATATACATCCAAGTCCAAACACAAACTGCGACCTACGTGTTCCGTGCATTAATCCCGACCTTAGCAGAGAAAAAGAAGCCAAAACCTTCACAGTTCCTGAGCCCATCAAGGGCTGAGCGCCTTCCCAAGCGGCTCCTCCCAAAGAGAGGCTTCTTGGGAATGGCAGCAGCAACCACCATCTCAATCCCACCTTGCTGCAGACACCCACTGTGGCCATGGGGACACCCGTGATAAGGCACAGGGGACACAGTGACACTCACTGGGGATGGGGGACAGGGACAGGGACATTCATTTGGGGTGGGGGGACAAGGACACCCAGCACTGGGGACAAGGATGGAGATACCCAGTGCTGGGGACACCCACTGGGGGTGGGGGGACAGTGAAACCCAGTGCTGGGGACACCCACTACGGGGACAGGGACAAGTCAGTCATTAAAACCGACACGGTCACGGACAAAGACTCTCGAACCAGTGAAAGTTACAAAAGTTACAAAAATAAACACCCGGTGTTTATTAAGACACCGGTGGGCTGCACGGGAAGTCGCCTCCTGGAGTCGTGGCAGCTCCGTACAAGGTTCTCTGCCCTCTGTTTATTTCCCAGAAGTCTTACATGCAATCCATATGCGTAAGCCCAGCACCTCCCATCCCTGTTCTGTATTGAAATGGGGCCATTAGTCAATCACGTGTGCGCAATTCTTCTCTTGAGTTGGGTCGGTGGTCTCGAATTGGGTCAGTGGTCTTGGGGGAGGAAGTCAGGAATGCCTTCATCACAATGACCTTTCTACCTCCTCATTGCTGGCAGGTCTCCGTGACCCTCTGGCACTCTCCAACATCCCATGCTTCGTGATCAATCAATGTGAAGTCCAGGTGCTGGTCATGGTTCCATTGGTTTCAGTCTGTTCTTATAACGGTTCATCGTCTATTCCATTTCCTTCTAGAAACAAAACTAGAACAAGCTCATAATGGCAAGCAATGAAACAATTAGCTCCAGCAAAAACACCTGATAATCATAAACCTATCCATTGTTTATCTAAATTGCATCTTGATGAGTATAAATTGCTTCTAAGCCTTGGCCAAAATTTCTATTCTTTAAAATCATGATTCAGCACAGGTTGCCCAAGAAGCTATGGCTGCCCGGTGCCTGTCCGTGTTTGAGGGCAGGTTGGGGTGCCTGGAGCAGCCTGGCATAGGGGAAGCTGTCCCTGCCCGGTCCCTGGCCGTGTCCCAGGGGAGGTTGGGGTGCCTGGAGCAGCCTGGCGCAGAGGAAGCTGTCCCTGCCCATGGCAGCAGCGCTGGCACCGGAGGCGCTTTCAGGTCGCTCCATCCCAAACCATTGCAGAGCCCCGGGGCCGGGATGGGCAGCGCCGCCAGCTCGTGCTGCTGCCTGCTGGGGGCACACAGAACTGCAGCTGGGGGCTGAGCATGTGCAGTGCCGCTGTTGCACCCCGCTCGCTGCTGCCCTCCGGTGGGCGATTCCCGAACTGCAACTCCCAGCATCCCCAAATCCCAGAGGGGGTGGGGCTGGGGGAAGCCAGAGGGGGCACCTGGGCCAGAGGGGGCACCTGGGCCAAGCTCCCAGCTCGGGCAGCATCATCCCTGAGCACAGGATTGGGTCCAGAGAGAGAGAGAGACTTTCCCAGCAGTGTTGGTGTGGGGAGCGACATCGAGCCCTGCTTGGGAATTGTCCCTTTTTGCTGCTGTGACAGAATTCTTTAATGGAATTGTCTGGATAGAATCATTTAATAAAATTGCTTCAATAGAACTGTTGAAAAGAGTTCTTTTTTTATTATTTAAGGCGACAGACTTGTTCAATGACGGCTTTGCTGGCCACAATGGTCACAGTGGTGATTGTGATGGTCACAGTGGCCTTGGTGGTTGTAGGGACCATGGTGTGTAGAGTGGGTGTGGTGGCCACAGTGACTGCAGTGACAGCAGTGGCCGCAGTGACCTCATGGTAGCAGGAGCTGCCAAGGTGACCAGAATAGCAGTGGTGGCCTTGGTAGCCTAGGTAGCCGCTTTTCTCCGAGTGTCTTGGTTTTATTGGTGATCATGGTGGCCACAGTGACCACAGGGCCCTTGTTGCTCATGGTGGTCATGGTGGCCACAGTCACCACATTGGCCTCGGTGACCTTGGTGGCCTCATGGATCAGAGGATCCCGGTGACCACTGCCAGGACTGTGGTGGCCAGGAGAAATTCTCCAAGATGGAAGGGGGCCACGGAGACACTCCCAGCTGGGGGACAAAGAGGGAGTCAGGGGGACCATAGGGTACAAAGAGGGCATTGGGGACGGCCATAATGGGGAGTTTGGGGTGACAGGAGATGTGACAGTGTGTGTGTAGGGGGGTAAGGGCAGGTACAGGGGTCAGGGGAGTCAGAGGGGTCATGGTGGGCTTAGGGGTCACAGGGGTCAGGAGGCGCCAGGGGTTCAGGGAGTGCCATGGGAGGGTCACTGCCCACCCACATCCAGCACACAGGGCCCGTCCCCACAGCACTGCCTTGGGTGGGGAGGGACAGGGTTGGAACGGGGACGTCCCTGTCCCTGTCCCTGTCCCTGTCCCTGTCCCTGTCCCTCACATGGCAGTGAATTCCCTGTCCCCTCCCAGATGTGAGGGTCCCCATCTCTGTGCCCTGTCAGGGGTGTTCCTGTCCCCATGCCCTCAATCAGTGTCCCCAGACTTGGTGTCCCCAGCCCTGGGTGTCCCTGTCCTTGTCCCCAGCACTAGGTGTCCTTGTCCTCCCACCCACAGTGGGTGTCCCTGACCCCCATCCCCACCGAGTGTCACTATGTCCCCTGTGCCCCGGCATGGGTGCCCCCATGGCCACAGTCGGTGTCCCCATCCCCCCCAGGGTGTCCCCTGTGGTCTCACCTGGCACGCATTCGGTGGGCTCTTGGTCTGAGGGCCCATTGGAGCGGAGCTGGATCACTGCCCTGTCCCCTTCCTGAGTGACTCTGGTGACCTCGAAAGTCTCGGAGGGCGGGATCAGCACCCCCCAGCTCTGTGGATTTTCAGAGAAAAGGCGAATATCCAACCCCTGGCACGTGTACACCCGAAACAACGTTTCCTTCCTGGAGCACTCGCCGGTTGTTTCGTTCTGCACAACCGACACGAACCGGTCGAACCGGACGGTGTCGCCCTGCTCTGCCTCGAACCGGACCCCGCACACATGGTGGAGGAACTCCTGACACTTCCCTCCCTGAGCCTCCCTCAGCGTGGCCAGGGCCTGGCTCAGCAGGAAATGAAACATTTTGAAGTGGAAGTTGTCGCGATATTCCCGTCACTGGAGTTCCCGTTACCTGTTTGTGTTTATCTGTGGGCCCTGGGAGTCCTGGCTCAGACAGCGGGACCTGCACGAGAGGTTCTGCAACAAAACCACCTGGTGTTGATTCCTGAGAAAGGATTTTGACTGCCAGAGGTGAGGCCTGGATGGAGCTGGGCAGGTTGAAAATTGGCTGCTCAAAGACTGACTGGGAAAAAAACCATCAGGGGATGTAAAAGTGAGGGCACAGCAGGGCAAAGGTGGCCAGAAGCTGTGGAGAAAGAGACCAAGGGAGCTCCAGGGAGGGTTTTTGGGAAGTTCTGCCTCACAGAAGGAGCGGCGCCTGCACAAAGCGAAAGTTGAAGGCGAGATCATCTAAGATGTTGGGGCACTCTGTGCAAATGACCCCCAGAGACCCCATTTTTATGACTCCAGGACAATAAAAATCATTTCTTGAAAGAGGCCGAGCCATGCTGATCATTTATAGGGAAAGTGGTGGTTTTGTGTCAGCTAAGAAGCCCATTGTAAGTTAATTTAGTTTTTTTTTATTATTATTTAATTTAGTTTTGGGTTAGCTAAGAAGCCCATTGTGATGAGTAGGAGAGATGAGCAGCCAATTTTCAACCTGCCCAGCTCCACCCAGGCCTCACCTCTGATAAGAGAGAGAAGAGAAAGTTTCAGCTCCCCTGGAGGTGCTTGATTGGGCTTAAAGACCGACTGGGAAAAAAACCATCAGAGGATGTAAAAGTGAGGGCAGAGCAGGGCAAAGGTGGCTGGAAGCTGTGGAGAAAGAGACAAGGGGAGCTCTAGGGAGGGTTTTTGGGAAGTTCTGCCTCACAGAAGGAGCAGCGCCTGCACAAAGCGAAAGTTGAAGGCGAGGTCATCTGAGATGTTGGGGCACTCAGTGAAAACGACCCCCAGAGAACCCATTTTTGTGTCTGCAGGACAACAAAAACTATTTCCTGAAAGAGGCGGAGCCATGCAAATTGTTTATGGGAAAGGTGCTGGTTTTGTGTTAGCTAAGAAGACAATCTTCATGAATATTTATAATTGGGATGGATAAATTCCCCGTGGCAGAGACCCCCTGACCCACAGGAGCAGGAGAGATCAGCTGTGAGCCCGAGCTGATCAAGAATTCCGGCTTTGGGATCCCTCCCGTTCTGTCCGGGAGTTCACTGCGGCTGATTTCGGTATCAGGGGCTGGGGGGACACCGGGGACACTTGGGGGGCACAGGGGACTGTGGGATTGGACTGTGGGAGCACCCTGGGGTAGTCCTAGGAATGGGATTGGGGTCCTGGGGTTGTCTGGGGGCAGCAATGGGGGGTACAGGGCTGTGGGGATGGCATTTGGGTACGGCAGACACTGTGGGGCACTGAGGGGCACATGGGATGGGATAGGGGTCCTGAGAGGCCACCAGGGATTTCATGGGACTGGGAGTGGGATTGGGGTATGGGAGGGAGACAAGGGGGACACTGGGGCAACCCAGGCCTTGGGTCAGCGTGCTGGGGGGCAGGGGGTGACTGGGAGGGGTACAAGGGACTGGGAGAGGGACTAGGGTAATAGAGGAACTGGGAAACACTGGGAGGGGGGGAGACAGCACTGTGGGAGTGGGATTGGGGTGCTCTGGGACCCTGGGGGGCTCCCGGAGTGACCCCAGGATTTGGGATCAGGTCTCAGGACATGTCCAGGGCTCTCCTGGCGGGGCTGCCCCTTCTCCCCAGGCTGACCCTACTCTCCCTCCCCAGCCCCACACCAAGGAAGCCTCCCCATGTCCCCCTAGGTCCCTCAGTGTCCCCTGTGACCCATTGGTGTTTGCTGGGGCCCGCCAGTGTCCCTGGTGTCCCCCAGTATCTTCCCCGACTCACACAGTGTGTCCCCTGTGTCCCTTCTGTGTCCCCCAGTGTCCCATACTGGTCCCCGTGGCCTCTCCCCGCCATGGCCCTGCTGGCTCAGTCCCTGGCACTGCTGGCAATGGCCGTGGCCACTGTGGCCATGGAGGTGTGGCCCCTGGACATGGCCCGGAGCTCCTTCGATGACCAGTACCTGAATTGTGGCGATAGCATGACCAAGAGTTTGCTGGAACTCCAGAGTTCAGACTTCCTCAACAACAGCGAGTTTGCCATGACCTGGACAAAGGCCAAAGAGGAGTGGGAGAAGCAGGGGTTGGTGTCATCCCCTCTAACCCCAGACCAAGCCATCGCGCTCATGGCCTACACCATGAACACGACCTTACACTCCCAGTTCAATAAGGCCGTGTACGAGGCTGGAAACTCCAGCCGGAAGTACCGGGACGAATTCCACTTCAAATCGCTGCATTTCCTGCTGACCCGGGCCGTCCAGACGCTGAGACGCCCCGACGAGTGTCGGGACGTGTTCCGGGGGGTGAGGGGGGTCCGGTTCAAGGTGAAGCAAGGCGACCAAGTCCGCTTCGGTTTATTCGTGCCGATGTTGCAAAGTGAAATGCTGGCATGGGATTCAGGGCGGGACAACACGATTCTCAAGGTGCACACGTGCCACGGAGTGGAGATCCAGAAATTCTCCACGTATCCAGCGAAGCTCTGGCTGATCCCTCCCTTTGAGACCTTCAATGTCACTGATGTCAGGGAGGAAGGGAACACGATGCAGATTGAGCTTCACTCCACTGGGAACTCCAGCAACTACGACTGCGAGTGGCTGAAAGGTGACATCGTGGGGACAACCTGGGATGATCAGGAACACTCAGTAAGTAAGTTGGGGACAAGGGCAGGGACAGCCATTGCTGGGCACAGGGGATGGGCACAGCCAGGGCCAGCTGGGGGGGACAGGGACACCCAGTGCTGGGGACACCCACTGAGGCTGGGGGGTCAAGGCCACCCATGGCTGGGCACAGGGGACAGGGACCTGGTTATGGCCCCCTCTGACCCCCACACCCTCAGGGCCCCCCTGTCACCTGTGTCCCTCCCCCATGGACCCCCCAGTGCCCCAATGACCCCCTCCCCCCACAGTCCCCCTGACCTCCCTCTTTGTGTCCCCAGGTGGGAGCCTCCCCAGCACCTCGTCCCACCTCTGGGGGCTTCTCCTGGCAACCGTGGCCATGGCAGTGGTCAGTGGAACCCTCTGAGCCACGAGGCCACCAAGGTCACTGTGGTCTTGGAGGCCACTGTGGCCACCGTGCTCAGGAAGGCCACCAGGACCCGCAGAAAACTGACACCACTAAGGCTACTGAGGCCATTGTGGCCACTGTGGTCGCTTGGGCCACTATGACCACTCTGGGCGTTGGGACCACCATGGTCACCACGGCCAGTGTGGCCACTGTGAGCCATGAGACCACTGTGGCCACTTTGGCTGCTTTCGTCACTGCAACTGCTGAGGCCACCATGGCCACTGTGGTCACCGTGGCCACCTTGGTCACTGTAACTACTGAGGCCACCATGGTCACTCTGGTCACCATGGCCACCTTGGTCACTGTAGCTACTGACCAAAGTCACCATGGCCACCACAGCCACTCTGGCCTCCATGGTCACGGTGACAACGGGTCCATCCTGGGGAAGCCCCTCCGAGACATGCCCAGGAGGGAGCGGCACAAGGCCAGCAGGACTAACCAGGGCTGGGCTGGAGCTGCCCGGACAGCCCAGGACAGCCCAGGACAGCCCAGGACAGCCCAAGACAGCCCGGACAGCAGAGACCGGGCAGCGCCTGGGGCCAGTTGGGCACTTCCCTCCAGAGGCCTTTGGGAGTGGCAATGTCACCGCCAACTCCTAAAGCTCCTTGGCTGCTTCACATGATGGATCCAAAAAATCACTGCTGGCTCGCTTGGAACGGAAAAAAATGCTGCTTGCTTGCCTGGTGGATAAAAAATGCATCAAAAATTTGATCCTTGCTGGCCTGGCTTATCAAAAGTTTATCAGAATTTGCTGCTGGCTCACCTGATCTATCCGCTGTAGCTCTCTTAACACCTTTCCTGCAGGGCACCTCATTTCCCAAAATAAAGCCTTTCCTGCAGTTTTTGTTAAAGCTTTATTTTCCAAACCCCCATCTTCTGACAGGCAGTGGAGAAGCGCTCCTCCCTTTTTCCTCTGTACTCCCTTTTCACTTCACTCACCAAGGACCTGGAGGGGCTGGAGCATGCCCAGGGAAGGGATGGAGCTGGGGAGGGGTTTGGAGCACGACGAATGGCGGAGGGAGCTGCGGAGTGCTGTTCAGAGCACTTAAAAAAAGGACGAATGATCAATTCCAAAGTTCCTGATTTCAGGCAATGCAAGAGAAGCAGCATTGGGAGGGAAAAATAGGAAAACAAAAGAAAGAAAAGAAAGAAAAATGAAATAAAGGCGGTAGAGGCAGCATCACCCATTAATTTATGCAAAAACCTGATGTTTTGCTCAGAAATCTCTTTTTCCTTTCAAATCGGGGGATTTTCCCTCTTTAGCCTGCACATCTCCTGCGCTGGCCGTGCCATTGCGGTTCGGGAATCGCCCACCGGAGGGCAGCAGCGAGTGGGGCTCAACAGCGGCACTGCGCATGCGCGGCCACCAGCTGCAGTTCCGGGTGCCCCCAGCAGGCGGCAGCACGAGCTGGAGGCGCTGCCCATCCCGGCCCCGGGGCTCTGCAATGGTTTGGGATGGAGCAACCTGAAAGCGCCTCCGGTGCCAGCGCTGCTGCCATGGGCAGGGACAGCATCCCCTGTGCCAGGCTGCTCCAGGCACCCCAACCTGCCCTGGGACACGGCCAGGGACCAGGCAGGGACAGCTTCCCCTGCGCCAGGCTGCTCCAGGCACCCCAACCTGCCCTGGGACATGGCCAGGGACCGGGCAGGGACAGCTTCCCCTGCGCCAGGCTGCTCCAGGCACCCCAACCTGCCCTGGGACACGGCCAGGGACCGGGCAGGGACAGCTTCCCCTGCGCCAGGCTGCTCCAGGCACCCCAACCTGCCCTGGGACACGGCCAGGGACCAGGCAGGGACAGCTTCCCCTGCCCCAGGCTGCTCCAGGCACCCCAACCTGCCCTCGAACACGGACAGGCACCGGGCAGCCACAGCTTCTCTGCCCAACCTGTGCTGAATCATGATTTTAAAGAGTAAAAATTTTAGCCAAGGCTTAGAAGCAATTTATATTCATCAGGATGCAATTTAGATAAACAAAGGATATCTTAATGATTATCAGGTGTTTAGTCTAGAGCTAATTGTTTCATTGCTTGCCATTATGGGCTTGTTCTAGTTTTGTTTCTAGAAGGAAATGGAATACACGATGAACTGTTATAAGAACAGACTGAAACCAATGGAACCATGCCCAGCACCTGGACTTCACATTGATTGATCACGAAGCAGGGGATGTTGGAGAGTGCCAGAGGGTCACGAACACCTGCCAGCAATGAGAAGGTGGAAAGGTCATTGTGATGAAGACATCCCTGATTTCCTACCCCAAGACCACTGACCCAATTCGAGACCACCAACCCAATTCAAGAGAAGAATTGCGCACACGTGAATGACTAATGGCCTCATTTTAATACAGAGCAGGTATGGGAGGTGCTGGGATTATGCATATGTATTGTATGTAAGATTTTTGGGAAATAAACAGAGGGCAGAGAACCTTGTACGGAGCTGCCACAACTCCAGGAGGCGACTTCCGTGCAGCCCACCGGCGTCTGAATAAACACCGGGTGTTTATTTTTGTAACTTTTGTAACTTTCACTGGTTCAAGAGTCTTTTATTGTGATCCTGTCGGTTTTAACGACTGTCTTGTCCCTGTCCCTGCAGTGGGTGTCCCCAGCACTGGGTTTCACTGTCCCCCCGCCCCCAAGTGGGTGTCCCCAGCACGGGGTATCTCCGTCCTTGCCCCCAGCACTGGGTGTCCTTGTCCCCCCACCCCAAGTGAATGTCCCTGTCCCTGTCCCCCACCCCCGGTGAGTGTCGCTGTGTCCCCTGTGCCTTATCACGGGTGTCCCCATGGCCACAGTGTGTGTCTGCAGCAAGGTGGGATTGAGATGGTGGTTGCTGCTGCCATTCCCAAGAAGCCTCTTTGTGGGAGGAGCCGCTTGGGGAGGAGCTCATCCCTTGATGGGCTCAGGAACTGTGAAGGTTTTGGCCTCTTTTTCTCTGCTAAGGTCAGGATTAATGCACGGGACATGTAGGTCGCAGTTTGTGTTTGGACTTGGATGTTTATTATTTTTTATCTCTTTACAGACTCACAAGCCGTGAGCTCTAATTAGTAAGTTAGAAAACGAAGGGAAAATGGAGTCTCTCTAACTCTTTCCAAGGTTATTTAAGTGATAATCCTCCAATGATGACATGACACCTGTGTTATTTATACTTCTGACTCAATAATGACCACCCAAGGCCCACAATGAGGACCTTTTTTCATCCAATTAGGAAAAAACACCCCAAACCATGATTAAGAAGGGAGAAGAAGATGAAGAAGAAGGACCCAGACAACACCCAGGATCCTCCATCTTGCTTCACATATATTAGCATATACTGGTAAATAGAAAGGACCCAATAATTGATTGCCAATTAGATAAACCTTTATTAAAGCGACAAGCTGAAGCAAGCAGCACACTGGGAAAGCCAGAGAGCACAAGTATCAACTCATGCTCCACGCACAGCTTTCTGAGTTTTCCCCACAATTTCCCATTTTTATAACTTTTTAGTTTACGCACACCCCTTGATCCTTCCCCATGTTTTCCCATATCTGGTCATAGTTGAGTCTTCCAACTCCGGGAGCCTGGGGTCTTCTGCCCTCTCACGGTGGTTGATGGATGAAGTCTCTCCTCTTCCTCGCAGCACGTCCATGGGGACTTTCCGCTGTGGTCACCATGGTTTCACCAAATCTCCTGTTTTCTCCCTTTCTTCATGTCCTAGGATACAAAGTTACATTATCCTGCACCAAGACCAGGCTCTAACTATTCTATTTCTGCAGTTTCTGCAACTTCCAGTTATCGCTTCATAGCTTCTACATCTTTACAATTTCTGCAGTTTGCTTAATAGCCCCTACATGTTTATAATTATTAACGATAACATTTAACACAAATTCTCTAAGCCATTCATTTCATTTATAACACCGGGCACCCGGGCTGACGGTGAGAGGGTTTGTTTTAGTGGGGTAGGTGCTAATCAGGCCCCAGGTCAGTGGCTGCTCTCACCAGCAGAGGCTCACCCCACGGCACAAGAAGCAGCTCTGGGCTGGGCTCTGGCAGCAGCAGCGAATTCCCTTCCCCGAGCAGCAGCTCCGACCGCCCTCCCCCGAAGCCGAGAGAGGGAGAGCGCCAGCAGCTGCCCCAGCCCCCTCTTTTATCAGCCCAATTCTCTGGGTATCTCTGCCCCTGGGAGAGAAACTCCCAGAGAAGAGAAGTGCAGCCAGGTGCCCTCCTCCCCTGAGCTGGGACACTGCTTTTGTTTTTCTTCAGTACCGAGTCATTAGCGTCTCCTAGCAATTAATGGGGAAAAATTCTGTAAGCAAAAAGGAGCAAAAGGAAAGAGACCTGGGGGAAACAACCCCTCACTTTATAAATTTAAATGTTTATTAGATCTCAACAAGATAACCAAAAGGCTGAATAAGGAAAAAGGGACAGCGCTGGGTGCTCGGCTGCAGCTGGGGGCACATCCACAAAATGGCGGCTCTGCCTTTTATACCCATGGTGTTGCATCAGCCAAACCCACACCCATGGCAGGGACACATGGAAACATTTTCCTTGGTGGCCTCCTTTCTCTGGGGGTCCTGGTGGTCTTGGTGATTGTGGTGGCCGCAGTGACCACAGGGACCTTGGTGGTGGCCATGGTGGCCATGGTGGCCACAGTGACTACAGTGACCACAGTGGCTCAGAGGATCCTGGTGGCCACTGCCAGGGCTGTGGTGGCCAGGAGGAATCCTCCGAGGTGGAAGGAAGCCAAGGGGATCCTCCCACCTGGGGGACAAAGATGGCCATAAGGGGACCATGGAGGACAAAGAGGGGGTTGGGGACGGCCATAATGGGGGTTTGTGGTGACAGGAGAGGTGACAGGGTGTGGGAGGGGTAAGGGCAGGAACAGGGGTCAGGGGAGTCAGGGGGGTCATGGTGGGCTTAGGGGTCACAGGGGTCAGGGGGTGCCAGGGGTTCAGGGAGTGCCATGGAGGGTCCTGGCCCACCCACATCCAGCACACAGGGCCCGTCCCCACAGCACTGCCTTGGGTGGGGAGGGACAGGGTCAGAACAGGGGCATCCCTGTCCCTGTCCCTGTCCCTGTCCCTGTCCCTGTCCCTCACATGGCAGTGAATTCCCTGTCCCCTCCCAGATGTGAGGGTCCCCATCTCTGTGCCCTGTCATGGACGTTCCTGTCCCCATGCCCACCATGGGTGTCCCCAGACTTGGTGTCCCCAGCACTGGGTGTCCCTGTCCTTGTCCCCAGCACTGGGTGTCCTTGTCCTCCCACCCACAGTGGCTGTCCCTGACCCCCATCCCCACCGAGTGTCACTATGTCCCCTGTGCCCTGGCATGGGTGCCCCCATGGCCACAGTGGGTGTCCCCATCCCCCCCAGGGTGTCCCCTGTGGTCTCACCTGGCACGCATTCGGTGGGCTCTTGGTCTGAGGGCCCGTTGGAGCGGAGCTGGATCACTGCCCTGTCCCCTTCCTGGGTGGCTCTGGTGACCTCGAAAGTCTTGGAGGGTGGGATATGCACCCCCCAGTTCTGTGGATTTTCAGAGAAAAGGCGAATATCCGCCCCCTGGCACGTGTACACCCGAAACAACGTTTCCTTCCCGGAGCACTCGCCGGTTGTTTCGTTCTGCACAACCGACACGAACCGGTCGAACCGGACGGTGTCGCCCCGCTCTGCCTCGAACCGGACCCCGCACACATGGTGGAGGAACTCCTGACACTTCCCTCCCTGATCCTCCCTCAGGGTGGTCAGGGCCTGGCTCAGCAGGAAATGAAACATTTTGAAGTGGAAGTTGTTGCGGTATTCCCGTCACTGGAGCTCCCGTTACCTGTTTGTCTTTATCTGTGGGCCCTGGGAGTCCTGGCTCAGACAGCGGGACCTGCACGAGAGGTTCTGCACCAAAACCACCTGGTGTTGATTCCTGAGAAAGGAATTTGACCGGCAGAGGTGAGGCCTGGATGGAGCTGGGCAGGTTGAAAATTGGCTGCTCAGAGATTGACTGGGAAAAAAAACCATCAGAGGATGTAAAAGTGAGGGCACAGCAGGGCAAAGGTGGCTGGAAGCTGTGGAGAAAGAGACAAAGGGAGCTCCAGTGAGGGTTTTTGGGAAGTTCTGCCTCACAGAAGGAGCAGCGCCTGCACAAAGCGAAAGTTGAAGGCGAGGTCATCTGAGATGTTGGGGCAGTCAGTGCAAACGACCCCCAGAGACCCCATTTTTTTGTCTGCAAGGCAACAAAAACTATTTCCTGAAAGAGGCGGAGCCATGCAAATTGTTTATGGGAAACGTGCAGGTTTTGAGTGAGCTACGAAGACAATCTTCATGAATATTCATAATTAGGATGGATAAATTCCCAGTGGCAAAGCCCCCCTGACCCACAGGAGCAGGAGAGATCCACTGTGAGCTCGAGCTGATCAAGAATTCCGGCTTTGGGATCCCTCCCGTTCTGTCCAGGAGTTCACTGCGGCTGATTTGGGTATCAGGGGCTGGGGGGACACCGGGGACACTTGGGGGGCACAGGGGGCTGTGGGATTGGGGTCTGGGGGACACCGGGGACACTTGGGGAGCACAGGGGACTGTGGGATTGGGGTCTGGATGACACCGGGGACATTTGGGGGGCACAGGGGGCTGTGAGATTGGGGTCTGGGGGCACACTGAGGTAGTCACAGGAATGGGATTGGAGTCCTGGGGTGCTGTGGGGGCAGCAATGGGGGGCACAGGGCTGTGGGGGTGGGATTTGGGTATGGCGGGCACTGAAGGGCACTGGGGGGCACTGGGGGGCACTGGGGGGCACTGAAGGGCACTGGGGGGCACTGGGGGGAAGTGGGGGGCACAGGGGATGGGATCGGGGTACCGAGGGGCCACCGGGGATTTCATGGGACTGGGAGTGGGATTGGGGTATGGGAGGGAGACAAGGGGGACACTGGGGGACCCCAGGCTTGGGTCAGCGTGCTGGGGGGCAGGGGGTGACTGGGAGGGGTACAAGGGACTGGGAGAGGGACTGGGGTGATAGAGGAACTGGGAAACACCGGGGTGGGAACAGAACTGTGGGAGTGGGATTGGGGTGCTCTGGGACCCTGGGGGGCTCCAAGAGTGACCCCAGGATTTGGGATCAGGTCCCAGGACATTTCCAGGGCTCTCCTTGCTGGGCTGCCCCTTCTCCCCAGGCTGACCCCACTCTCCCTCCCCAGACCCACACCAAGGAAGCCTCCCCATCTCCCCCCCCCGTGCCCCTCAGTGTCCCCTGCGTCCCATCGTTGCCCCCTGGGGCCCCTCAGTGTTCTCTCAGTGCTCCCTGGTGTCCCTCAGTGTCTTCCCTATGTCACACAGTGTGTCCCCTGCGTCCCCTCTCTGTCCCCCAGGGTCCCACACTGGTCGCCGTGGCCTCTCCCTGCCATGGCCCCCCTGGCTCAGACCCTGGCCCTGCTGGCCATGGCCGTGGCCACTGTGGCCATGGAGGTGTGGCCCCTGGACATGGCCCGGAACTCCTTCGATGACCAGTACCTGAAGTGCAGTGATAGCATGACCAAGAGTTTGCCGGAACTCCAGAGCTCAGAATTCCTCAACAACAGCGAGTTTGCCAAGAACTGGACAAAGGCCAAAGAGGAGTGGGAGAAGCAGGGGTTGGTGTCATCCCCTCTCACCCCAGATCAGGCCATCGCCCTCATGGTCCACACCATGGACTCGGACTTATACTCCCAGTTCAACGCGGCCATGCACGAGGCTGGAAACTCCAGCCAGAAGTACCGGGACGAATTCCACTTCAAATCGCTGCATTTCCTGCTGACCCGGGCCCTCCAGACGCTGAGACACCCCAACGAGTGTCGGGACGTGTTCCTGGGGGTGAGGGGTGTCCATTTCGAGGTGAAGCAGGGAGGCCAAGTCCGCTTCGGTATATTCGTGCCGATGTTCCTGAACGAAGCGGTGGCCTGGAATTTTGGGAGGGACACAAAGTTCAAGGTGCACACATGCCACAGTGCGGAGGTCCAGAAATTCGCCAAGCATCCAGAGCAGGAGCACGTGCTGATCCCTCCCTTTGAGACCTTCAACGTCACTGCTGTCAGCAAGGAAGGGAACACGACGCTGATCGAGCTTCGCTCCAATGGAAACTTCAGCAACTACGACTGCGAGTGGCTGAAAGGTGACATCGTGGGGACAACCTGGGGGGATGGGGGACACGCAGTGAGGGCTGGGGATAAGGACGCCCAGTGCTGGGGACACCCACTGGGGTTGGGGGCACAAGGCCACCCATGGTTGGGCACAGGGGACAGGGACCTGGTTATGGCCCCCTCTGACCCCCACACCCTCAGGGGCCCCCTCTCACTCCTGTCCCTCCCCCATGGTCCCCCTGGTGCTCCCATGACCCCTCCACTTATGGTCCCCCTGACCCCTTCTTTGTGTCCCCAGGTGGGAGCCTCCCCAGGACCTCCCCCCAACTCTGGGGGCTTCTCCTGGCCACCGTGGCCATGGCAGTGGTCAGCGGAACCCTCTGAGCCACGAGGCCACCAAGGTCACTGTGGTCTTGGAGGCAGGACCAGCGAGGGCCGGGCTGGAGCTGCCAGGACAGCCCAGGACAGCCCAGGACGGCAGAGACTGGGCAGCACCTGGGGCCAGTTGGGCACTTCCCGACAGAGGCCTTTGGGAGTGGCATTGTCATCACCAGCTCCTAAAGCTCCTTGGCTGCCTCGCTTGATGGATTCGAAAAATCACTCCTTGCTTGCCTGGAGTGAAAAAAAAATGCTGCTTGCTTGCCTGGTGGATAAAAAATGCATCAAAACTTTAATCCTTGCTGGCCTGGCTTATCAAAAGTTTATCAAAAGTTGCTGCTGGCTCACCTGATCTATCCGCTGTAGCTCTTTTAACACCTTTCCTGCAGGGCGCATCATTTCCTAAAATAAACCACTTCCTTGAGGTTTTGTTAAAGCTTTATTTTACAAACCTCCATCTTCAGAGAGGCAATGGAGGAACGCTACTCCCTTTTTCCTCTGCACTCACTTTTAATTTCACTCTCCAAGGACCTAGAGGGGCTGGAGCATGCCCAGGGAAGGGATGGAGCTGGGGAGGGGTCTTGGAGCATCAGGAGTGGCTGAGGGAGGTGGGAGGTGCTGCTCAGAGCAATTAAAAAAGGACGAATGATCAGTTCGGGGCCAGTTCCAGAGTTCCTGATTTGAGGCAATGCAAGAGAAGCAGCATTGGGAGGGAAAAATAGGAAAACAGAAGAGAGAAAAAGAAAGAAAAATGAAATAAACGGGGTTGAGGCAGCATCACCCATTAATTTATGCAAAGACTTGGTGTTTTGCTCAGGAATCTCTTTTTCCTTTCAAATCAGGGGATTTTCCCTCTTTAGCCCGCACATCTCCTGCACTGGCCGTGCCGTTGCGGTTCAGGAATCGCCCACCGGAGGGCAGCAGCGAGCGGGGCTCAACAGCGGCACTGTGCATGCACCGCCCCAGCTGCAGTTCCCGGTGCCCCCAGCAGGCGGCAGCACGAGCTGGCGGCGCTGCCCATCCCGGCCCCGGGGCTCTGCAATGGTTTGGGATGGAGCGACCTGAAAGCGCCTCCGGTGCCAGCGCTGCTGCCATGGGCAGGGACAGCTTCCCCTGCGCCAGGCTGCTCCAGGCACCCCAACCTGCCCTGGGACACGGACAGGGACCGGGCAGGGACAGCTTCCCCTGCGCCAGGCTGCTCCAGGCACCCCAACCTGCCCTGGGACACGGCCAGGGACAGGGCAGGGACAGCTTCCCCTGCGCCAGGCTGCTCCAGGCACCCCAACCTGCCCTGGGACACAGACAGGGACCCGGCAGCCGCAGCTGCTCTGGGTAGCCTGTGCCAGGGCCTCAGCACCCTCCCAGGGAAGGATTCCTCTCAATATCCCATCCATCCCTGCCCTCTGGCAGTGGGAAGCCATTCCCCTTGGCCTGTCCCTCCATGCCCAAAGTCCCTCCCCAGCTCTCCTGGGGCTGCTTTAGCCAGGAAGGGGCTTTGGTGCCTCCCTGGGTCGCTCTCCAGGCTGAACACCCCCAGCTGTCTCCACAGCAGAGCGGCTTCACCCCTCGAAGCCTCTCCCTGGCTTCCTCTGGACTGGCACCAGCAGCTCCACATCTTCTCTGTGCTGGGGCCCGGAGCTGGCAGAGCGATCCCAGTGGGAACATCCCACAGTGGGAAGGGCTCAGTGCCTGCCCCACTCCCATCCCAGAGCCAACACCCCACACGGGGCACCCCAAGGGCTCCAGTGGCTCGCTCTCTTTCTCCAAGAGGAAACATGCCCAGTGGCAGCAGAGCAAGGCTTCTGGCCAACCACCAAGGTATTCTGGATTTTTGGCGGCCAAGATGGCTCCCTTCCGGCTGGCGCCATTTCCGATTCTGGATGTGCAGGAACTGGAAGAGGCCGGATCAGAGGAGGAGGGACTTGTGCTAGGGAGGAATTTCCCAATGAAGGGGGAGGGTCCCTGTATCCCTGGTTGGTGCTTGAGAGGTTTGGGTTTCTCTGAAACTCTTTTCCCAGAGAGTTTTCTGTCAACAAGAGACACGTTTATCTAACTGTAACCTTTGTTTACATTCCTTTCTTTGGGAGGGACTTCTTCATGATGTCCCTCTGACTTGACCAATGTGATTGAAGAAGTTTCTTTCACCAATTGAGTTGTTCTCTGTAGAACAGGATAAAAGGGAAGGAATTGGCAGAAATAAACAGAGTCATTGTCAGCCTTCTGAAGTTGGAGTCTGTGTCCTTGTGGTCTTTAACAGCGTCAGGTCCCAACATGAGGGTGGCACTCGACAGAAGGGTGGAACCCGTCGCAGGAGAGGGACCTGATGCAAAGGAGGCGAACAGGAAGGACGGCAGGAATGACCTCAAAATGGCGGTTCCCCTTGAGGGCCGGATGCCATTTTGTGTGGAGTAGGGAAGAGGGATGGGATGGAAAGATGGTGGAACATGGGGGAGGATAAAACTCAGGATGGGTTGTGTAAGCCCATCCTGAGAAGGGGACAGAAGGGGACAGGAGATGGTGGAAGGACGGTGGCACTTCTGCGCCTTTCGGCGGTTTCCATCTCCTGACCCTCCCTGAAGGGACAAAGGGTTTGGAACGCGGGGGGCAGAAAATACAAACTGGGAAAGAGAACTCCAGTTTGGAATATTTAAAAGGGCCCCGTAAACTAAACACAAGAGGTGGTAAAACTTAAACAATTAATAAACGAAACTTCCCCCCAATATTACAGCTTCCCTAACCCATGTGTACGTGTCTCCTTTCAGCCTGGGAGATCACACTCCCCCATGGCTGTCCCTGATGGAAAGGGATCGCCCACCCACAAGACACTGAAATGTAAAACAACAAAAATGCCTGGATCCCAGGCGGCTTTGCCACCAACTTAAACTCACAAACTCTGGTGGATCCAAGCGGTTCAGAAGGTGTCCTGTGGGGTGTGGTAGGGTGACTTTATGCTGCTTGTATCCCCAATCGTCTGTTCTGTTTGTGCTGTATATTGTGTTCTCTACCTTTAAAACTTGTTCTGGGAGTGAAGGGGGAGAAAGAACAGCGCGCAGTTTGTTTTGAGAAAACTGCCTGACTCTTCTCTCCGACGTTCGTCTGAGGCACGGACAGCGGTGGGACAGAGATCTCCTGTGCTTTTAGTTAGTTTTAGCTAGCTAGCTAGGGCAGAGAAGACTCCCTGGACTGTTTTTTTTTCCTTTTTCTTGGGACTGTTTAAATCTGCTGAGGACTGAAAAACCCAGAGGAGCAGCGAGGGCTGGCACCTGCGGCCCCGCCGGGCCTGGACCTCCGGAGAGGCTGAGTGAGCTGAGCTACACCCACGGCAAGGACTGTCTCTGTTTGCCATCTCTCTTCGGAGCGGGCAGAGGTTTTATTGTTTCATATTATTAATTCTTTGCATTTGTGGGAATTTTGTTTGTTAAATAAATCGTTTGTTCCACTTTTCTCCGAGGAAGTTCTTTTCCCGGACCGGCTGGGGGGAGGGGCCGTTTGGGTTTGCTCTTCCAGAGGAACCCCTTCGGAGGTTTTTCCCCAAATTTGCCCTAAACCAGGACAGTTACGGAATCAAAAATGTGTTATTCTATTTCATCTGCTGAAACCGGCTGGGGAGACGTTTTTTTGGGTTTTTTTTCCTCTTTATCTCTTGTAACTCTGGAAGGAGGAAGGGGAGGGGAGGGGCAGGTGCCTTCTGATAACGGGCCATGAACACCTCCCAGGACTGTACCCTCCCCAGAGCCCCCAGAGCATTTCATAATCCCATTGTGAGATGCCCCACCCAGTGGGGGGAGTCAACGATTCCTGCCTGGAAAAAACTGAGACTGGGGGAACAGGAGCTCTCTGGCTTCACCACAATTTCTGGGAGGAAGACCAAACCTCATCTCACCATCACCGGACCCCATCTCACCATCACTGGACCCTTCTCACCATCCCTGGACCCTTCTCACCATCCCTGGGCCCCTCTCACCATCACTGGACCCTTCTCACCACCCCTGTACCCTTCCCACCATCCCTGAGCCCTTCTCACCATCACCAGACCCCTTCTCACCATCCCTGGACCCTTCTCACCATCTCTGGGCCCTTCTCACCACCCCTGGACCCTTCTCACCATCTCTGGGCCCTTCTCACCATCCCTGGACCCTTCTCACCACCCCTGGACCCTTCTCACCATCTCTGGGCCCTTCTCACCATCCCTGGACCCTTCTCACCACCCCTGGACCCTTCTCACCATCTCTGGGCCCTTCTCACCATCACTGGACCCTTCTCACCATCCCCGGACCCTTCTCACCATCTCTGGGCCCTTCTCACCATCCCTGGGCCCTCCTCACCATCTCTGGGCCCTTCTCACCATCCCTGGACCCTTCTCACCACCCCTGGACCCTTCTCACCATCTCTGGGCCCTTCTCACCATCCCTGGACCCTTCTCACCACCACTGGACCCTTCTCACCATCACCGGACCCTTCTCACCATCCCTGGACCCTTCTCACCATCCCCGGACCCTTCTCACCACCCCTGGACCCTTTTCTCTCACGATCATCTCTGCTCCAACAGAACCACATCTGCCACTCCAGGAGGACTCACTGTGGGCTGCTCCCAGCACCCTGACCAACAGGGTGTCAGGTTGGAGCTCTGACTCTGTCAGGGTTTTCCAAAATTGTTATTTATTTGTTTGCTTGTTGGGTTGGTTGGTTTTGTTTTCTACTACATTTCTATTTTTAATATTCCCAGTAAAGAACTGTTATTCCTATTCCCAAATCTTTGCCTGAAATCTCCTTAATTGCAAAATTCTAATTTGGCGGGGGGTGAGGGATTTACATTTTCTATTCTAGGGGGGGCTTCAGCTTTCCCTGGCGGATACCTGTCTGTCCAAACCAAGACACGGATCAATGCCGGATCAATGCCAGATCAGTAGCAGATCAATGCCGGAGCAATACCAGATCAATAGCAGATCAATGCCAGATCAATACCGGATCAATGCTGAATTAATGCCGGATCAATAGCAGATCAATGCTGGATCAAAGCCAAATCAATACCGGATCAATGCCAGACCAATACCGGATCAATGCCAGATCAATGTTGGATCAATAGCAGATCAATGCCAAATCAATACCGGATCAATGCCAGATCAACATCGGATCAATAGCAGATCAATGTTGGATCAATAGCAGATCAATGCTGGATCAATAGCAGATCAATGCCAAATCAATACCGGATCAATGCTGGATCAATACCGGATCAATAGCAGACCAATGCTGGATCAATAGCAGATCAATACTGGATCAATGCCGGATCAATAACGATCCCATTCCCGTTCCCATTCCTGGGATTGAGTCCCAAACTCCACCTGCACCAGAAAGTTCCAGAATTCCCCCCCAAACTTTATCCTGGGACAGATCAATACAGAGCAATATAGATCAATACGGATCAATACAGATCAATACAGGTCAATGTGGATCAATATGGATCAATACAGGTCAATATGGATCAATACGGATCAATACAGAGCAATACAAGTCGATACGGATCAATACAGGTCAATATGCATCAATACAGCTCAATATGGATCAATACAGATCAATACAGGTCAATACGGATCAATACGGGTCAATACAGATCAATACAGGTCAATACAGATCAATACAAATCAATACAGGTCAATACGGATCAATACGGATCAATACAGGTCAATACAAATCAATACGGATCAATACAAATCAATACAAATCAATACTGATCAATACAGATCAATACAGGTCAATGCTGGGTTAACGCTGGAATGATGCCGGATCAATGTCAGATCAATACCAGACTGATCCTGCCCCAATACCTGATCAATGTCAGATCAATGCTGCACCAATCCTGCCCCAATACCTGATCAATACTGCACCAATACTCAATCAATGCTGCACCAATCCTGCCCCAATACCTGATCAATACCAGACTGATCCTGCCCCAATACCTGATCAATGCTGCACCAATACCTGATCAATACCTGATCAATGCTGCACCAATCCTGCCCCAATACCCGATCAATGTCAGATCAATACCTGGATCAATCCTGTTCTGATACCTGACCAATGTCAGATCAATACCTGGATCAATACCTGCCCCAATACCTGATCAATGTCAGATCAATACCTGGATCAATACCTGCCTCAATCCTGCCCTGATTCCCAATCAATGCCAGATCAATACCACACCAATACCTGATCAATACTTCACCAATACCTGATCAATACCAGACTGATCGTGCCCCAATACCTGATCAATACCTGGATCAATACCTGCCTCAATCCTGACCTGATTCCCAATCAATGCCAGATCAATACTTGGATCAATACCATGCCAATAGCTGATCAATACTGGGATCAATACTGCTCCAATACCGGATCAATACCGGATCAATAACAGATCAATGCCAGATCAATGTCACCCCAATTCCTGATCAATGCCATCCCAATTCCTGATCAATAGTGGATCAATACCTGGATCAATACCCAATCAATTCCCAGTCGATACCTGATCAATGCCTGATCAATTCCCAATCAATGTCAGATCAATGCCCAATCAACGCTGGATCAAGAGCAGATCAATTCCCGATCGATGCCCGATCAATGTCACCCCAATTCCTGATCAATGTCAGATCAATACCTGGATCAATACCCAATCAATCCCCAATCGACACCTGATCAATACCTGATCAATGCCCAATCAATGCCGGATCAATACCCGATCAATATCCAACCAATACCGGATCAATACCCAATCAATCCCCAATCAATTCCTGATCGATGCCCCAGCATTGATCACCCCTGAGACCCCCCCAGCGTGGCCGGAGCTGTGACCGGAGCTGTGGTCACCCTGGGGTCAGAGCACTGACCAGAGCAGTGACCAGCGCTGTGTCCAGAGCTGTGTCCTGAGATGTGGCCGGAGCCGTGGCCGGAGCTGTGGTCATTCTGGGGTCAGAGCACTGACCAGTGCAGTGTCCAGAGCCGTGGCCAGAGCCGTGGTCACTCTGGGGTCAGAGCTGTGTCCTGAGCTGTGTCCAGTGCTATGACCAGAGCTGCGGCCGGAGCAGTGACCAGAGCAGTGTCCTGAGATGTGGCCGGAGCTGGGGTCACTCTGGGGTCAGAGCAGTGACCAGTGCTGTGTCCGGAGCTGTGTCCTGAGATGTGGCCGGAGCCATGGTCACTCTGAGGTCAGAGCAGTGACCGGAGCTATGTCCTGTGCAGTGTCCAGTGCTATGACCAGTGCGGTGTCCTGAGATGTGTCCTGAGATGTGGCCGGAGCCGTGGCCAGAGCAGTGACCAGTGCAGTGACCAGTGCAGTGTCCAGAGCCACGGCCGGAGCTGTGGTCACTCTGGGGTCAGTGCAATGACCAGAGCTGTGTCCAGCGCTGTGTCTGGAGCTGTGTCCTGAGCAGTGACCAGTGCTGTGTCCAGAGCTGTGGCTGGAGCAGTGACCAGTGCTGTGTCCGGAGCCGTGGTCACCCTGGGGTCAGTGCCGTGGCCGGAGCTGAGGTCACACCAGGGTCAGAGCTGTGTCCTGAGCCATGTCCAGAGCTGTGGCTGGAGCCGTGGTCACTTTGGGGTCAGTGCACTGACCAGTGCTGTGTCCAGAGCTGTGTCCGGAGCCGTGGCCAGAGCCGTGGTCACTCTGGGCTCAATGCAGTGACCAGTGCTGTGTCCTGAGGTGGGGTCACCCTGGGGTCAGTGCTGTGGCCGGAGCCGTGGTCACCCTGGGGTCGGTGCACTGACCAGTGCTGTGTCCGGAGCCGCGGTCACATTCGGGTTGAACCCGTGGCCAGAGCTGTGTCCAGCCCTGTGTCAGAGGTCAGAGGTCAGCCGTGGGGTCACGGGCAGGTGGTCACTCAGTGCGGCCACACTCAGGTCCGAGCTGTGTCCAGCCCCGTGTCCGTGCCGGGGTCAGGGGTCGGGGTCAGCGGGCCCCACACGCAGCCGCACGGCCACGGGCAGGTGGTCACTCAGGGTGGCCAGCCGGGTGATGACCGAGTAGCTGGTCACTTCCTGTGGGGACAGAGGGGTCAGCGCGGGGTCACCAGGGGGTCACTGGGACACCAGGGGTCACACAGAGGTCACTCGGGGGTCACACAGAGGTCACTCAGGGGTCACTCAGGGGTCAGTGGGGGGTAACTCAGGGGTCACTCAGCGGTCACTCAGAGGTCACTCAGGGTTCACTCAGAGGTCACCCAAGGGTCACTCAGAGGTCACTCGGGGGTGACCCAGCGGTCACTCACAGTGGGCAGCACCGGTTTTGTCCGCAGCAGCACCCGGTCCACTCGCCGGCCGTGCCAGGGCCCGGGGGCCGGAGTGGCCGGAGTGGCACAGGAGGGGAGGGGAGCAGCCAGGAACTGAGCACGGCCCTGGGGGTCACTCAGCGTCCTGAGGGGACAGAGGGACAGATGGACAGGGGGACAGGGGGACACGGTGACAAAGGCATGGAGGACCCTCCCCTCCCCCCCACCCCCAGTGTCCCCAGTGTCCCCTCACTGTCCCCAATGTCCCCATTGACCCCATTGACCCCATTGACCCCAGTGTCCCCAATGTCCCCCCAATGTCCCCAGTGTCCCCTCAGTGTCCCCAATGTCCCCTCAGTGTCCCCAATGTCCCCATTGACCCCAATGTCCCCAATGTCCCCAGTGCCCCCAATGTCCCCTCAATGTCCCCAGTGTCCCCAATGTCCCCCCATTGACCCCATTGACCCCAGTGTCCCCCCAGTGTCCCCATGTCCCCCCAATGTCCCCTCAGTGTCCCCAATGTCCCCAATGTCCCCAGCGCCCCCAGCGCCCCCAGCGCCCCCAATGTCCCTTCAGTGTCCCCAGTGTCCCCTCAGTGTCCCCTCAGTGTCACCTCTCCATCCTCTCCGGGGTGGACACCGGCTCCTCGTAGATCTTGAGGTAATCGAGCAGCGTCCCTGGGGACAGGAGGGGACAACAGGGGACAACAGGGGACACCGGGTCAGTGGGGGACAGCAGGGGACAGCGGGGGACAGGGAGGGGACAGTGGGGGACACCGGGTCAGTGGGACTCTGGACATGGGAAGGGGACAGCAGGGGACAGCAGGGGACAGGGAGGGGACAGGAGGGGACAGCGGGGTCCCCGGGGAGGTGACAGAAGTGTCCCTGGGTGATGTCCCCGGTGTCCCCTGGGGAGGTGACAGCGGTGACCCTGGGGGTGTCCCTGGGGGT